>CM076584.1:1345532632-1345951290 GCA_034641835.2 Pinus albicaulis | reverse complement strand
CTTTTTTTTTTGTGGTATCTCCCCCCAAAAGTTTATCCAACGCACATTGCAGAGTTACTATTTAATTAAATAACTAAAAACGTTTGCAGAGTAATTATTTAAATGTTCATAAATCAATTCTTTTAAGTTCCAAATATAAATAGGCATTTTGATATCCATATTTTTGAAGCTTTTGCAGCAAACCCTCTCGACCTTTATAAAAAAAAAAAAAAACTGGTTTTAGAGCACTATAACACTATTCAAAACCATATGATACTCTCATACTTGCAAACTATACCCATAGCATAATCAATGCAACGACCATTTATGGAACCATTGTTCCCTTCTGAGACACCATATTTCTAAAATTTTCACATACAACCCTCATGAAACATGACCCACAAAATATCAATTTCGAGATGAAACTTCAGATATGGATTCAGTTTCTAGCAATGATTAAAGATGCAATTATAACAAACTACAAATATTTTCCGCAAAGTAAATGGTGTTTCCACCATAGGAAATTTCCACAACATAGATTCAACAAAGAATAACGTTGCGGCAACTAACCACTAATCTAACAAAATAAAAGGATCAAAACCTTACACAGCCGAAGCAAATAATCGTATTACTGGAAGCATTGGGCCTAAGGATGTTGATGCTCTGATTTTGCAGAGAGCTCTGCATGTTTTCCACCCACATCTACCAATCGTCGAGGAGTGGCTACAAGTTGGCAAAGGAGACAAGTAGGGGCATCATTTAGAGAATAGTAAGGGAACAAGAAGCATACAAGCAGGTGGCAAAAATAAGGCAGCAAGACCTCAACTCCCTTCCACCAATGCATACCTCCTTCAAGCTCTCGAAGAAACATCAATACTTAGCTCATTTTCTTCCATGGCTCTATACAAAATTCTCGCCTATAACTTCCACTGAATGAAAAATGGGGTAAACAATAAACAATGACAACATTCAAATTTCAAATATTTCAAGCCTTCCAAAATGTCAAATTTCAAATTCAAATAGGATCATGGCATGGTAGATACATCGATGCGTATGGGTTCCAGGACATTGGGTGTGATGACAACGGAGCTGGGGAGTCGAGGTCATAATGGACCTGGGGAGCAGGGCCTGTAACATAATAGAACGTCAACGTCATGGAGAAATTTGAGGTTGTCGGAGGAGAGTCGCTGGCTAGAGAAGGGCTCAAAAATAAAAGGGCACAAAAACCAAAGGGAAAAACCTCAAGTGGTTAGATTACTCCGTTGAAAATTTATTAACAAGAATAGCAAGACTTCAAAGAATTTTACTTCTATGAATGGAGACGGTTGAATATCTTCATTGGATGTGATCTATGAAAAATTAAAGTTGCAACATATCTAAAACTTTCAAAACAAAATTATATTTCATGTTTCTTTATGAGGTAGTAATTGTATACTGCCATCATTGGGTGGTCCATTGGTTGGCTAACCATCAGATTTACGTACCCGTAAATTGCACTTCATCTTCTGAGAGAGATACACAATTAATATGTCTCAGTTGTAGGAAGGAGGAGGTGTTGTCACGGAAAATAATATGTCCAAACATTTTTGATCATTTGGAGGAAGTTCTGCACTTTATTTACAGAAACTGGTAGAATTTTCGAGATGTTACTGAGATTATGAGAAGGCAAGGCATTAGAGGTTGACCTCCTCATTTTGTAGGTACAAATATTGTTGAAATGACTAGCTTAAGTGATCTCAAGAGGCTGCTAATGATATGGACCCTATCAATTAGGATATTGTGGAAGGACTCTTACCCCAATATGTGCACTGCAAAAATTATGATGGTATGTTGATCTTAATTATAGTTCTACCGTGACGGTGACTGGAGGAGAGATTTTATGTAATATCAATTTATATTAATTGATATTAACAGTAATTAGTTTAACAGGATAAATGGGCATAGTTTAATTTTAATTAAAGTTTGGATGTGTGGAGATATGGTACATTGTTATTTAGTCCATTGTATATTGATTTTCGAGCAGAGAGACTCATTCTAAAACTCAGCATGTTACACGTCATTTTTTCACCATGACATTTGTATGTCATTGTGGATCTATCACCATCCATATTCGTGCTTCCTTAGAAGTCAAACACATCGATGTTCCTGAACTGAGTCTTGGAAAGTGAAAAATCTCTTTAAAAACCCTTAAAAAGTTTCTTGCGCACTTATTTCGTTCATTTTCCATGCATGCATTGGTACTTGTTCTATTATCCGCATCGATTTTTGCTCTGTTCACCAATAAAAACTACATACCCCCCTCAAAGGAAGTAAGCACGAAAAAGTAACTTCTAGAAGCCTAGTTGGGGGAATATTCTTCCATCTACAAGCCTCTAGAGTCACGCCAGTTCGTTCTATATCCCTCCACTCATGGATCTTATCCCTTGGATAAAGGAACCATAATCGCTTCATTGGAGGATCTCATCCCTCTCTTGATTGATCTGAAACCTCCTCAATCTCTCTATAAATTAAGCTAAATTTTTAGGGTTAGGGTAGTTAGTTGAACATATAATCATACATTGAAGATCAAACCTTTGTATACAAGAGTTAATTGAAGATAAATCTATGTTACTCATTCTAGAGAGGAATTCTTCTCAAACCAAGGAGCATGATTGCGTAGACATATGGGAGAAATCTCTACAACATCATGGCTCAGGTTCTAATATTGTTCTTTTTTATTCTTGATAATACACATGGATATCTTTTTCTCATTGTGTTGTTTTTAAAGTCATTGAAATAATGTCAATACTTAGTCTCCTTGACAATTAAGTTGAACTGGTGTTTTTTTATTATTATATACTGCATATGCTTTGAAAGAGGTATTCAAATGGTTTTTTTTTTTATAGTTTTATGTTGGGGTACTAGGGAGATCGCTCTTGTCTGCAAGAGGTATTTATCCAGAAAACAAATTGGCGACTACATTGGGGATTACAAGCTTAGTTTTCCTTTGATTTTATTAGGTTTAAAATTCCAAAATTCCTATTTTTGACTATTCTATGTGTTTTTGGGTATATAAGCTTTTGGATTATTTGAATCAGAAAACCTTAATTTTTTTTTTCAAACATTTCTCTACCGTACAATGTTTTCTATGGTAAAAAAAGTGAAAAATTATGCAATTTTCAAGTTTAGTTAAGTACGTATGTGAAATTATTTTCACTGAAAACCTACACAGCCCCCGAGAAATTTTGAAAAAATCAATATTTAATATTTTCGAGTCAGATAACCAATTTCTTAAGGTTTAACCTAATTTATACCAACTCTCAGAGTCTGTTTGTGAACTCTTCCCAGAAACCTTAAAGTCTTTTTTGATAAATCATCCTTTTTTCATATTCAGATAAGGATTGCCCAGGTTTGATGCATTGCTCTTTTTGGAAAATAAAATCATTGCCTAAGATCACTCATTTTCTGTTATTTCCTACTGGAGCCACCAAGATTCTTTTCATCCTTACCTTTTTGAGTATCCATTTCTTCCTCATGTGAAAAAATGAAAACGTTTAGATTACTAAAGTGTGATTTGTCTCAAACTAGTCTTTTATGCTTTCATTTCTACTAGTTCAAGGAGAAAGCAATTCATTTTTCTTTCAACTAAAAGAAATCATCAAAAGACACTCATAGGTATCTTAGTTACGATTTTTAGTTAAAATATTTGTTTTTCTTTGAATTTTTTACACTTTTTAGGGTTTTTATAAGTTGATTTTATTTTGAGAATTATTTGTTCATGAAATTGTATTTTTTGGCTTTGTAATCAATGAAATTTTTCATCACAAGGAGATATTGGTCATGCTTGGAAATGAAATTGTTTCCTTGATGAAGAAGAAATCTTATGAGATGTTTTAGGAATTTTTTAGTTTTTCAGTCCAAAAGTCCTTCTACTTTCTCTGAAATAGAAATTCATCGAAATAAAGAATTTCATTTTCATATTGATTCATTTCAAGTATTTTTGAGTTGGCCAAAATATCATTAAGTTTCATCTCCATACCCCTCTACGTAAACAACATCCAAATTAATAGTGCTTAGTAGAAATAATATAGATATTTTTTTACCCTTTCTAGGGCTCATTCCACCAATTTAGCTTAGGATTACTGCTTCGGAATACGTTGTAATTAACTTTCCAAAGAAGATAAAACAAACAAGTAGCATCTTGTGGTAGGGAAAAACCAAATTGTTGCAATTGTGCTATGGGAATCTCTTCTTAAAAGAGCCAGGCACAAGGTGATATCGTACCGAGTGAAGTAATCATATCTACTGCATTCTAAAAGATAGAAGAAGTGCATGTAATAAAAATGGTAAACCTCGCATTAACCATTGTCGAGGCGCCTGGGATCACTTTCTACTAAACCTCGTATTTACCATGTGGAGGAGATTTCAGTGCGACTGAGCTTTGATACTCTACCCTTGTATGTATATCAGACTTTAGATTGTTCCCTCAGGTTCAATTGTCTCAGTTGGTGACCTCAGTGGCCATAATATTTAGGATTTTTCCCAAGGTGATGGTGGAGGGAAGGTCCTATTGTACCTGGAGGAAACGTTTACTAGACTCACTTGGACTTTTCGAAGGGTACTCTTCACTTCAAGATGGCATAGTGGAGTTACTTGCACCAAACTATTTCATTAAGTAGGTTTTCATGGTTACTCTTCCAACCGCCAGTTTCCACATTAATCTCAGCAACGTTGGATTTCATCACTAACTAGTGATTTTATTGTGGAAACATATTGTTTGTGTGTGGATTGTTTCTTATATTTTGTAGGTGCGTGTTTTAATTTTAAGAGGCCTTAGGAGTGATTCTTTTGATTTTTTTTTATCTTGAGTGTTAAAGAAATTAATCATGGCTGAATTACCAAGACATTCACGTAAAATGCAGGGGAAACCCCCTGAATATAGACTCGGTCAATTGAAAAAAATAAAAAATGATAGAGTTCAATCATTAGGAACTGGGTCTACTGACAAGGGAAAAAATCCATTGTAATACATCCATATTTCGAAGTTAATCAGATAACTGAAAAAGAACAAGATCAACCAGAAATTTCTGAAGTGATTACAGTTCAATCTGTTACTGGTGAGTTGTTAGATAGAAAACTCACTGAAACTGAAATATTTCAGCCTGAATTTGATTCTAGTTCGTCTGAGTCATCTTTGGATCTTATAGCCGCAACTCGTGGTCGTTGTTAAACACAAGCATGGTGAAACACACACAAAGGGAAAGATAAGCATTGATTTCCTTTCCATTAACCATAGATGTCAATTTATAGTACAATGGGGTGACTATTGGATTCCACATTCGATGGTCACTTGGGCTCCTTTATTATCATTCAACTTCCACATCTACGCATAAAGGATTAGGTGTCCAACATTGCCCCCCTTAATCCGAAGGGGTATGTGTGAGTCCAAGGAGGGAGTTGTAAAACAAACCTGCAAAGTATGCATGGCAACACTTAGGTTGAATCAACTCTCTGAAATGTTGGCATAAAGAGGTGATTTAAGGATTACCACCAACTCTAGAATGCAATGCTTATTCCAGTTCTCGAAACTCTTCGAAGTCTTGCAAGAAGCTGATGGCTTTTTCTAGAGGAAATGTCCCTCATATTTGAAGAGGGAGACCTTCAACTTAGAGGAAGGGGGGTCTACAACCACTGATGGTTTAAGGATGACCACTAACACTAGAATTCTTAATGCATTTCTCAGAACTCTACCAAAGATGGAAAGAAGCTGAAGTCTTCTGTTAGAGGAAGTGTCTTGAATTATTTGAAAAGGAAGAATATAAACCTCACATGGATGGTTTAAGGTTGTCCACCAACCAAAGGAATGCTCATGGGCATCCGTATCTCTAGCTACAACTCTGAATCTAGAATGACAAGTTGTGGCTCAGGCTCGCTTGAACTGATGTGTCTCTAGATACAACTCTAAATCTGAAATGAGATATTTTGGCTCAGGCTCGCTTGATGTGACTTCAAAGCTTGTAGATGACCACCATTTCCCGCCCCCGTCAGGTACAAGGTGAGATGATGGCGAAAACTGAACTGCAAGATTGTTTAATATTCTAGAACAAGTTATGACTTATATCTTAAACATCTTCTTGGCTTTTGATGCCCATTACCAAGAAGTGATCCATCAAAGATGAATCTTTATTCTTGCATGAGGATTGTTTCTGAAGAATATATGTGAAGAATAACTGTGCCGACCATAGTTCCTGCATGGGTGAATATTGAACTAGTGATCTTTCATATGGCCAACTCGATCACAGTGTTGGCAATTTTTAATTTGCTATTGCTTATTTGGAAGAGGAGCAGGATCTGGAACAGCTGAAGGTGAACTGTCATGAATAAATTCGGCTCTCTGAAATTTGATGGGTTTAGAGTAGTCTAGAATATGAAAGGACAACTCCTTGTCATATCCAAGACCTGTTTTGTGCTTGTTATGGACAAGCTCTTCCCAAGGTCTAATTATGGGCTTGGGAGGTGCATGCTACATTTCTGCATCTTTCTGCACATCTACTCCTGAAATTGGTACTGAATGTTGACCAACCTAAAATTTATATTCTTGATGCTGATGGGAGTCCATTTCAATTTTCTAAATAGAAACAGGTTCAGAATTATTACTCCTCTTCTGTAATTCCTCTTGTTGGAGCTAAGATTCAAGCTGCAGAAACTCGCTATTTTCATGTGTATCTTGTAAATAACTATGGATATCAGTGACAAAATCCTTGTTTATTCTGATTGTATTATCCATAGTAGATAGTATCACATTTTTTAGTAGCTCTAATAATCCAGAAATAGGAACCATTTTCCAATAATTTAAAATGTTGAATGTACTCCCAAAATTAAATAAACTAGTGCTCTACCCAGCTGGACTTCAATGCAAAAAATTCAATGCATTAACCAACAAACAAAATTCATGCACCAATGATATTTGGTGATTACTTCACCACATTTACGACTGCATAGAATACACATAGATAAGGATGAGGATACAGGTCATACCATCAACACTCATATAATTAGCTTAATGCATATCACAATCACTTGCAAACAATATGGTATTTATCCTAGTCCAAAAAAAGATAAATAAGAACCAACATACATAGTCTTTTTCTTGACTTGAAATATGAATATATGGTGATCAGATAAGAGAGATTGAACAACCACCCAAATGAAAGTGTCCCATTGTGAATCTCTTGTATTTTCTATAGGAGACACACACACAATCGATGAGGAGGAAGAAAACTCTGTCTTGCACTAGTTCACTCTTTCGTCAAAATAAATATAGAAAACATAAATAAGGCCAGTGGCCCCAACCAATGAGGGATTTATACCCCACAATGCCAATATCGGTTCCAGGCAGTGATATTTTCACAACCCACCAAACAAACAGGAATTCCTTTGTAAAATATGTTGTCCAACAATGCACAAAGAGATGTAGAATCAAGGAACACATATATTTAACACTCCATTCCCATTCCAACGCACTGTAACATAAATCGGCCACTTGGAGGAGTGTATTAGAGAAGGCCAAGCCACAGTAACTCAGGTGTTATAAACTATAAAATCTGCAACTGGGGTACGGAAGGTGGAGGGCCACGAAGTATATGAGCCGAGAGGAGTGTTAGTGCCAGTGAGAACTGCGTAATAAGCCACGAGAGGTAGAACTACATAATGAGAGAGGTGGTGTGGGACAGAGCACCGAGGATGGGAAAGGGTCGTGCCACGAGAGGGCTGAGGGTCGAGCACAGAGGGTGTGGGCAAAGGGCTATAATGGAGAGGGGGGAGCGGTGCGTATGGAGAGTGGAGAGTGGACACAAGTGGAAAGTAAGGTTAAGCGGTGTGAGAGGGTCGAGTAAGGCCAGGCATGGGATTCGACGCAGGTGTAATGATATTGTGTAATGAAGTCAAGGTAGGGGGCCAAATAGGTAACACTGAATGCGTGGAGACTAACGTTATGGTGACTATAGCATTATGAGATGGCTTGGTTCTACTGTTTAAATACTGTGAGGTCAAATTGGAGGTTCGAACATGTAACACCCAATTTCAAATCTTTCATGGAACAAGAGTGTTAAATATACATGCAGTACATCGCATAAACCAGAGGGATTGACCCAAGTAGACAATCGCACAGGCTCCAAGCTATAATGATATAATGATTTATTTATATAACGTGCATTCAGGAAATCTCAGGATTGATAGAATACAGGTAGTCAGGTCTGCAACCTAGTTAGAGAATCCACAGTGAAGGAGTTACAAAGGCAGATTTGATAGTTTGGAATATATAGAGCACCCAAGTCTGGCCTTGAGCAAAGTTTCAAATTTTCAGAGAAGCAGGCCTCACTTCTATGTAGTGATGGTGCCTAGGCTAGGGAGGTGTGACAATAGAATATATATAGAGGCCACCAAAACAAGAGGCTCATTCATATGAGTAGGGAGTAGATCTTCGGCTTTGATACCATGTTAAACACAAGCATGGTGAAAAACAAACAAAGGGAAAGATAAGCAATTATTGTCTTTCCATTAACCATAGATGTATATTTATAATACAATGGGGTGACTCTTGGATTCCAAATTCCAAGGTAACTTTTACTCCTTTATGATTTTTCCGCTTCCACACCTACCCATAGAGGATAAGGTGTCCAATAGTCGTCCTCGTTCACTTCGAGTAAAGATTCGCATCACTTAGAATTTTCCTGTTGGCCTTATTAGTGTTGAAGAAATATCTGATGTAGAAGAAGATATTACACCTCCCTCTCATCAATAATATTTATATTTGAGGTTTAGTGAACCAATATACCTATTAATTCCTTTTTGAATTGATCCATGGTATCATAAATTTACCAATTTTCTACATAGCTTTGGTTACAATCAGTCACCTCGACGAATCCCATTCTACTCGTATCATAGAAATAGTAACATGTCTTCTAAAACCATGTCTACTGAGTTATCTGTGCTTTATTCTTCACCACAAATGTTTTTGTATGGCAGTTCTTCTGTTCCTGCTATGTACCAGCTGCTTTCTGGCACTTTATCGCGAGCATCTCCATTCTCCAAAACCTCTAACATGTCAACTGGTTTATTTCTGTGTACCACCCAGCCTTTGATAACAGAACATGTCTATATGTTTTCCAGGAATGTCCCTAAATATAGCTCACAAGGTGGCTATATAGTGCTTGGGGGTCAATAGCCTCTACAAGTACAACAACATCTCCAAGAGCAGCAACCCTTTCAAGGGAAGCGACCTTTTCAAGAGCAGCAATATTTTCCAGGAAGGCAACCTTTTACTAGAACTTATCCCACAGTTGTAGGGAAACATTTCCCTGGTAATTATCAAACTCATGTTCCAAAGCCTCAAACTGGTTATGGTCAACCTTATGTGTCACAACCTTCAATGATAATTCCTTACCCAGGCATAGATACTATGTCGAACCCTTTGTTTAATCAACAGTATTTGCAACCTACATTGAAAGTACTTTATAATCGACCTGCTCTACCAACTGGTTAATTTGGTCTTACCCAAGTCCAATAGCATGTTCAAGGTGCACATCAAATTATCCCAAAGGTATTTGTGCCAAGTAGTCAGCAAGCTTGTCCTAGTACTCCTTGTACTCCCATCCGATCTGTTGTGCAAACTTCTATTCAACAACCAAGTACACATATCCCAGGAGTTTCTCAAATCCCTGTTGTTACAAGCCTTCAAATGTCAACACCAACTGTTACAAAGGCTATTCTTCATGATACTACTCATCAAACTAGACATACATTCCATTCAATTCCTCAAACCTTTGTGGGACAACCTAGTGCAACAACTATACAAATAAGTCAACCTTTTACAAGTCAAACTTCTCAATAACAACCCTCTATCAGTCAATCTGTTCAAGGGAAACCTTCTACAGGACCAACTATTCAGGGAAACCCTCAGCAGGTCAACCTTTTCAAGGGAAATTAAAATATGGACAAATGGGACAAAATCTAGTTTATCAAAGCCAACCATCCCCTAGTTATAGGTATCAAATACTAGCTCAACCTCAAATATGTATGACTACTCCTAAATACCGTGGAGGCATACCAATTCCAACTGGTCAAGCTATCCTAGGTTTTCATGGATATCCTCCTCCAAGTACTGGGATTGTCCCTCAAGGTTATCAATTCGCTTAGCAAGACCGTAACAGGCGGTTACCCTTCACTGCAAATTTAGATTTACCGGACTTGTCTCGGCTAATAAATGATCCAATTTACTATCTCCCATTTTGACCAACAACACCTATTAAGTTGCCCAATGACATTCCAAAGTTTGAAGGAAAATTATATAACACCCCTTGAATCATGTGGTGACTTATCATATGTGGTGTGCATCCAATTCTTGAATCAATGAGTCTATCCATTTAAGACTTTTTCAAAGGACTTTGATCGGCTTAGCTGCAAAGTGGTACCTTGAGTTACCATGAGGCTCTTTGAAAAATTACAATGCTTTTGAAACAACCTTCCTCACTCATTTTCAGTTTCCAATATTTTATGTTAATGGCGCAGAACTTTTGACTTCACTTAAACAAAGTACATCTACGTACATTTCAGATCAAATCCACGAATTATGACGAAGACGTTGCCTACTCAAAGTTTTCATTTCGGATCCAATTCTAGCTGAATGGTTCATCAAATCATGCAGTGTAACATAAGAGCAAGTCATCACTCAACCCTACTATATGGACCTTGTTTACACACAATCTAGTACTTTATATGAAATTTTTTCTGATTTACCACGCCTAGGTGAACTTACTAAAAATAATTCTAGTTATAGTGCTGCAAATGGTGTAATCGGTATAGTTAGTACATCAAAGATTAAGAAGAAATCATCTAAATCTACTACTCCAATCATAACTCTACCAGATTCACCTAAAGGATGCCCTTCGATAGAAAATTCTGCCGATATCCTTGTCGTAGAATCATCTACAACAAAAGCTAAATCATCTAGTAATAACAAGAAAGGGAAGGATAAAAATATACAAAAAAATTCCCCCAAAGAGAAAGCAGAAAAAACCGAGCTGGTAGAAGAAAAATGGAAACCTCGTTATTTGTGTCTTATTTGTGACAAGGATCACTACACCAAAGACTGCACACATTGGGCCAAGGTATCCAAATTTGTAAAAGGTTGACCTACACTTGTTGTCCTTAAAGATCATTTTCCATCACAAGACTGAAAAATGATTGGATCTTCTTCCAATCACTCGACAGATATCATGATGATGTTCCAGGTCATGGTTGCAACATTATCTCAAGACTGTGGATCTAAGAGTCCTGTAACTAGAAAATAAGCTGAATCATCGATTCAACAATAGTATCAACTCCTCCTATTTCTTAACCATTACACATAGAGAAACCTAATCTTGATTTGGTAATTAAACCACCTGCCAAAGGTGTACTTCAAAAATCTTCTATCAATCCACATGCAAGAGCCGCTCAAAATTACAATCTTGTTCAAGATCTCGACATATCTCCTTCATCAATGTCAGCCCTTGAGGTACTGTAATATTGTCCAGCTTAGAGGAAATTGCTGTTACCGGATATAGAAGCGATTGATCTTCAAGATTATAATCTCATTATATTTGATCTAGGGAACTTTTCACCTAGAATCCCACACCAAATGGCTTTTCAAATTCCAGTTTTAGTCAAATCTAGGCGATTTTTTTGCAGAGGAATTGATGAGGGAGCATCTACGTGAATTATGTCCTTGGCCTATTGGAAAAATCTTGGTTCTCCACCAAGCAATCAATCACCCATGATTCTTAAATCCTTTGATGGAAGAGGCTTTTGCCCATTTGGAATACTCTAGGATCTACCTATAGAGGTAGAAGGGAAAACAGTAACGCTTGAGGTTGAATTTCTTGATGCCCCTCTTGGCTAGAACCTTCTTTTACATCAAATTTGGTCTTATGCTATGACTATTGTGGTTTCATCAGTCTTTCAAATTATAATGTTTCCTCACAAAGGAAATATTGTTAAAATTGATTAGTTCTCTTACTTCGCTTTTGACCCTCCCTCTACGGATAATATCCAACATGTCGGAAAAATGGTTATCCCTTATGAAGATCTTGGGGTATGAATAGTTAAATATTCCGCTTTTATGGTAACTTTTGTCATACCTCCTCCTAACGTACCTCGAACTATTTCCAATATCAATATGATTACATTAAGCACAATGACATTTGATGACACATGGAATGTGCCTTTAGAATATGAATTGGACTCTTATGGTGACGAGATGCCATTAAGTCCATATGAATCGACATATGTAGTGGTACGATCAATTTCTGACATTTTATCGACTAATATTGATCAAATGAATGTGTTCAGTGAAGAGTCTTCTTCTTTATCAAGCTCAACCATGACATCATTTTCTGATCCTTCTCAACAAATGTTTTCAACTGATGAAAATATCCGAGAAATCTTGTCATTTTATGAATTACCATGGGATGATGTTCTTCATCGATCTTATTTCTTACCTGACCTTGATAGACTCAAAAATGACTTTTCATCCATATTTTTTATTTCTTTTGTCAAGGAACCTCAAAATCCTATGCCCATTATTCAATCGGATTTTGAGACAAATTTAGGAAAATTTCCTGCCACAATTCCCATTGACATATCAATCAAACTAAGCATAATTGAAAACATTCATATAGGTCCTTCTTGCTCAATTGAAGAGATAAATTTGTACAAAGCCCGATTTCAGGAATTCTGAGACATTTTTGCCTGGTCTTATGAAGACATGCAAGGTATTGGTCCTAATATTGTGATTCATGAAATAAGGAAAAACTCAAATGCTAAACCTATTATACAAATATTGTGTCTCATACATCCGCCAAAATCTGCCTCTATTAAAGATGAACTTGAAAAACTACATCGTGCAAGATTTATTTATCCTATTCCTTTGATGGATTGGATACCTTATATATTTCTTATGAAAACGAAACAATTAGTTATCAAACTATGTGATTATTATAGGGATTTAATAAGGCATGTCATAAAGACAATTATCCTACCCCTTACATCGATCAAATTGCTGACGATTGTGCTGAAAATGAAATAATTTCGTTTATGGATGGATTTTCTAGTTATAATCGAATAAACATACTCCCTACCGATCAACCCAACACAACATTTATATGTCCATGGGGAATTTTTTCATATTGTAAATTACCTTTTTGACTGAAAAATGATGATGGAGCTTTTCAAAGAGATATGTATTACGCATTTCATGATATCAATCACATTCTGCAGCCCTACCTGGATGACTTACTTTCTCATTATTTATGCAAAGAGGATTGTCCTACACATTTATGTGTCATCTTTATGCAATCTAGGCATTAAAAAATTAATTTTAATCCATACAAATGTGTATTTTGTCTACAATTAGGATGTTTACTTGGGTTCGTTGTTTTGAATGAAGGCATTTGTGTCGACCCATTGAAATTTGAGACCATCGCTAATTTACCTCCTCCTTCCACTCTTCGCCAACTCCATAGTTTGCAAGGGAAAGAAAAATTTCTACATCATTTTATACCAAACTATGCAGAGTTAACTAAATCTTTCAATCATTTATTAAAACAAGATTTTGCATTTATTTGGGACGAGCTTACCTATAAAGCTTTTGATGCACTCAAACATGCGTTGACCCATGTACCATTGTTTCATCCACTTGATTACCACCGAGATTACCTTTTGTATTTAGCTGCATCTAATTACATAATTGGAATGGTTTTAGTTCAAGAGAATCACTCCAAAAATGAAGATGTGATTTATTACCTAAGTCAAAATCTCACCCCGACAGAGATCAAGTATTCACATGTTGAGAAATTGGCTTTGGCAATCATTCAAGTGGTCCAATGATTATGCCATTACATATTGTTATGTAAAACCACAGTGATATCTGATTGTAACACTACGAAGTACATTTTGAAGAAACAATTTATCAAGGGAAAATAATCTAAATGATAGTTATCCTACAAGAGTTTGATTTGGAGTTCGAGAAATCCAAGTCTAAGAAATCACTGGTTTTTTTTTAACTTACATGTGATTTTCCCTATACTGAATTAGAAGCATTGGCAGAGGACCATCTTCCTAATGAATCTTTGTTTCTAATCAGTACATTAGATCCTTGGTATGGATATATCATTATATACTTTCAAACCCAAGCCTTTCGGCCAAACATTTCACGATCTAATTGATATAGAATATGATACCATTCTCAACAATACAATATTGTTGGTGACATTCTTTATCGTCGTGGTGGAAATTATGTTTTTCGATGTTGTATAACTAACGAAGAAGCCAAAAGGATGTTAAATGACTTCAATTCTAGAGTGTGTGGTTGTTATATGTCTGGGTTTTCCACAACCCAATAGATATTGCGCGCTCGCTATTTTAGGCCATTAGTATTCAAAGATTGTATTATTGCGGTTGGAAAATTCCTCAACTTTGAAATTTTTTATCGAAATATGCGTGCACCTCCAACTCCTCTTCACCCAATCATCGCTGTCAGTCCCTTCCAAAAATGGGGCATCAATTTCATTACATGTGACCCTCGCTCCGTCATGGGGCATAGGTATATTATTCTCACTGTAGATTACTTTACCAAATGGGTTGAGGAAATGCCTACATTCATGGATGATGGAAAAATTGTAGCTATTCTGATATTCAATCATGTGATTTCTAGGTTTGGTGTCCTTCAAGCGATCGTTACGGACCATGGTAGCCACTATTGAAACATTATGATGATCGAAATTTCCACTCAACTTGGCCTACGCCATGATAATTATACACCGTATTACCCACAGGCCAATGCCCAAGTTGAGGTTTTTAACAAGGTTTTAACAAAGATGATTAAATGGATTTTAGGAATTCATAAAACAAATTGTCATACGATGCTTTTTCTGCATTATGGGCATACCGTACCTCTATAAAACATCCACAAGGTTTACTCCATTTCAACTTGTTTACGATTTAGAAGTTGTTTTACCCATTGAATGTGAAATCTCATCACTCAAACTAGCTATCAAGTTATTAGCACCTACCTCTGAAGAAGAAAAAATATTCTTATACCTAGCACAGTTAGAGACTCGTTGCACCCAGGGAAAATTTTAGGGGCTAAACAGAGACTCGTCGCACGCATGTTTTTTGTAAAAAAATATTCGCCAATTTCCAATTTTTCGAAAATTGATTCACCCAATTTTTATAGTATAAAATTATTTTACCCTACGAATCACAAAATTTTTATATATACTAATATAAAATAATTAAAATCCTAAATATTTTCACAAAATTAGCATAATGTTTTTTACAATTTACATATTGGGGACTAGTAAGATTCACCAAGGTTTCTAAACTTTAAGATAAACTTCCATCCTTAAAATTTTCCCTGATCGCACCACTACATTAGCTATCAAATCTCATAAAAAATGTGTTAAGGCTCCATATAATCAAAGCATTAACCCTCGTAACTGTTTAGAAGGTGACCTAGTTTTAGTATACAATCAAGCTCACGACAAACTAGGTGTTGGTAAATTCGAACCAATGTGGCGTGGTCCTTACATTGTTAAGCACGTGCTTGCATAAGGGGCCTATGAGTTAGTTGATTATGACAACGTCTCTTTAGATAAGCCCATAAATGACCTTTATCTCAAGAGATATTATGCATGATTTTTTGTGTGAAGATCTTCTTTGTACATTAGTTACATTTTAGAATAGTGTGTCTTAGATTAGAAGAATGTGCCTTAGATTAGTTATTTCACTTGATTCATTTTTGCTACTTTTGATTCTTATCTTGATTACTTTTGAAACTATAGATTTCTACATTACTTCAGACTTACATTAGCTTTACTCACGACGTTCCTTCACCATCATAACTCTATAAAATTCAAGCTCTTGCTCCCTTTTACACTATGATTAGTGCTCAATTTATAAGAAATGAGGGTAGTTCGGCATTAATTGGCCATTGAATAGATTTTCCATAAATGGATGAGGGAGTTTCCTTGTTCAATGGGTTAAAAGGATAAGTGATTTAATGGCTCCATGGTGTTCATTTTCAAGGTTATCATATAGCATGATAGCTGGAACCACTTCTAGAAGCCACTAGAACGTGGGAAGATTCCCATAATCATTTGAAAAATTATCTTAAAGTCGACCAACACATGGTTAAGTGGGCATAGGTTATCTAAAACGCTTCTTTGAATGGGATTAAGTGCTCTGAAAAGCACTTACTACAATCTAGGTGTGCGTTGGTGGCTCAATGGAGCATTTCAAATTGACTTCAAGTAGTGAAACTTTCATGGATAAAAACTACAATTAGGATGACTTGCCTAAGGCAAGTAGGAACTGATTTAGAGTATGATAGACCTTGTTTGTATTGATCTGAGTTTCGGGAGTGGTTCGTAAATTGACCTGTAACACACATAACTGATCAATCAATCATTGGTTTCACAATAGGTTTTGAACCTATCTTCATGGCCATTTAAGAACCTATTGTTGGGTTTGGAGACATGAAATTCACTCTTCAACATGGTTTAGGAGGAGGAAAAATGAACCCCAGTGAATTTGGGTGATGATACTACATATATTATGAAATAAGTGGGCCCCATTTCATTCTAGAGACCAACTGTTGAGTTTAACGATATTTTATTTAATATTGGTTCGAAGAAAAATATATTTTCAGTTTTTTCTATGATATATTTCTAGTATATAATTTCATTTGAAGGAAAACAATTCACTATCAATCATTGTAGTCTAGTAACTCCATGGACTTTGGCTAGAGGTGTGCAGGACGGTGACCTTTATAAGGTGTTTGTGCTCATATGCCACTTTTATGTACAAACAAGAACTAGCTTGGCCCTTAGGAAGATCATGCAAAGCATGTATACATATCCATGAATATAGGTTAAAAACCTATTGTGAAATCAATCCATGAAAGCCCACAAATGCATAAGCCATATTCTAGGATTTTCTGTAAGTTAGTTGTGAGTAATGCTTCATTCTAATTACTAAAAATAAATGAGTTTGGGAATCAAGCTAGAAAAAAGGTACTAGGAAGGAACTACTTCAAAGTTTGAAGTTACTTCAACATAAGAGTTGTTATTTATTGTACTTCAATTCCTACAACAATTGAGGAGTAATTGGACAACAAATAATATGAGATTGGATTGAATTTATAAGATTTTTCCTTGGTGGCACTTTTTTTAGTGAAAACTATGGAGAAGTATGGATGTTTCCCTCTTTGTTTGTGTACATTCCAATTCTTTGTTTCTTTAGAGACCATAAAAGTGACAATTTAAACTCTACACTTTTGGTTGGAAATCTTGCAATGTTGCATCATGTGTAGTATTTCTAGTTATAACCTTATGGTCTAGAGCCCTGCAATTTTTATGTCTCTAATGAATTTGTTCAAAGTTTTTTGTCCATTCGTATATATGATTGAACTCACATAATGAGAATTCAATTCATATTCTACCAATTTTATCGTTGTTTATAGTTCTTATATATTATAAGAAATGGAGTGTCACAAATTTTTAGTCGTTTATATTTGCAGTGTATTGTTAATATAACTTATAGTTGTTTATCAAGTTTTATAAAAAACCTTGTCCTTTTTTTATTGATTATTAATTGATGGATTTGTTATTTCCACTTGTTTCTCTTTCTACAATTTTTTGTCGTAAATAGTTTGAACTAATTGAGGATCAAACATTGGCAGTATTGTTGTAATATGTTAAATTATTTCTTGTATTGAATCAAGTATTTGTTGAAAAAGGTCAAACGATGTGTTATATCTTGGAAATTATAAGTGTGGTAAATATGGTAAAATTATTGTGACTTGCATATAAATATGTAAAACAAATCAAAACTGCTCCTATTTTATCTTTTCATTATAAATATCACTGATTTTTTGAGTTTTTTTGATTGAGGATAGCCACAAGTATTCCTTCAAATTGAAAGTTTGGTGTGTAAATTCAGTGTGTATTTTCAATTCAAAAATCATAGAACAACTAGAATTTGAAAGTTACATTAAAAAATAATCCGATTCGAGGGATTATTAGTGGCGATTGCTACATATTTTCGACGTTGGAAATTTTCTCCGAATTATAGCTAATATATTGTACCACGGGTCAGGAACACAATGCGAAGGGAATTTTATTTGAAATTTATCCTCTTATATTGTAGTGATCCATAAATATAAGAAAAACATTAGTAATTTGATATAGACTAGTTGGCTTATTCATATGTGATAATGGACCCAAATAATAGTTCTTCTTTGAAGAAATGCTAATTAGACTTCGACATTTCTGACATCATTGACCTCCGAGCTTGGAAATTTTCACTTAGCCTTCTAAATTATCCAGTTATATACATGTATACAAGGCTATCCTATTATTGTATCATTTTTACTTAATTTCGTTTTATTCTATACCTACCTTTGGAATTTTATAGGGATTTTGTTTGCACTCCCACATTGTATAATTAATCTAAGACTTGATATTTTTAGCATGTAACTTAGTTGGCATAATTATTCCTAATCTTTCCTTGATGGTTGAATACTAAATTTACTAGATTATTATTTTCCATGGTGACATTTTATTCGGTTTTTTATACATCTCATCTGATCACTATTTCCCAACTGAAGAATCCTTGTTCGAGATTCTTTTTTATGGGGAAAAATGGCATTGAAAATATTGTTGATTTTGAGGTATATAACGTATAAATCCTTTATAGTCTACTTTATTTTGTATTCTAGTGTTCGTCTTTCATGTCTTATACTCTGAATTTCATCTTCTTTCCTTTTCAAAAAAGGAACTCATTATTGATGGTAAGAAGCAGGAATTGAAGAAAGGGGAGAACAATAACAATGGAGCATGTTAGGTCCTTACATTACTAGTTTAGTCCCTTATTGTTATTGTTGTACCCTTGTAACCCCAATATTTTTATTATTGTGCCCATACATTATTATTGTTAGGTCTGCTAGGATTATATTCTGGCCCCATGCACTCCTATATATAGAAGGAGGTTTTGGTCATTTGTATCATCCAATAATTTTTCATATATTTAATGTATTGGAGGTTTCCCCATAGAATTGGTTGATTTCTAAGGCGTTCATCTCTCTTTTCTTCTATTTTTGGAGCTGGTTCATAACATTTGGTATGAGAGCTTTGGATTCTAGGGTTTCGCTGCTCCAAACAGGTCATCGTGGAATTTTCTCTATAACCTTTTCTCTGCAAAGATTCAGAAGATGAAATATTTCTAGAGCAAAAATGAAATCCTGCAGAAGGTCGTGGAAAAATTCCAGATCTTGATTTGCAACATTTTCGGAGATATGATCTACGCAAGTTAGGGATTTTTACAGGCTCCTGAATTTAACCTAAATGGGTCATTGTGGAATTTTCTCTATAAAAAAATTTCTATGGGGATTCAGAAGCTGAAATTTTTACAGAGAAAAGCTAGAATCCTGAGGAACGTTGTGGAAACATTTTAGATATTTATTCACAATGTTTCTAGAGATAGGTTTTCTAGAAGTTAGGGATTTTTTAGGCTCCCAAATTTCATTTCAAAGAGGTGACTGTGGGAAAATCATCATAACTCTCCCTCTGATAATTGGATTGGAATTATGCAAAAAGTGGCCATAAGTAAATAGATTGTAGTTTTGTTTATATAAATTTTCAAACCGAAGGAGGAAAGAGTGACACGTCGCACATCGTACAAGGTCGCTCTACTGAACGAGTCCATAATTAGTTCATTGTCGGAGATTGGGTATAACTTTTCCTTGAAGAATCCAAATCAGGTGAGACCAATGGAAAATTAAATATGCTTGAGAGGGCTAGTATAGGGCATAATTTCAGATATTGAAGATCCGAAATAATACATATAATTCAGTTTCAATATTGAGATCCTTAAAATCAATAAAAAGTTGTGTATTTTTTTTCGAATTACATAAGTCTTGTGTGAAAAATCAGTTTCAATTGATTCCAAGGGCTTATTGTAGAATAGATATCAATATTAGGTTATAAAATGCCCCCTAAAAATAATTAAACACCCATTAAGCCTTTATAAGTCTCTACTATTACTCGTGAAGGTGAAGAAATACAACATGACATATCAAAATTACAAGATCAAGTGCAACAAATTTCGTTCTAGCAAAGAGAAACAAAAAATGGAATGGAAGTTTTGAAGAAAGGTGTGCAAGCTAAGATAGATGGTTTAAAGAAAGGTGTGGAAGCTAATATAGATGGCATGGAAGTTCGCATGGAAGCTAAGATGAATGAAATGAAAGACAACATGGAAAACATGGAAGACAACATGGTAAAGATGAAGAATGATCTAAATTCACACATGGAATTTTTGACAAAGTTGATATAAGTAATGTTTCCTAATACCGAAATGAGAGTAGAGGAAACTAATGATGAGAACAAAATAAATGTCGTGATTTCATAAACTTTAATGTTGGATGGAAGAACCACCATATTCCAAAGATGGATATGAGGAAGTTTGATGGCAAGGATCCTGTAACATGAATACTATAGATGAAGCAATATTTTGATTTAAATAATGTGCAAAACAGACAAAAGGTACACATTGGAACTTTAAATTTAGAACAAAATACATTTGTATGGTATCGATGGATTTTCTCCCGTAAAAAAATTGTCACTTGGTCAATTTTTATGGAGGAAATGGTAGCACATTATGAGGATACAAAAAGAAATAGATTATTTAGCCAATTGATAATTTTGAAACAAAAGGGTTTAGTGGTGGAGCACATTGAGGACTTCCAAAAATTGAGTATAAGGGTAATTGATACTCCAGAGGAACAAAAAATTGATGTCTTCATAGGGACTTTAAAGGATAACATCCAACATGAAGTTCGTGTTTGGGAACCTGATTCATTGGAAAAGGCATTCAGGTTGGCAAGAAAAATTCAATGTAAAATTATGGGGACAAGGAAGCCTACCATTCACATATATAAAGATGGAAGTGTTGCTACTCCTATACTTCCACAACCTACAAGGTTGAAAACAAAATAATTGTAAGAAAAAAGAGAAAAAGTGCTTTTCCACACTTGTGATAGCAAATACACTAATGGTCATAAGTGTTCTCAGAAGAAATTATTTTACATATATTGTGAAGAGGAAGAAGAAAATGAACAAGAATCTTCAAAAGAAGAGGATATACACCAGGAACCAACAGTAGAAGAGGAAGAAATGAGTCTGACCATATCGTGTAATGAATTGGCAGGAATTACCACTTCTCAAACTCTTCATATAGAAGGACATTTCAAGAAGAAAACGGTAATAGTGTTGATTGATTTGGGTAGTACCCATAATTTTATTCATTGTAAGGTAGCAAAGGAATTGAATTGTTTCATATGTCTAGGACAATAATGTCAAGTGATGGTTGCAAATGGAGGAACTATAAATTTCTCCAGAAAATGCCATAATATCAAGCTAACCATGGGGGAATATGTATTGAATAGTCCAATGCTTTCCATTCTAAAGGGAGGTGTTGATGTTGTACTAAGAGTACAATGGTTATAATCTTTTGGGACAATAGCTTTTAATTTCGATGAAATTTTCTTGAAAAAAAAATTCAGAAGGAAAGGAAGTGGAATTACAGGGTATCATAGGGAAGCTGGGAAATATAATAAGCTCTAATTTCATGAAAAATCTTCTGAAGAAATAACAACAAGGCGTAATTTCATAATTATGCTCATTAGAAGTTCCAACATCAAAATCATCTATTTCTGCAGATCTCCAAAAAGTCTTGGACAATCATTCCAAGGTGTTTGAAACTTTCGAAGGACTCCCACCTATTTTTTATCATGATCATGATATTCATTTGATTCCAGGAAGTGTTCCTCCAAACATTATGCCTTATATATATCCTTATGTCCAAAAGAAAGAAATTGAACGTATGATTGTAGAAATGATAGAGGCTGGTATAATTCAACCTATTCAAAGTTCTTTCTCTGCTCCAGTAGTATTGGTGGAAAAGAAGGATGGATCATGGTGCATGTGTCCAGATTACAGGGAGCTTAATAAGCTCACCATTCAAGATAAATTCCCCATTCCTGTGATTAATGAATTATTGGATGAATTAAATGGAGCAATTTATTTTACCAAGTTGGATCCTCATTTAGGGTATCATCAAATTAGAATGGAGACTGAATATATTTCAAAAACATCATTTCTAACTCATGAGGGTCATTATGAATTTTTGGTCATGTGTTTTGGCCTTACCAATGCACCTTCTACATTTCAAGGCTTCATGAATTCCATTTTCAAACCCTTCCTTAGAAAATTTGTGCTAGTATTTTTTGATGATATACTAATCTACAACAAGTATTGGAAGGATCATGTTGAACATGTTGATAGGGTGCTCAAACTATTGCAGGAGAAACAGTTATATGAAAAAAAATACAAATTTTTATTTGGAGTACAACAGGTGGAATACCTAGGTCATATTGTATCTCAGAAGGGTGTTAAGTTAGACCCTAACAAAATTAAATCCATTAAAGAATGGAAAGTCCTGGAAACCATAAAGCAGTTTCGAGTATTTCTCGGGTTAACAGGGTATTATCGCAAGTTTGGTAAGAATTATGGGAGAATAGAAGCACCACTAACAACATTTTTGAAGAAAGATTCATTTTCATGGAGTCCTGAATAAACTAAGCCTTTGAACATCTTAAAGAGGAAATGTGCCTAGCACTGGTCTTAGCTACGCCAAACTTCACAAAAACCTGTATTATGGAATGTGATGCCTCAGGAAATGGAATTGGTGTTTTTTTAATGCAAGAAGGAAGACCCATTGCTTTTGAAATTCGTCCAATCAAATGAAAGTATTTACAGAAAGCTATTTATGAGAATGAAATGTTAGCAATACTACATGCTCTAAAGAAATGGCGACCTTACCTAATGGGAAGACACTTCAGGATAAAAATTGATCATCGATAGTCTTAAACACTTTTTGGAACAAATACTATCTTCAGAAGAGCAGAAAAAATGGGTCATAAAGACGTTGTGTTATGAATTTGAAATAAACTATAGAAAAAGGAAGCTAAATGTTGTTGCACATGCACTCTCAAGAAATAATGAAGAGGTGGAAGCATTTCTTTGTGCCATTTCTATTATCCAACCAGATTGGATAATAGAAGAAAGGGATGAATGGAAGAAGGACAAAGAAGTGTGGACACTCATTCAAAAGTTGCAGTAAGATCCTAGTACATATGATACATTTAGTTGTAAAAATGTTTCCTTATGGTACAAAGATCGCTTATATATTTGTAAGAATGCCCAACTAAAAAAAAAGATTCTTTTGGAATTGCACCCTTCTCCTTTAGGAAGACACTCAGGATTTTTAAAAACTTACCACAGGGTGAAGAAAGAATTTTTTTTAGGATGGCCTTAAATATGATATTCAAAAGTTTGTGGTGGATTTTTTGGTTTGCCAGCAAAATAAGGTTGAGAGAATTAAGACCACGGGTCTTCTACAACATTTATCCAAGTCAACGTTGGGGGGAGATTTCAATTGATTTTATAACAGGTTTACATAAGTTTGAAGGAAAGAGTGTCATCATGGTGGTAGTTGATAGACTTACCAAGTATGCACACTTTTGTGCATTATCTCATCAATTTAAGGCAAGTACAGTTAACACTACATTTATGGACACAATTCAAAAGATACATGGAAACCCAAAGATTATTGTTAGCGGCAGAGATCCCATTTTTACTGGATAGTTTTGAATGGAGTTATTTTCTTGTTTGGGTACTCAATTAGCTCATAGCTCATCTTATAATCCTCAATTCGATGGTTAAAATGAGATAGTGAATGAAAATTTGGAAGGATATCTTCGTTTTTTTGTATATGATAAAAAAACACAATGGGTCGAGTGGTTACCTCTCGTTGAATGGTGGTATAACACTTCCTTCCATACTACAACAAAAATGACTCCATTTATGGCACTTTATGGATATCATCCACCATCCATCACATAATATTTAAGAGAAATTATAAGGCTCAAGGAGTGGAAGATCACATCGAGAATCAACAAAAAGTTCTCAATCTTAAAAGATAACCTAAATTTGGCACAAAATTGAATGAAACAACAGGTAGATCAACATCACAGTGAGAGAAGTTTTGATGTAGGAGTCTGGGTATTTTTACGGCTACAACCATATAAAAAAATGTCCCTCAAGCAAGCTAATAAGGATAATCAATTATCGCCAAAGTACTATTGTCCTTATAATGTGTTGCAAAAGGTTGGTACTATGGCATACAAATTGGAGAAGGTTATCCATGTTTTCCATGTTTCATGCTTAAATAAGTTTATAGGTGAAAAACTTCCATTTCAAAAAAAATTTCCAAAACTTGATGAGGAAGGGAAAATCATATTGGAACCTTAAGGGGTCACAAAAACAAGAACTCGACAGCTACGAAATCGATCAATTTTAGAGTATCACATCAAGTGGAAGAACTTACCCACTAAATGTTCTACATGGGAGGATGATAATTTTATACAGAAGCACCCAGAGCTACTCACGCATTGAGGAAAACACTTTCTTGAAGGAGATGGGCATGTTAGGTCCCTATATTACTAGTTTAGTCCCTTATTGTTATTAGTGTAGCCCCCTTATTGTTATTGTTGTACCCCTGTAACCCCAATTTGTTATTATTGTGCCCTTACATTATTATTTTTAGGTCGACGAGGATTATATTGTAGCCCCATGGAATCTTATATACAGAAGGAGGTTTTGGTTATTATATAATTCAATAATTGTTCATTTATGTAATGTATTGGACGTTGCACCCTCAAAGTGGTTGATTTATAAGGCGTTGATCTCTCTTTTGTTCTAATTTTGGAGCTCATTCATAACAGAGCGGAAAAATGAAAATTAAAGAGAGAGATGAGAGAATTGGTCTAGTTGTACCTGTAGAGCCAATATCCTGCATAAGACACATACAAAGACTAATATTTATGTCTTCAAAGTTAGTCAAGTTACCTACAATGCCTTGGAAACACAATGATCATATTTTGAAGTGATGAAATAATATTTCATGTGTAAACTGTACTCCAACCAATATTAAGTTGGAAACTCATATTGTAATTCTTAAAATTTTATATAATATAATTTTTGCAGTTGAAATTATTTAGTATTATAATTAACATTTGTAACATTTCGTTTTCATATTAGATAATCATGTACACTGTATGACATTTTTTTTTAAAATTAGTTGAAAAATATTACTAATTAATTTATGTTGATTAATAATGAACACTTAAAATAAATATAAAGCTACTAAATTTGTAGTTTATGTTGATTAATGATGAACACATAAAATAAAATTAGTTTATTATAATAGTTAATGAAAGTAAATGAAATGAATATAAACTACTCAAGTAGTCATTTCTATAATGAATATGAAACTAGAAAAAAAAATATAAATGACTACTGCAAATGATAAATTTGTGACTAGAAATTAATACTAAATTTTGCATATATATGATAATTAGTAGCTAATTTATAGTATCTTATAACATGACCAAAATTTAGTCATATTTATTTAGTCATTAATTGTTTTTAAACAATCACTAAAATTTGCATATATATTACTGTTAGTAGCTAATTTACAGTATCTTATAACACGACCAACATTTTGGTCATACTTCTTTTGCCATTAATTGGTTTCGAACGATGACTTAAATTTTCATATATATGACTATTAGTAGCTAGTTTACAGTATATTATAACATGACAAACATTTTAGTCATATTTCTTTAGTCATTAATTGGTTTTCTCGGGTGGTCATTTAGTAATATATTTTGTTGTATATTTGGTCATTAATTGTGGCAATTAATGACTAAATTAATGAATAAATATACTACTAGATAATAAAATTAAGACAAACAATTAATAACTAAGCTAAAAATGACTAAATTAGCGACTATGGGTCACCGATTGAAATATAGTCGTTTATATGAAAATTTTAGTTATTTTTATAGTTAATAATTAGTCATTTTGTACTAGTGTTAGACATGACGATTTTTCATGAGTTGTTGCAATGAGTAGTTTTTTTTTTCCTTTTCATGGATTTTTTGATTGATGAGTTGGATATAATCAATTTTATGTTGGCATAGGTTTAACGGGAGAATCTGTTATGCTTCTAATAGTGAATTAGTGGAATTATGATTTCTTGAGTATTCCTTGTTGCATGATGATGTTCATGATAAGTGTATATTATTGGTAGTTGTTGTTGTTCAAGACACATATGTTGATATCTTTATTCAATTAGTGATGAAGAGGATGTTCATGCTATGGTTGTTATTGAAATTCGTTAATGATCATGAGTTTATGGTTCACTCACTGCTTATATGTTGTTGTCATCGTGTCTTCAATGATGCATAGGCTAGATATGGTGAGGTTGTCAATTCCGCCTATATGTTTCTTGAAATACATGTGAAATTTTTCTACGAGATATTCCTGGTTCTCACATACGTTGTTGATGCATGGAAAGAAATGTTGGTTATGATATTACACTGCAAGAGATCAATATGTATTTTATGTTCATGGATTGTGGATTTTCCTAAAAATGGAAAGAGTATGTTGACCTTGATGATATAATTTCATGGGGATTAGTTACCGACACGGATCTACTGAACTATATTATTCTTCTATTATAGTTGATTGGCGATGCTTAAAAGCATTGCAAATTTGGTCACATGTTGATGTTGTTGAAGGTTGATACTATATTTCCTTGTCTTCGTGATGATGATGAGGATGTTCATGTTTATACGATTAGATTATCATGCTGCAAGTTCCTATAAGGTGTATGATGGTTGTTAATGAATATCATGGTCTTTGTACCTCACTATTGAGTTATATGGTTTTTGTTATAAATTTCATATATATCTTTTGATGTAAAGGTCATGTAAAGGCATATGTGTTAAATAATTGTAAAATTCAGTCATGTATGGGCTATTGGGGTCAATTCATTCATGCATGTAATCCCATTATGTTGGGAAGTTGAAGTAATGTTAGATCAAATATGTAACCCTGTTGTGTTCAATTTTTTATGTAATCATGAGTCACTGGTGATAGCAAAGGTCATATTTGGTTGAGTCATAAAGTCTTGTAATTTTAATATATATCTTCATAGGTTCCAACATATGATCATGGGTAGCATGGTCAATATGCATTTCTCAGTTGTAATATTCTAAAATTAGCGTGCAGCTAATTAGAATATTAATTTTTTTTTTCATTTAGACAGATGAATAAGTGGGTAGGGAGACCCATAAATCTCTTTAGTAGGAATAAAATTCCTATTAATGTGAATAGGGATCATTTTAATAGCTGGATAAAGAACCTCCATTTGTGAATATGGGCTAAGTCCTGTGGGCAGGGTCAATGTTGACCAAATCAACAACGTTGGTATGGAGAGAGTGGATCATCAGTGAGAGAAAATGCAATGTTAAGCGGAGAAAGTCTTCATGAGAGTAGTGGCTTTAATGAGTGGGACCCAAGCTGAGAAGGCTCACAATGCATATAAGTAAGGGGAAGGAAACCATATATGTTATGTTGTTTATTATTGATATTGTGGTATGTATGACTATTTGCACTCTTCAGCTGTTTAGCGAAGTCTGTTGTGTTGTTTAGCACAAGGGTGTTCCCGAGCGGGAATCCCACACTCCTCCTCGGGGGACTTCGATTGCCTACTCAGGAGTGATATTATTGAGTTGTATATCCACATTCCAACATCAGGCCAAGCTTCAGTCTTCAGCTACAACATATATTTTTTTTAGAGTTGTGTTGTGCTGCAAGGTAGAAGGAGTGGAGGTTTGTACAAATATTTTCTGAGCTTGTTTTCAGTGGAGGAAGAATTCTTTCCTTTGGGAGGCCAGAAATGAAGTGCCTTGAGATTTAATTCATATGTTTTCACCACACCAACCTATTTTCATATCCTACAACATAGATCCTTTCATAGACTACGTTATTCCAGTTAGTATTTGCAGTGGAGGATTCAATGCTTGATTTGGAGGGTGAGATCGTCAAGGAAGGGATCAACCTTTCACTTGGAGGATATATTGGAGAATATATATTCATTTCTACATTAGTTTTAGACACCTCCTTCCAGTGATTCAGTTGCAGCTGTAATTCAGCCCCAGGGCTGCATTTTGACATTTTTGTGTTTTTGGTATTTCTGGAATCCCTTTATGGGTTGTCCTGGAAATGGGCTTGAGAGCCTAGGTCTTCACTCCCGGCATTATTTGAGCTATATAACACTAGATCCATATCATTTTACACATCATGTAGTAGTATATTCACTAGAACTATGTTGTATTTTCTCATTCAATTTGTATAGAAGTTATATATCATGTATTGGCGTATTTGCTTATTGGAGGCTTGTATTGTATTGCTTGAGTGAATTGATCCTCGATATTTTGTGCCCATTATGGCTTATATGTTTAACAATATGGCTTTACAAATGTCTCATGTATTGGTGTATTGATATTCACTACTATTTACAACATTATGTTCTATATTCATGCCTTTTCCATTTTGGGATACTACAGTGGTATCAAAGCATAATCTTGGCTCAGATTGTGAGTTTCAGCCAATATACTATCAAAAGAATATGAAGAAGAAGTAGCAGAAGAATAAGAGATATATAGTGATGGAAGGAATGAGATTTACCTCATATCTTTTCAGAACTATGAAGAACCTCTCCAAGGAGGTAAATCTTATGAGAATGGAGAGATGAAATGAGACCTCAAGAGGGTTTCAAGATGAGGAAGCTCCGTGCACTTCATATCAGTAGCAAAGAAAACTGGTATTGCATAGAGCCCCAAAGAGATCCAGTATGTCCACTTTCTTTGAAGAGGAAGGCTAGAGACATGGAGATGGAGGAATCTTAGATCATGAGATTCTGAGTGACTATCTTGCAGAATATAAAGCTCAATCAAGGGCTTTCAAGGAAAATCTAACTCTCTAGTAGTTTATTCAGATAAAGGAGGAGAGGTGACCTTGCAGAAATAGCAGGAAAAGACACAATAGATTTTTGTTGTCTACATTTGATGGGTCATACACATGCACATCAAGGGCTTTGAGAAGGAAGTTAGATGCATTCTTCCTTCTACATCCAGTAGTAGAAAGAGAATTTGTTGAGATTGTAGCGCTGCACCTTGAGGGTGAAGAAAACCGTTTTTTGTTCAGCCATTTGAGACATGCAAGAGTGACTTCTTATGCTGATTTTACTCAAAGGTTGATCAAGAAGTTTGATAGAAGAAAACTGGAAGAAGAGCAACTTCCACCACAACTTTTTGTATGATTAATTTCATTAGGAGAAGGAACACTTTCATCCTTGCAAAGTGGTCTTGGTATATTGACATTTAGAGTTACATGCATTATTGAGGATATGCATGAGGATGAGGAGACTTATACGAGCACTTGTGTAGCATTAGAAGAGCATCCATCACCATCACCAGCAGTTGGAGGAGTCAATAAACCAATGGGATGAATCCTTGTAGTAGTACAAGATGTTCCTAAGGATGAAATTAACTGAGATATGCATAAATTTCCACTTCCAATTATTTCAACACATCATATGGAGAGTTGTGGGGACATGCCATCATGGAAACTGCATAACCTAGGGTCAAAGCACACTGCTAATTTGGAGCAGCAGACTATCACCCCATAGAGGACCCTTGACTTGTTCAAGGAGGAGATATATAGTCATCCTCATATCTCATAGATGAGTTTCACACAACACTTTGGGTTGGAATATAAATTTTTGGAGGATAGGATTATCATAATCCTATTCAATCCAATGAAAAACTATATGTTCCACATTGTGCATAATCATAAGACAGTAGATGCACCGTCATGGAGATTAAAAACACTTTCATTGAGCAGCAGTGATGAGTTGGGGGGTCAACTATTATTGGGACATTATGATGACCATTCCACTTGTATAGGATTGGATAGGCAGATGGTTGATGGAAGACATGTTATGATGGATGACATCTCCCATTATTATGATGGATCCTTCTTGATGAGCACTTCACAGCTCAATGAGAAGCTTTTTCCTACAATATATTTGGAACCTTATGGGTTCAAATTGGTCATTGATGAGTGGTCTTCATATGGATATCTCCAAGAGGTTTCACTTCAACATCTCATGAAGTGCCCAGATAGTGAGAAGATTTTGGAGGATGGTATTCTCCATGAGGTGGATACCAATTTGGAGCATGGTAGGAGACACCCATATTTGGATGAATGGGTGTGGATGGTGAGCAAGGGGTTGGTAATCCACTTGTAGATATATGACATAGGGCAACATGAGGCATGGTTGCACTCGCTACTCTTGAAATAGTTTGGCCATCATGTGACATATCCTATGTCGAAGGGTAGGTTGTGGTTTGAGGCATTGTATGGCACCCATATGATATGACAACATAATATTTGGTAGTATGAGGAATTCTACAAGTCAATCATCATGATGTTACTCTATGACTTGTATGATGATGAGATGAGGAAGCAACAAGAGATTTATTTTCTTTGGTTACTCTTGGGAGGGTATGGGTTGATTTTCTCCCATAATTTGTATGATATTTTAGGAGTAGAGGATGACACAATCATGGTGCAAAGGGGTTAATCTTTAGCTTTGAAGGATCAGGAGGTAATTCCACATAGGAAGGAGTATCCCACATGTAGCAACATTATGATATGTGACTTTGGCATTGGGCATGTCAAAGAGGGAAGTTATGAGATGACAGGAGCCTTATCACAAATGCCAACAATGTTGTCACTTGGGAGTATGTATCTATTAATGGATTACTCCAAGGGGAGTATGTGTCACTTCACATTTAAGACCACTATGGGGAGATTATCATGGGATGGCTCATCCATAGATCTCATTTTCAACCTACTCATAGTGCATGGTAAGAGTTGTGTATTTACACTTATTGATCATATAACAAATTATTTGTATTGTCTTTCCATTTATGTACAGTGAATTACTCCACAAGAGGGAAAGTTTTTATTTGGGTTTCATGGTCTTTATAAGACCAACATCAGTGATGGAGATAGGCATTTCATGTATGTCTTGGAGCAAGTATTGTGCTATTATTGTTACTCTCAGTTGATACACAATTCCATTTACTACTTCCTAGTAGATGAGAAAACTTGCAGATCCAGCAAATGGTTGGGAGACAACTTCCCACATTATGTTATGAAAGGAAAGTTAGAAACATTGCGTTGTATCCACTTGGGAAACCATTGGTACCATCCAAAACGTCACATAATACTCAATATCATCTTGATGCCATGTTCTGATGATGTACTATTCATTGTATGTGGAATAACTTGGGCAAGCAAGGCCCATGAAACCAAAGAGTGTGCCTTTGAAGATCCAATTTCCTTTTTTCCTCTTGACGGCAACATTATTTCAGCCAAATATCAGCAAAAACTCCACTCATATCATAATGGGAAAGAGAGAAAATGTGGGATAGAGAATTTGGTTTATCATGTTCAGCTCTGTAGCCCACCTATATTGCAGAAGCCAAAGGTGGAGGATTTTTTTCTATGAGTTACCACTTTGGAGGGTTACCCATTTTGTGTGGATGATAGCTTGGGGATTGGAGCTTCACATGCGAATGAAGGTTCCAAATATTTTTCAAATTCCATGCCTCAAGAAGGCCTCTAGACAACTCATATAGTTTCTTCCATGGATATCCCACTTCTTCATGATGAGATCCATTTGGATTTGCCAGAAAGGGCTAACTTATAGACTTGGGAGGTGCAACTATGGGACATATTTATGAGAAAATCTTATTAGTTGGAGGAGATTATCATACGAGGATGCTACAGGAGGAGGATATGAGTCTCTTAATTTCTATCCTTGTATTTTTTTGAGGAAAAATAACGTCTGGGAGGGGAGGACTGTAATATTCCAAAATTAGCATGCAACTAATTGGAATATTAATTTTTTCTTTTATCATTTAGATAGATGAATAAGTGAATAGGGAGACCCATAAACCTCTTTAGTAGGAATAAAATCCCTCTTAATGTGAATAGGGATGGTTATAGTAGCTAGATAAAGCACCTCCATGTGTGAATAGGGGATAAATCATGTGGACAGGGTCAATGTTGACCATATCAAAAACGCTGGTATAGAGAGAGTGGATCATCAATGAGAGACAATGCAGTGTTAAGGGGAGAAAGTCTCCATGAGAGTAGTGGCTTTAATGAGTGGGACACAAGGTGAGAAGGCTAAAAATATATATAAGGAAGGGGAAGACATCGATAAATATTATGTTTTTGATTACTGGTATTATGGTCTGTATGACCTTTTACACTCTTTAGTTGTTTAGCAGAGTCTCTTGTGTTATTTAGCACAAGGGTGTTCCCGAGTGGGAATCCCACACTCATCCTAAGGGGACTTCGAGTGCCTACTCAGGAGAGATATTATTGAACTATATATATCCACATTTCAGAATTAGGCCAAGCTTCAGTCTTCAGCTACAACGCATTTTCTGTTCAGAGTTATGTTGTGTTGCAGGGTAGAAGTAGTGGAGGTTTGTAGGGCCATTTTCTGAGCTTGTTTTTAGTTAAGGAAGCATTATTTCCATTAGGAGGCTAGCAGGGAAGGTCCTGGAGAAATATTTCATATTTTTGCACCAGGCCAACCTATTTTCATCTCCTACAGTGCAAATCCCCTCATAGACTGTGTTATTCAAGTGAGCATTTGCAGTGGAGGATTCAGTGCTTGATTTGGAGGGTGAGATCTTCAAGGAAGGGATAAGAATTTCACTTGGAGGATATATTGGAGGATACCTATTAATATCTACATAACTTTTAGCCACCTACTTCTAGTTATTTAGTTGTAGTTGTAATTCATCCCTAGGGCTGCATTTGGGCGTTTTTGTGTTTTGGGTATTTCCAGAAACCCTTTCTAGGTTGTCTTGGAAATGGGCTTGGGAACATAGACCTTCACTCTCGACATTATTTGAGCTATATAATAGTAGATCCATATAATTGTACAATTCTTGTAGTATTATATTCACTGAAACTACATTGTATTGGCTCATGGCATTTGTATAGCATTTATATTTCATGTATTGGCATATTTTCTTATTGGAGGCTTGTATTGTATTGCTTGAGTGACTTGATCCTCCAGATTTTGTGCCCATTATGGCTGATATGTTTACTAATATGGCTTTAAAAATATCTCATGTATACGTGTATTGATATTCAATGCTATTTCCAACATTTTATTCTATATTGCTGTCTTTTCCATTTTGGGATATTACATCGGCAGGTCAAGCCTACAATGACCTTCTCTACAAAGGGAGAAAGAACTTCATTCAACATTGGTCAGCCCTTTTCCCTTGATTTAAAAGAGGGAAAGAAGCCTAGTGTTTAGAGAATAATGATTGGAGAGGTTTGGTAAGAAGAAATGGCATTTACAGGTGTGTTTGCAGGTGTTTATAGATGGTGAGAAAACATCAAAGTGGTGTGTTTGAAAATTCTTACAGATGGTGACCAAACAGAAAAGTGGTTTTTCATCATGTACAAAGGGAGATATTGTTGGCATGATGGCTAATGTGTTGTCCTTTATGAAAACATACTTGATAAATATTTAAACATTATGGTAACATGATGATTATGGAGGTTGCTATAGAGGTAAAAGGTGACATGGAAAAATGAATATCAATTTAGATATAGATGAATATTAAATATGATGTTTGGGAAATTATACACATATCCTATTAAAAAATGTCACGTACATATACAAGTATGTTGAAGAGAAGTCGAATAAAAAATATGCACAAAGGTAATTTGAATACCATGGGTGTTTACCATGGTATTGGCCCATAGTAATTAGTGTGACAATGATTATTTGGTCCCGTAAAATAATACCAATGACATTAGTAAGGGATTGGCATAAGTTATTGACTAAGGCTAATGTTATATAAGGAGTTGGAGATAAAAGTGTTATGTGTGCAAGTGATGGATTGTTTATCAATGATTTTATTTGAAACACGTGTGCACCAAGGAGCAAGGAGAGGACTCAGATTTGACATTTTTGAAGTATGGTGACATATTTTCATGTTTTATTTACTTATTTAAAATGTATAACAATGATATATTTGTGGCTGTAATGATGTTGTGATTTGAATGAAGTGTTCTAAAAGTACGCAATTCTGACACTAAGGGTCATAGAGAGTAAAGTTGTCTTTGCAGCAAAATTTTCATATCTATATGATAGTTTGTCTTAGGTTAGTCACTTACATAAGTAGATATTCTTTTGGGTTGTTTTGTATATATTTTGTAAATTTTTTACAATTTTTTGATATCTATACATGAGTGTTGAGAATGATAAGCATGTAAATATGTTTATGTGTTTTGTGGAAGTCACATACATATGCTAGGGTTTTGCAGTATGGCATGTTGATGACATTTGCTAAGATCTATCAAATGATGTATATATCATGATAATATATGTTTGAAATCATTTTTTTGGTTGAATAAGACATGGTATATTGATTAGTGATGGTGCTGCATTGTGATTGGGTTTTTAGTAAGTTAGTATTGATGTATTTGTTGTGATTCAATACTGAGTGGCTAATTTAGTGATTCAGTTTGATATAATATTATTAATCACTGATTTTAGATCTATACACAGGTATTCTATAGAGGAAGCATGTACATATACTGGTGTGTTGCAGAGAAGTAGCGTATGGTTTTTTAAATATATTTGATCAAGGTTTGCAGTGACAATTACTGTTTTTTGTGATGAACAAAGTATAATTCGGTATATTTGTATGATCTGGTTATGATTGGTTTTATTTTTTTCCAATAGATGGTTGATATTCAGTGATTGTTTTGCTAATGTTATAGTGTTTCAGTTGGTTCAGTGTTTGGTTTTAGAATTTTTACTTGGCATTGAGCTTGATGATGAAAGTGGATCCAGTCTGAAAATATGATGAAAGGTAGACCATAGTTTTGATTTTTTGATTCAGTTGTATCTAGTACGAAACATTATGAAACATGGTCCACATAGGTGTTGAGGTTTGGATCCTTCAACGATGGAGCCAATGTTTCCTTCCACTAGTAACTGCTGAATTTTTACAGGGGATATGTGCTCCCTTATGATAGGAGTTGGTAAATGATATCATGGTGTTAAAGCTCCCTTCCAGTGGGTGCTAAAGAATGAGAGAAGGTTGTAGCCTTTTGTTTTTGGGTTCCCACATACTGGTATGATTCTACACCAGTACGAGATTGTAAGAAGTTTTCCTTTACAATAAAGAAAGACAAGTACAACGATAGCAACGGTTTTCTCCCACATTGGGTTTCAACCTGAAATCCTGCTGTTCATGTTTGTTGATATTTGTGTTGTTTTTTTATGGTCTATTTTTTGTTTACTTCACATGTTTTCTTCTTAATGAATTAATAATGGATTAGTGATGCACTGGTTAAATAATAACAAATTATGAAATACATGAAAAGTTAGTTACCTTGATATACGATGTTTGTATTCACCACAATCACTTACATAAGGGGGTTTACTAGCTCTGATGTGACCATGGTGAATAATTAAATTCAAGTGAGTTTAAAATAATGATTCTCATCCCCACGGCGCCCGCACCCCCCCCCCCCCCACCCTGCCCACCCCCAACTCTCAATATTTTTCCCAATAACTAGTGGTTATTAGATGTTGAAATAAATATTTATATCATGATAGAATACAATATTTTAGAAGAAAAAAGATGGTTATTTGAAACACTAGCATTGTTACTTGCATTTTTTCTGTAGAGCCATGGAAAATTGCATGATCTAATGGGTATGTTTTAGTTTTCATTTTCCATATTAAATTTTCATTTGCTTGCTACTACACATGCCATCAAGGCTGGAACAATTCCTTGGGCCGCTACATGGAGAAATTTTTTCTACTAGTAGAAACCCTAATTGTGAAAACTTTGTCAAAAAACATAGCTTCCTCCATATGTAAAATTCTTGCCCCTTTTATTCTACCTACACATAAATCACATTGGTCATACATATTTTCAAAAAATAATACTTTTAGGAATTTGATATATTCATGAAACTAAAACACCAATTTTTTACTCTTGTCTAGTCCTTTTTGTAGTGCAATATCATAAAGGTATGTGTATCCCTCATAGGATCAAGGCCATAATCCAAGAGTTACCACTGTTTCATGCAAACGACCCATGGATTTCCCATTAGAAATTTTATTATCTTGCAATTGAAAGAGGAATTTATTTTCACCATCAAATTATCAATTCTCTGAAACATTTTTGGATAACCATATTGTTCATTAGGAAGAGGATTGTCCTTTTCTCCAGCACCATGATTCTATTGTTCAACATATTTTATGTGTTCTTCCTTTGCAACATAACATTCTTCTGTAATGAATGTATCATGATTGTTTTGTCTTGGATGCAAAATGAACTTTTTAGGGTATATCTAAGAGGGATACCAATCTTATTCAATATTTATCCCAATCTCCAACCATGACTTCAACACACTAATTAAAGGAAAATTCTGATGCATATCCAACTCAAAACCAATGTTGCAAGAACAACCCTTTCATCAACTAAAACTAATTATTTATGTTTTTCATACATATTTTATGCTTAATTATTTTAGTAGATATATGATGATTCTTATAACATATCCTTTATTTTACTACAATACATCCCTTATAGATTTATATGTTTATTTTTTATAATCCTTAGATTTTAAAGCATTCTTTGCATGAAGAAAAAGTAATGCTTTCCAATAATCTAGGTGAGTCATCCCATCATACTCTTTTACCACATCAATCAAATTTTATTAGATCCTCTTCATATCACATAAGGAAAATATGTTAGGAATTTGCGCTCTTTGATACTTTGAGTGTTGCATTAAGTTATGAATATTTCTCATTCAAATTATTTATTTCCACGATGCCACTGTTAAAAATGATGAAAATAATTATATTTAGAAAATATATCTTAATCTTGTACACCACAAAATATGGATAGCTTCATTAGCATGCACATTTTAGGGAAAACCTATAAGTACAAAATTCCATGAAAACAAATTCCTTTCTCAAATCTCATCAATAAGTTTGAAAGAAATTTATGGAGTTTGTCAATTCATAGACAAATATTTCAAAGAAATCCTCAAAAGCATCCAACTCAACACTCCTATTTTGTTCATAACCATTAATCTATTTTCATGTTGCAATGTACCCAATTTAGTAACATTAGGGAGTATATTAATGATAATTTCCAACCCTGCAACACCTTCTTGGCATACTTGTGATCCTGAAAAGACCAATTTTTCGAGTATAGGAACAATTACTTTTAGTTGCAACAACATTAGTCATACGTTTAGGTTTCATCACCTCTAAAGGTTTGAGGTACAACTTCACCTTTGAGAGAAAAAAAGCCAAACTCTTTGTATTTCACTAATTCAAAGTTTGGTATAGATCACAACCTAGAGATAAGGTAAGTCATATGTGTAATTTTGAGATCAAGTCGCTTTTTTATTTGTAGTGGTACTAAAATCAAAACTTGTGATTTGAAACTTGGAAGGAATTTTATCGTCACAGGTTTGGATTTATGTGTAAGTTTCATTTTCAAACCAATGCTATTATACTACTTGTGACCTGAGAATTGTTGCACTTCGGATTTACATTACAAGTCACATTTTCCTACTCTATATTTAATAGAAGCTACAAATTTGATTTAGGTTTCACTAAAGGAGGAAGCCTAATCTAATCGCTGGTCACAATTATAGATTGGAAGGTTAAGGGTGTTCAATTAACTATTACGATAAGGGGGTTTATTTTTGTTCCTAAAATATCAGGTTCTCAGATCTAGTGAGGAACTTTAAGTATTATGACTATGTTACACAATTTCAATCAATGCGATCTATGTAATTTAACACATATGTCAAAAAAAAGTAACCAAAAGGAACTAATATGATTTCCTACCATGAATGTGATCTAAATTCATACGATGAAGAAGTCAAAAGGAAAATATTTTTGGTTGAAATTCATAATGAGAAATTTCTTTCCAGGAATAAGTCAATTCAAGGTAGAGATATAAATATGAAGGTATGGGGACAAGGAATTGACAAGAATTAAACATGACAGAGGAGATGCATAATTGTTTCCAAAATTACAGTCAGATATTCTATTTGGGAAAGTTACACATATGACTTATGGTTGGATACTTCAGGAGAAAGCCACAATTATGGGAGAAAGTCACATTTTCTAGAGTAGGCTTCTAGATATTATTTGTGTGATTTGTGACATGTGACTAACAATCCCCCTCTTGGTCACAAATTTGATCTTTAGAACTGATCGCACATTACAATAGTCACTTTTCAAGACTTATCTCTTCATTGTAAACTGACAACTTGCAACCTTTCCGAGTCTAATACATGCAATATATATAGTGTGAAACCTCAAATTGTGATTTCCCATTCAAGTAGCCTAGGAAATTACGACCATTGGCTTATTCTTGGCAATTGGAAGAGAGGTTTTTCTAAATATGATTCTGAAGTCCCTAGCCTTGGAACATATCCTTCAGTTTTTCATAATTGTATGCTTATGTGATAAGTAAGCTCTCTATAGATCCCATTCTCCCTATATCACTATTGTACTAATCCTCCAAGGTCATTGAAAATGTAAAAGGTTAACCCAAAGCATCATTGGTTTCTCTTCCATTAACATCCCAGTGCACAACAAAACTATAGTTTTTTCTTGCTCCATTAATCTCCTAGACCTAGATATACATCCATCGCACAAATTTTCCCATGAAATTTGGATAGATAGGTCTAAAACTAATGTTCTCAAGGAAGACATCCCAAAAGGACTCCAAGTGTCCCAATAAAAATTTATGAGAGAGATGAAGTATGTTTTTTGTTTTCATTGTAGGAAATATTTTGTTATAATTTTCTACATGTTCAAAATTAAATATAAAATTAATGAAAGGTTACTACCACACAAATTTTCTATCATTTACCAAGATTTTCATGTTACATACAAGCATTTAAAGCCTATTCTCTTTAGAGTATACATATATAGTCTCCAGATTTTCAAGACACATCTAATCATAGGCCTTACCACTGAAGTGCATGGAGATCTATATGTATTTATTATCTATATTAATTGTGATAGAGAGGGCCAACAGAGTGGAGACATATATCTCTTGTTCCACTCTCCTATCATTTAAAAATTGAAGTTTAAATCCATTCCTAGCCTGAAAGGGACACAAAATTGTGTGCTAAAAAGATTAAACACTAGACCAAGAATGATTATTATTGATGCCTCCAAGGCTCAAAACAAAAATAGACTCATTGGATGCAACACTATATTTATCTTCAAAAAAACCATACCTATTTGAAAATACCTTCAAATCGATGTGGCACTTGAATAATCTTAGAAAATACCTTTGCAACCTTGGATAGCTTTCTCGACCCAAAAAATTGTTGCCTAGATGAGAAGTGGAAAATATGAAAATGCCCCTATAAAGGTAACAAACAAGTGTAACGGTATAAAAAATGGTTAATATTTTCTTGTTACCTGTTCACCCTATAGCCATTTTCTTTCTCTTTTGTATGTATTTGTTTCCAAATGTTTCTATATTTATTTGGTGTGTTTATACACTTGCTAGAGCATTGAATACCCAACTTGTGAATGTGTTGTTGTAACATTCTTACATATACCTTATTATTTGATGGCATATGTTGGAACAATGGATGGTATTTATATACAACATGTGGATGTAGTCCCAACAACACCTTGTTTGATGTGAATCGATCATGGCCTCTTATATGTTGAATGGATCCAGGCGATGATCATTTTTTCATAGGTACTTCTACCTTATGAATTGTATTCTTCATGCATTGGTCACATTTCCTCACCTTTGTTATGTGGATACACTCACCAATGCTTCCTTCTAAGAATTCATTGTGTGTGCATCCCACAAGCTTAGTATTAGTGTATATATTTGAAGAGTTTCCTATAATATGTTTGTTACTATTTCATATATTTATTAACATAGTTTTTACACACGTGGGAGTATGGACCCTTTTTCTGTGCCTTAGTGCATTAGCCATTATCACTAACTTCAAGACCTTGGTATAAGATTATTTCATGTACTGCCTTTTTTTTCCATACATGCCAAAATGCAACATAGGGTAACAAGGTAATGTGGGAATAAAATGGGTTTACATTTGTATGAATATAAATATTTAAATATATAATAAACAAGGTATTTAAAAGTTGGATTGGGTGACTTTTAAGACAATTAAGATGATTCAAAAAATAAAATCTTATAAACATTTTCCTTACATATAAAAGTAAATTATCCTTGATAACTTACCATCCAAAATGGCATTAAATGTAGTCATGATAGCATAGTTCCTCAAAATAAATGACAGTTGTTCAAACCCTTATGAAAAAATGTGGATATAGGAAATGCGCATTACAAGAGCATGCACATCAAAGAGATTTTATGGAAATTGAGTCACTGGGAGGTTAAACGATTTGTATGACGAACATAAAATTTGAGACTTAGAGGAGTAGAGGAGGGGGACGAAAAATTTTGTTGATAGGAAAAAGTTTGGGTGGTTTTTTCATGATTAAAACAATTGGTGAATCAATGGTAGAATCGAACATCTCTTCATATACCCCAACAACAAATCGAGTCTTGTGAATGATAGAAGGAAGTATTGAATAGAGACTATGGGCACTCTTTTAGTTACTTTACCCTTTAGATATATGCCCTACATCTTTCTCCTATGTTAGGTCATGTTATTCTTTACACACAAAAAAATAGGCTACACATGTAAATTTTTGATGATGATGAAAAAAACATGAAAGAGGGATTATGATGTACAAAAAATTTAAAGGAATTTTGTAATGTTTCTCTGTTGCAAACATGCTTCTTCTATACTCGAGTGGAGTCACTCAAGAAACCACAAGCACTATTTCACTTCTAACTCGCATGTTTAGTACCTTGATGAAGTTACTTGAATCACCGCTCAATGTAGGAAGCCTTTATAAATCCTTTACCTTTTCTTTGATAAATTTTATTTTTCTTGCACATTGATATTATTTATTAGGAATTCATCATGCCAAGGTGGATGATTAATCCCACCTTATTTTATAGGTAAGAAATGTTGCTCTAGAAACTAGAGGAATTTTATGATTTGGGTTTTCCCTCATACAATGATTCCACATCTCATATCCAATCGAGATGTAGGTAGTAAAAACATCTGATTAAATCTCCACGACGATGTACAAAACATGATTTAGGTTATAGGTGTAGGTCATATGAACTGATTAGGGTTCTCCATAAGCACCTGTTCATATTTTCCTTACCAATGAGTTAGACTCATAGGAATGATATTTAGGATGTAGTTTTAATGAATAGATATATGATAGGTTTCCTCTTGAAGAAACCATCACAACCACACACAACCATGAAATTATGGTTTTAGCACTAGGGTGAAATGACCAAATGAGTTCTTATAGGGTTTCGACAAGTGTAAAGACATGACATATTCAAAATTATTTAAGAAATCAAAGGATCTCAAAGAACATGAAGGGAATAAGGTGTAGATGAAGGTTTTAAATATCATCATGACATAAAAGGTTAGTAGGGAGCATATCTATAACAAGGCTTGTGAAAGTGCATGCAGTGTCATGCAACACATAGAAAAAATGAAATACTAGGTAAGTAGGGAGTGAAATCATTTCAAGGAGGAGATAGTGCTAAGTGAAGAACAAATGCACAATGTAATGCAGCAGACCAAACAACATGCAATACAGGAGAGAAAATGAAGTGTAATGCAAGAAAAATAATCCATGTAATGCTTATGTAGAGAATTTCAAAATGTAATGAAAAATATTAATATATGATAAATGCGTAATCTCATGAGACCACTAGCTACCTGAAATAAGGAAAACACGTAAAAAGAATATCCAAATATAACTAGCCTAAAAATAAAAACATAATAGGCAAACCCTAACAATAAAACCTTAAGAAGAAAACCCTAACTAGACTTAACCTAACACCTTAATCCAACCATAGAGGATATTGAGTAATTTGGAACCAAAATTCCACTGTAGCCATTCTAGTTATTCCCAACATATAAGAAAAAAGAGATCAAAAATTAAAACAAATATAAAGTATTGTGAAAAAAAAATAAAATTACCTGTGAATCACGAATAAGAGCAAGAAGGTCACAAATGTTGGAAAAAAATCATGCTAATAAAGACTATTCTAGCCAAGTTGAGACTCTAACCTATTAAAGTGAATAATAAAATTGAAAAACATGAGCATCAATCCATGATACCCATTCATTTACGTTTAACCCTAATGAAATTATAACAGTGATGAGATGCCACTTTCTTGTGGAGGAATTTTCCAAATAATACTCTTCTAGTTAGTCGAAATTTATCATGAAATTCAAAATGAACAATTTGAAGAACTTAAATATTTTCCAAATATGGGCTTCTATCATGAGAGACTAATATGTGAGAGGACTGTATTGTGGAAGTGCTAAGTTCAAAAACCATAATTTGAGCATGCTCATGGATTTTTTCAAGGATGTGAATACCTCAGATAACCATTGTCGAGAGCCAAAGTGCCTTACCATCTTGACAAACCTCCAAACCCTCGAGTGGTAGATCCACAAATATCGATGGCTATGTAATATCAAGAGATGAATGCATGTGGTAATCATTAGTTCTGAAAACAAAATCATCATTGAATAGTTCGTTGGTTCGACCAGCTATTAAAAAATTGAAAAATAGATGTTTAAAATATCATATGGAGGTGAATCAACCACATGAGTCTCAGGAAAAAGATGAGTGATGTGATTTCTTCCCTCACACACATTAGAATGTAAGACAACACCAACTTGTACATGATCAAAATTTGCAATATCTAGGAAATAATTGATGTTATTTGAAACAATGGCTAGTGCACTCTCTTTATATATAAAAAAACAAAGTATAAGGAGTGGTACATAACAACTGATAGAAGATGAAAAGATTCAGAGTGTTGGAAATATGATGCAGAGTGTTGTCCTTGATGGCAACCTACTTGATAATGTTGATGGAAACCTACTTGATGAAGTTGTCCTTGATGGAAACCTACTTAATAAGTTTCCTATGATAAGCAACCTATGTTTTAAATATGTGAGAATGATGTATCTCCATCAATTCCAAAAGAAGACCACTTGAAACAGCAACAAAGAAAAGAGAAAATGAAATATGAAGCTGAGGCATTTTCAGAAGGGTTAGTTGATTGGAGATCTGGAAAGGCAGCAGAGACATCAGAGAAAACAGTGGAAAAGGAATTGGCAATGAAGGAGAATTCTTCTCGTCAAATCATCTAAGGAATTGTCTCAGTGTCATTATGCATCTGTGGTTTAACTTTGTGTGGAGAGTACCTTTCGTAGTTGTGCATTTACTGGTAAAATTCCCTATTCGAACCATTCATGAGAATATGGGTTTAACTCCTATGGAAAGGCTGGATCACATGTGATCTGTGTGGAGGATTGTTAGAGTATCCCGGTGATTGATCATGCCTGTCTGGATCAATTAAAGTTATTATTCAATGACTTGTGAGCACTGTAAAACATAGCCACAAGGGTTATGTATGGCGGAGCGATGTGTCGGAGTAGATGGATTAAAGGAATGCCGAGGAATGAGGCTGTAATATGAAGAAACACCATGACCGTGTGAAGAGGAGAACCTCTTCCAATAGAACAGACGAAACCTGGAAGGAAAGAGGTGGAACATCACAAAAGGAAGCGCGTCGGAACCCTGCGTGGAAGAGCGGAACCATGACCGAGTGAATAGTGAAGGCGGTTTTCAGGTTTCATCGCACCACCTTTCGATGACGGGCGGTATTTCCTGGTTGGGGAGCGATTCCATAGAAACGTAGACACGTGGCAAGGAGGACCCATGGAAAACAGCTTGTCACCGTGCACCATCGCGCATTATAGTTCGACTCAGGATGCCCAGCGATATCATTGAGCGTCGTTGATTTGGGAAGGGGCATCGGATGATCATCATTTGTTGAAGGTACGCGAAGATTAACACAGGTATGGCGGGCCATCGCACGTTAACATTTGGCATCGGAGGTCGAGCGATATGCATATACGCCGTTCATCTGGAAGTTGGCTAATCTAACGGTGATCCGACGTTGGACTTGCGTGAAGTTTACTTATGGTACCGTGCACGTATTTGATTGGCTATTGACTATATTTGTGGGCCCGGGGTCAAAGGTTTATCATATTGTTTGAAAGCGTTAAAATGTGAAAGGTTAACCTTAATCCTAAAGTTAAGCTCAAAATAATTAAATTAATTATTTACCAAGATCAATAGAACAATGTGAGTTATGGAGACCCCGCTGGATTATCTATTCTGACCCCGTCCATGAATACCATTGGTAGTTGGATGGTTTTGACCCAAGGTTTTAATAAAGGCGAAAAATTTATAAGATTATAAGAATTATGAAGAACCGTGTGCAGTTGAAAGGGTTGGTAAGAAACGAATCTCTTTTAGAGATATCTGTATGAAAAACATTGATATATCTGAATCTATGGTGCACCTGTGAATATGATGATTGATCAAGATCTCTAGATCAGATGATGATTAATTCCTGGTTTAATCGATTGACGAAATCATGAAGAATGTATGCATGCGTAAGGGTGGCGAATGAATAAATTTCTCTAAGGAATATCTGCATGCATGAACTCTGTTCTTAATTGATAAATCTAAATCTACGATGCACCCATGGATATAATGATCTGAAAATGATGAATCTCTGGTTTGAATGATGGAAAAAATCATGAAGAACTGGTGTGAGTGTACTGAATGAATAAATCTGGTGGCCTGCAAGGTATGTCGTGTGGAAACTAGTGGAACTACTATGAAAATTGATGAAACATGCTCTGCAGTGGTGCTGAGGGACAAAGCCTTCAGTGAGGGGGTTGTAGCTCCCTTCCAGTGGTAGCTGGTAAATGAGAGTAGGGGGTAGTAGCTCCCTTCCAGGAGAGGCTGGTAAATGAGAGCAGGGGGTAGTAGCTCCCTTCCAGGAGAGGCTGGTAAACGAGTGCAGGGGATCGTAGCTCCCTTCCAGAAGAGGCTGGTAAATGAGAGAAGGTTGTAGCCTTCTGCAGGTGGGTGCCTGCGTGATGATATAAGTTTGCACCAACATATATTGTAAGAAGTTTTCTCTATAATAAATATTGAAGACAGAGATTACAGCAGTTGTGGTTTTCTCCCGAATTGGGTTTCCACCTTAAATCTTGGTGTTCATCTGTGTTGCTTATGTTTGATGGTTTGTTATGTTATTTATGTTCATGCTTACTTCTTATGAATGATGCAATGATCTAAGTAAAGACATAATAAGATCTCAGGACATACAAGTTGGATGCAGTAATGTAACATATGGTTTTAAGAGAATGGAAAAAAAAGATAAAAAATTGTCAGTCAGCTCTAAATACTGATTCACCCCCCCCTCTCAGTATTTTTCCCAACACTCTTTATATAAAAAAACAAAGTATAAGGAGTGGTACATAAGAACTGATAGAAGATGAAAATATTCATTCAAGGTAACAACACTCTAATTAGAAATTTTGAAAAAAGAGCTTTCAACTAGCGGGATGATCATAATAAGAGAATATCCAGAGGAAACCCTAATATGACCTAGTTCATGGATCTCATCATGATCATGAGAACCTCACATAAACGTCAGTGAAAAATAAAATGCTTCAACTTTTTAATAAGTTCCTAATCCTTCAGAAGAGGGACTATCAAATTTTTGTCGCTTAGTGAGATTGGAAAGTGAAAATTAATGATCATCATCAGAAGTATGAGTGAATAATTTGCCAATAGGATGATAGTAGTTAAAGCCACTAATTTGATCATAGTTGGTTTCCAACACATGATACTCTTTAAAGATCAAGAATGAATATGTAATATTCCTAATTAGTGACACCTAATTGGAATATTCAATTTTGTATAGTTTTGTTGTCTATGGTTTGTAAATAAATAAAAAGTGAGTAAAGAGGGTCTAACTCACTTAAGTAGAATAAGATATCCACTTAGTATCACAACGTTGCGACTTAAGTGGGAGTCAAGGGGGCCTAGCGTCACGTAGAGGAGGAGGGCCTACGTGCACTCTAGAAGTTTCTACCAGCTTCTGCATAGATAAGGATGAGAATGTGGAGGAGAGAGAGGCTACGTTGGGTTTTGGAGGGAAACCAACGCTATAAAATATGGAGGAGCCTCCTCATTTGAATCATTCTTGAGTTGTTGAATTTGGAGTCAGACTTTTGTCTTCTCGAGCACGCTCACTGTTTAGCCTATTTGAAGCACTGTTTAGTGCATTAAGTGTCTCTAGTCCGAGATCTGGCCCTTAGCCCCGGGGGACTTCAAGTGCCTGCTCGAGCAAGGTTTTTTTTTATGTATTTTGTGAGTCGCTTTATTGTTTGGGTGATCATCCTCTAGGACAGCGTTATTGCTACAACAACATAATACTCTGTTGTAGGGTGTTGCCATGGAGACTTCACAACACCTCTTCCTTCTGTTGTTTTTCAGAGGGAGAGTCTCCTTTCCTTTGGAGGATTAGATTGGAAGACATTGGATCTGATTTCTAGATCTGGGCACTTGGCCAAAGTGTTCTATTCCACTCACTACGCAGTCCCTCTTAGTGACTGCGTTATTTTCATGGTGTAACTGTAGTGAGGGTGTAACTCAAGTGTAAGGATCAGCCTTCCACATAGGAGATCCATTGGATGAGGCATAATTTATTTTTTTCATCATCTTCAGCCTTCTCTATTGAGTTTCAGATTCGAGTTGCAGCAGCTGCCCAACAACTCTGGCATTTTTGCCATTTTGTGTATTTCAGCCAATCCCTTGGAGGATTGATGTATTTTCTCTTATAATGGTTAGAGATTTGCTCCCCTCATTTATCTGAGTTGGTATTTTTATATTTAGTCATTTCTAATACATAGTTGCAGTATACTGCGTTATTTTCTGCAGTCCTACTTTTGGTCACTCTCTTGTCTTGCAGCACCTCAATCTTCAGGGATTTTCTATGTAAAACTGTTGTTTAACCTTGATTAATTCCTATTCCATGTTAATAATCTCATCCTCTGAATTTTCATACTATTTTAAATCTTATACCTTCAGAAAATACGCTTCCCTTGCTTCAGTAAATTTCTGCATACTCAAAGTCATGGGAAATCAGGGTTTTTCTTGACTAGTCGGGAACGAGGAACTGTTTAACATATAAAAACACCTTTTTTTGAGGTTAAATTAGACATGGTAGTTCCTATTGACCTAATATAACATATTCCATAACCTTGACCCATAATTTTAGCATATTTTCTTATAAACTCATTTTAGGCCCAAAATCCTCACTTTTCCCCACCTTTTTGCCCATAAAAGTTGAGTAAAGGTTTATGAAATATTTGGAGTGGGTTTATGAGTGTTTTTAAACACTTTTTGTGATAGATAAAGCACAAATTCCTGAATAATGCATTTTTCAGGCATGATTTGCTGAGAAATCCATTTTTGGGATATTACAGCTCATTGTAAAACGTTGTCTCTTCATGGTATACTCATATATGCGTTTGCATATTGATGCAAGTCAATTTTGAGTGGGATTATTTAAGAATATATATAGAAAGAGTCTGGAAAGGGCCAGATAGCCTCCAGATCTCGTCTTCTTTTAGAGGCGACATATCTGGTAAATGCCCTCCCAGTCAATCTTTGGTTGGAGTTTGTCGTGTTTTGGAGATATCCCCAAAATGGGATATTACAGTGGTATCAGACCATAGTTCTGGCTCAGCATGTGGAGATATTTATCTATGACACTGAAAGAGAAACCATGGGGAAATTATCACAATGCCTACATTCCTACCTCTAGTACTGAGTGAGAAAGGGAGGCAGCATGATCATATACCCTTTGGAGACTATTTCCGTAAATGGTAGTCCATGGGGGAAGAATTCAGAGTAGCTTTTCCTTTCAAATATTACTGTCATCTCAGGCAAGATGAAAGTGAATGGAACAATGGGGGATTTATCACACAGAGTTTAAAGTTGCAGCAAACCACTGGGAGGTCACCTTTTCCCATGTATGAGGGATCCACTGATCCCTGTGAGTCTAAGCCCAGGAAGATCAGAACATTGAAAAATATGAGTTTATTCTCATATATTTTCAGATCCAGAGGAAATGCATCCACCTTTTAGGAGGTCAAGAAGATTGAAGAAAAAGAAGAGGAAGTACCATGCGCTTCCTATTCTCATCAAGAAGAAGATATTGAGCATGGAAGATATTTGGATCATCAGATTCTCAGTGATTACCTTGTCGAGTATGGATCTCAACCTAGAGCCTTCAGGGAGACTCCATATTTTCCTCATTTCATCCAGCTGAAGGAAGAGAAGAGACCATGCAGCAGAAAATAAATCGAAGGCAATAGATTTTTGTTGTCTACCTTTGATGGGTCATCTAATGCAAGAACTTGGGTGAGGAAGTTGGAGGCATTTTTCCTACTACATCCTATAGCAGAAAAAGAAGTTGTTGAAATATCAGCACTGCATTTGGAGGGTGAAGCCTATGATTGGGGGTGCAACCACTTGAGCCATGCAAGGATGAAGACTTTTGCAGAGTTCACTCAAATATTGATCCAAACCTTTGATGGAGAAAGAAAAAATAAAGAATAAATCACATCATCTCTTGAGGAGGCTTGTGATAACACTGTCGCACTCATGGAGGAGCAGCCACATGCATCAACAGTTGGGGTAGCCAAAAATTTTGAGGAAGGGACTCTTGTAGCCCTATGAGAAGTTCCAAAGGCACATCAAGGTATGAAAATATTTCCACATTCCATTGTTACAACAAATTCTTTTGATCAATGTGGAGATTTAATTTTGCATGACCAAGAGTCAAATCTCATTGCTACTATAGAGCAGTTTGGTTGCACTGCGCTGTGCAACATGGAAACACTCGAGAAGGAATCAAACCATCATTCTCATGAGCTATTTTTGGATTGTACATCATATCGGAGGTTGGGGTTTGAAGATTTGAAGATTGATGGTAGACATCTTGGAGTAAGGAAAATTTTCTCCCTTCAAGATGATTCTTTCTCAATGAGCTCTTCTCAGCTCAAAGAGGAACTTCTACTTCCAGATCCAAGACCATGGATGAAATGGAGGTCTCAAGGAGAGATCTCATTGGAGATGCACTTCGACACACCATGGAATGGAATTCTTTTCTTCCCTTCTCACAAGAGCAGAAAGAAGATGGAGGAAATCTTAGGATGGATAACATCTCTCATTCTTGTGTTGGACATCCCTTGATCCATACACATCATGATGGGCGGTTTTTTACTACCACCTATTTGATTCTTGATAGGGTCTCATTGATCCTTGAGGAGCTTGCATTTCAAAATCCCATGAAGTGCACATACAAGAATTTGATTTGGGAGGATGGTAGCCCTCATGGGAGGAGTACCAGGATGAGGAGAAGAAGGATGCATCCACAGGTGATTGAGTGGATGTGGTTGATGAGCAAGGAGCTAGGAAGATACCTCCAAATCTATGATACCGTGCAGGAGGAGGCTTGGCTGCGCTGATTACTCTTGAAAGAGTTTGGCCATCACTTGGAAGACACTCTTCCTAGGAGTGGGAGGATGGGAAAAAGATGGTAGGATACTTGCATCATTGAGCAGCATAGAGAATGGATGCATGATGTTGATGTGTCTTCATCACATGAGTTGTATGATGGAAGTATGAGGAGGCAGAAAAATACTTTGTTTCTTTGCTTGGGAGAGCAAGGGCAGATTTTCTCTCACACTTTGTATGATGTTGCAGGAGGAGGGGATGGCACTATCTCCTTGGTATTTAATGATGATTTGGAAGCACTTCCATCTTGGGAAGTATTCCACATTTTTTTCACCACTATTGGAAGAATCTTTGACAACGAGCATGTCAAGGAACATAGTTTTGTATTGACAAGAGCTTATTTGCATAATCTCACAGTGTTGTCACCTTGGAGTAAAGACTTATGGATGAAATGTGCCCAGCAGAGATATGGTGGATCCATAACCCATAGGTCCCAGAATCACTTCATATTTGTTGCACTTGATGAAAAAAGAGGAGGTAATAATGATAGAGACATCTATGGCATATTCTTCTTGACTTGGGTTTTCAAGCATAAGAAGGATTATCTTTTTGCAGCACATGGTTCATTCTTATTCATAGCATGCCAAAACATTATGAAGGACTCATATATGGACCCATGTACCATATTACTTCCAGCATATTGTGAGAATCTTGTTTATACATTCATTTATTTGCACACTCTTACCATTCTTTTGAAGTGCATTGCTTCACAAGAGGGCCAGCTCGTCAAATTGCTCCATGAATTGTATTGGGCCAATCTATATGATGGAGGAAGCCATCTCTTTTGTGGCCTTGGGAAAATGTTTTATCACCACATGTATGTTCAGTTGTTGACAGGCATGATTAAACATGTAAAAAGAAACTTTTTTCCATGTACTCTTATCAAGAAGAAACTTGTAAAACTGCGCTGTCACTACGGGGAGAGTTGTTGGTACCTTCTTGCATCACTTGTAACCTTCAGCATTTTCTTTACTTTGTTGATGATCATGTATCCATTTTCTGATTTAGATCAGATGTGTATGAGAGGCATGATTATGAGGGAGACACATGAGCTGGATGTGTCCGTGAGTGGGAAGAATTCTCACAATTTCTGCACTACATGTTCTAATGGGAGCATGAGAGGAGATATGGCCACCACAACAAAATATTTTGTTTCTTTTGAGGTGGGCCATAAGATTGATATTCATCCATTTTACAGCCATGGTCAAGTGCTTGATCATGTATTATTGTTGTTACATTCAGCCATTTACTATCCTTTAGTAGATGTGATGAATCATGGACATTACTTGCCATGTAATTTTCTGAAGTTGCAGTGGATGAGACTGCACTGTATCCTTGTGAGAAATTGTTTACATCATGTATCATCATGTAAAACCTTTAGAAAACCTCTCATTAGGATATTCCATGATGACCATGTCCTATTCTTCATGGATGGAATGTTTTGGGCCAGCTTGTTCTTCATTGTTGGAGGAGCCTTCTTTGGAGGATTGTTCTTCACTTTGCCATTGGAGGGCAATAATTTTGGAGCCCAGGATTAGCATACACTCCACACCTGTCATGAGTGGAGAGAAGGACCGCATGGGGTAAGCTATGATTCTTTCCAAGTTCAAATTTTCAACCCACCTTCATTACCGGAGCTTGAGGTGGAAGGAGATTTTTAGGAGTTGCCTTGTTGGGAGGTGGCTCATTTTGCTTAGATTATTGCTTGGGGATGGAAGATCCACATAAGGGAGATGTTACTCATTATATTCGAGACTCCATACCTTGGGTGGAAGAATTTTCCAGATGAGGATGCCACTTGGGAGAGCGAGAAGATCTTGCAGCATCCATCACTTCAGTTGGTACAGGGCGAGCAACATTTTTCCGGGGGGGACTGTAATATTCCTAATTAGCGATAGCTAATTGGAATATTTTATTTTCTATAGTTTTTTCGTCTATGGTTTGTAAATAAATAAAAAGTGATTAAAGAGGGTCTAACTAACTTAAGTAGAATAAGATATCCACCTAGTAGCACAACGTTGCGACTTAAGTGGGAGTCAAGGGGGGCTAGCACCACGTAGAGGAGCAGGGCCTACATGCACTCTACAAGTTTCTACCAGCTTCTGTGCAGATAAGGATGAGGATGTGGAGGAGAGAGAGGCTACATTTGGTTTTTGAGGGAAACTAACACTATAAAAGATGAAGGAACCTCCTCATTTGAATCATTCTTGAGTTGTTGATTTTGGAGTGAGACTTTTGTCTTCTTGAGCACACTGGTTGTTTAGCCTATCTACAACACTGTTTAGTGCACTGAGTTTCTCTGGTCATAGATCACGCCCTTAGCCCCGGGAGACTTCAAGTGCATGCTTAGGGAATGTTTGTTTTTCAGTATTTTGTGAGTCGCTTTATTTTTTGGGTGATCATCCTACAGGAAAGTGTTATTGCTGTAGCAGCATAATACTTTGTTGTAGGGTGTTGCCGTGGAGACTTCACAACACCTCTTCCTTCTCTTGTTTTTTAGAGGGAGAGTCTCTTTTCCTTTGGAGGATCAGATTGGAAGACATTGGATCTGATTTGTAGATCTGGGCGCTTGGCCAAAGTGTTCTATTCCACTCACTACGCAGTCCCTCTTAGTGAGTACGTTATTTTCATTGTGTAACTGTAGTGAGGGTTTGCAGATTGATTTGAGGGTAAGATCTCAAGTGTAAGGATAAGCCTTCCACTTAGGAGATCCATTGGAGGAGGTATACTTCTTTTTTTTCATCACCTTCAACCTTCCCTATTGAGTTCCAGATTTGAGTTACAGCAGCTGCCCAGCAACTCTGGAATTTTTTCCATTTTGTGTATTTCAGCCAATCCCTTGGAGGATTGATGTATTTTCGCTTATAAGGGTTAGAGATTTGCTCCCCCATTTATCTGAGCTGGTATTTTCATATTCAGTAATTTATAATACATATTTTTAGTATACTGCGTTATTTTCTGCAGTCCTACTTTTGGTCATTCTCTTGTCTTGCAGCACCTCAATCTTGAGGGATTTTCTATGTAAAACTATTGTTTAACCTTGCTTATTGCCTATTACATGTTACTAATCTTATAATATGAATTTTAATACTGATATACATCTTATACCTTCAGAAAATACGCTTCCCTTGCTTCAGTAAATTTCCGCATACTCAAAGTCATGGGAAATCAAGGTTTTTCTTGACTAGTTGGGAAGGAGGAACTGTTTAACATATAAAAACGAATTTTTTTGAGCTTAAATTATACATGGAAGTCCATATTGACCTAATATAGCACATTTCAGAACCTCGACCCGTAATTTTACGCATATTTTCTTATACACTCATTTTAGGGCCAAAATCCTCACTTTTCCCCACCTTTTTGCCCATAAAAGATGATTAAAGGTTTATTCAATATTTGGAGTGGGTTTATGAGTGTTTTTAAACAATTTTTATGATATATAAAGCACACATTCCTGAATAATTCATTTTTCAGGCATGATTTGCTGAGAAATCCATTTTTTGGATATTACAGCTCATTGTAAAACGTTGTCTCTTCATGGTATGCTCATATATGCATTTTAATATTTATGAAAGTCAATTTTGAGTGGTATTCTTCAATATTATCTATAGACAGAGTCTGGAAAGGGCCAGATAGGCTCTGGATCTCGTCCTCTTTTAGAGGCGACATATCCGGTAAATGCCGTCCCAGTCAATATCTGGTTGGAGTTTGCGTGTTTTGGAGATATCCCCAAAATAGGATATTAGAGAATATTAAATTACCGAAGGAATTTATTGAAATTTTAGAGACGTAGAATCCTCCTCTTTATATGTAAAATATTGTAGAGTGAAAATGTCATGAACAAGGGTTTAATATCTTCATCTTCTAATGTTGAGCCAATATTTTTATGTACTCGATTAAAATCAAAACTAATAGGATAAATATTTAAAGGGTTTGGGGAAATATTTGGTGTAGCATGGTCATCAAATAAGTTAGTGTACAATGGATGATATAACTCAAGTGAAGAAGAATCGGTTCCAATTAGATTAGTCTATCCAAGGCTCAAAACTTTCACATAATTGTGAGCTTGAGGAAGGAGTGGGTTAATATGAATGTTATGCTCCATGGAGTTAACATGATATTTAGTATTATGAGAGAAAATACCTAGGTAATTACAATCTGGTGAATGAGATCATATTATGAATATATTTATGAATAATATATAGTAGACGTTTCACTAGCTCAAGTTTGATCTCATCTACAAGGGGAGGTGTTTAACAAACTTTATTTTTAAATACAAGATTTTTGAGAGTTCTAGAAGCAAGATAACTTGGTTCCATCTATTGCAAATAATTTTCATTACCTAAAATATTAATTTCAAAAATTTCATTAGGTAATTAGGCTGAACGAGGATGTGGAATTTCACAGGTGGTACCTATCTCCTGAAAGGCTTCAAACTTTTCCGAAATGATATAATTTGGTAAGACAAAATCAGGGATATGTTTTACTTGATTTTTAACTTGCATATTATCATCAAAATCAAGATTCATCTCAGATTCAATTTTTTGCAAATAAAGACAACCCAATCGCTGGAATTGTTTACTCAAATACATCAAATCCACATCCCTTTCATGAAATTCATAAAAAAAATTAACAAAACTACTAGAAAAATCATCTATTCAGTCCTTGGTATTCAATTTAAGTTGATTTTTCCTTTTAAACAAGTCTTAATAATAATACATATGAAAATCATGACATATATCATTCATCAGTTGCTTTAACGAATGGATAGAAGTTGTTGGTAATGTGTGACACCATTTATTGACACAAACTTCAAGTGTGAGGGTGAAAAATATCCCAATAAAATATTTACAATGTATTCCATTGTAATGATAGAACTGGATGAAATGACACATAGGTCCTAATGCAATTTTTTTACCCTTGCCATGAAACTTAAACTGCAACAAGTGATGAATTATTTGCGTAGGGATTGAATGGTTTAGAATTTTATAAAACCAAAGAAATGAGAGGAAGAATGCCACATGAAGGATTAGTAAGCTAAAATTATCTCATACATACATTAATATGAACATGCGAGAGGTTAATTCCAAATTATTTCATAGTACATTACTGGCATGGAGTGGAATAAGAAAGGAAATATTCAATGCATGTATCAAAGCTATAAGCTAAGAAAGAGTTCATCAACATATTCACAAAAGAGATAACACATACAAACATGAAGGAAATATAGGAAATCCAAAAAAACCATCATAAATATGCACACAAATCCATGCTAAAAGAAAATAATTTCTCATTATCCATGCTACATATCTAAGTACATATTCAACCAGAGTATGAAGGCTTAGTAGTGGAACATGGGTTTTTCATATCATCATCTAAAAAAAACCTATCCTCATCGCAACTCACCCTACAATCTGCCAAGAGTTGAGCACAACTACCTCCTTAGGCACAAATTAATTATGTAATTATGCTAGTCCTACCTTAAGTGCTAAACCCACTTTGAATGAGGCATGAGGTTATATTTATAGGAATAAGGAAGGTGACAATTCACCTTCTCTCGTGACTCTTTATCTATGTTAATGATTGTTCACCTTCCTCATGACACTCTGATATATAGTTGTTGTTACATGCTGAAACTGGTATTTACATCATGATACAAGAGAATTTATGCGAAGAAAACATATGGCTATCCAAAACCCTAGTGAAATTGTTCCAAATGCTATTGCAGAGGCGTGAAAAATTGCGTTACCGAATGGGAAGGTTTCAATGTTTATTTATGATATTAAATGTAAATTTTCTTGCTACTGCACATGCCATCAAGGTTAACAGAGCACCTTATGTCACTACATGGAGCCAATTTTCTTGCTATTTTAAATATTACATGTGCATCCTTTGTGCAAAAACCAAGGTTCCTCCAATTAGGTCAAAATTCTTTCCCCTTTTCTTATAACCACAAATAAATAAAATTAGTCATAAATATTTTAAAACAAAGAATGATATTAGGATTTTGATATATTCATGAATAGAAAACCCCAATTTTGAACCCTTATGTATTTCTTTTTTGTAGTGAAATATAATCAAGGTATGTGTATTCCGCATAGGATCCATGACATAATCCAAGATGTATGAGTGCCTTATGCAAAACGCATATGGATTTTACATCATCCATAGACCTAAGATAAATTCATATTTATTGTCTTCTATTTCCAAGAGTCATGTATTTTCACCATAACATTCTCACTTCTGTGAACTTGTTTTGGATAAATATATTATTCGTTAGGAAGAGGATCCTCCTTTTCTCCATAACCATCACTCTACTATTCAAAAAATTTAAGTGTTCTTTCTTTGCAACTTCACATTCTTATATAACAAATTCATATTTATTGGTCCATATTGGATGTAAAATGAACCTTCTCGAGTATATCTAAGAGGTATAACAGTATGATTGAATATCTGTCCCAGCCTATAACCATGCCATCAACATGATGATAAGTGGAGAACGATGATGCATATCCAAATCGAAACTAATGTTTCAGGAACAACCCTTTCATCAAGTGAAACGAATTCCTCATGTCAGTCGAAAATATTTTCATCTTAATTATCGAAATAACTATATGTTCCTTCTTATCACATATCTCTTATGATACCAAAATAAATCCCTCATAGTTTAATATGTTTATTTTTAGATTCGTTACCTTTTAAAGCATTATTTTGATTGAGAACATGTAATTCTTTCAAATAATTTATGTGAATCATCCCATCAAATTATTTGACCACATCACTAATATGTTTCTATATCCTCCTCATTAATCACCTTGGGAAAATATTCTAGAAATTTTCACCCTTAAGTACTTTGAAGTGTTGGACGATGTTATGAAACTCAAATTGTTTATTTCCATGGTCTCACCATTACAAATGAGGAAAATAATTTTTTTTATAAAATAACTCTTACTCATGTATCACCTCCATATATAGATAGCCTCATTAACATGCCAATTTTAGGGCCAACCTATAATTAAAAAATCACGTGAAATAAAATTCATTTTGGGCATGTTGTGAAGATCTATGCATGTAATTTATGGATTCCTGTAATTCATAGAAAAATATTTCAAATAATTCCACAAAAGCATTCAACTCAATGCTACCATTTAATGCATAACCATGAATATATTTTCATGTTGCAAATTCCCCAATTTAGTAAGCATATGTAGTATATTAATAATTTTTACCAAACCTCCAATGCCTTTTTGGCATAACCATGATCCTATAAAGATAAATTTTGGAATTGTGGGAAAAATTCATTTTGGTTGCAACAACATTAATCAAACCTTCAAGTTATATTTCCACTAGAGGCTTGAGGTGTGGCTTAACCTTTAAGAGAAAGAAATCAAAACTCATTGTATGTCACCAATTAAAAGTATGGTACATGTCACAATCTGGAGATAAGGTAAGTCACATCTATAAATTTGAGAGAAATTTGCAGTTGTATTTGTAGTGGCACTAAAAATAAAACTTTTTATTTGGACTTCAAAGGAATTTTCTCAAGTCGTAGGTCTTGATTTCAATGAAAGTCGCATATTCAAACTATTTCCATTATTAGACATACGACCTGAGGATAGTCACACTTCATAATTACATTGTAGGTTGAATATTCCAATTCGATATTTACAAGAGGATATAAATGTGATTTGCAGTTCACTATAGGAGGATTCCCAATCAAATCACTAGTCACATATATAGGTTGGAAGGTAAGGAGTGTGATATCAGTGACTGTGAAAAAAAAAATTCTTGTTGTTCCTTGAATAGTAGGTTCTCAGCCCTAGTGAATAAGTTTGAGTATTGTGATTATGATGATACATTATTTCAATCAATGTGACATATTTCATTTAACACATAGTCCAAATGGAATTAACAAAAAGGAACCATTACAATTTCCTAACATGAATGGGATATTATGTCATACAATGAAGAAGTGAAAAGGAGAATAGTTTTTTTTCATGTTAAGAATAATAAAATGTCGCTAAGGAATGAGGTTATTCAATATAGAGGTATAAATATGAAAGGATTGGGATCAGGAAATGATAGGAATTAATGATGACACAGGATGTGCGTTATTTTTTTATAAATACAAATGTTGTTTGGGAAAGTTGTAGATTTGAGTTATGGTCACAATATTTTAGAGAAATTGATAATTCTATGAGTCAGTCACATTTTATCCACTGAGCTTATAGATATCGTAGGTGCGAGTTGCAACTTGCAAGTAATTATCTACCTGCTTCATCAAAAATTTGATTTGTAGACATAGTTGTGCATTAGAATAGTCATTTTCCAATACTTATGTCTGCATTCTAAGGTTGCAACCTGAGACCTTATTAACTCTAGTGCGTGTGATTTATCTAGTGCACAACCTCAAACTATGATTTCCAATTCAGATAGGATGGGAAATTGTGACCATTGGTTGATTCTTGGCAATTAGAAGTGAGGTTTTTATAAATATGATTCTCAAGTCATTGGCCTTGGGACTTATCCTTTAGTTCTATATAAATGTATGTGTATGTGATTAGTACGCTCTCAAAATATCACACACTCCCCTATTGACTCTTGTAATTATCCTATGAGGTTGCTCAAAATGTAAATGGTGAACCCAAAGCAACATCTACTGCTCTCCCATCAACATCTTGATGCAAAAAAAAACTAGAGTTTATTCCTGGAGCAATAATCCCTTTCCCCTAAAGTTTCAAGTACACATCCCATTTGAGGATGATGCAGCCAAGACCCCTTTGAGATAGGAGCTGAGTATGCAAAATATCTAGGGTTTTGAGGATCGATCTCTGATCCAGGGCCAGAACGCTGGCAAAAAGCCGAGATCGCCTCCAGGATCTACGGCAACAAGGTCTGAAACTGGCGCAGAAGATGGGACGGCCGGGGGCCCCTGGTGCCCCCATGTTCAAACAAGTAATTATAGACAAAGGGAAAAAGATGGCCAAGGGTTCGAAGATCCCGGGCTCTTCAGCACCTCAGAATCACGCCGGCCACACTGAAATACCTTTAGATAGCCTCACGATGGAAACAGTGAAGGGATCCACTAGCAAAGAAGGAATCTGTCTTAATCAATCCTCGCAAGAGGTAGATCAGCGAGGGAAAACTGCAGATCTGAATGATAATGTCGACCTGAACGCACATCTTGGTCGATCTGAGAATTCTGGAGGAAATGGCGTACAATCAAAACTGCAAGGGAGATGCAAACCAAAGGCTCTCGACAGTCTCAGGGTAAACATCACTGACCCGGATCTACAAGAATACCGGGATCATATGTCAATCTACACGGTAATCTGCAAATTTATGGGATTATGGCCCAGCGAAAAAGCTCTCTGTCAATGGATCAAGCAAGTATGGAAACCGCGAGGGGATGTTCAACTTCACCTAGGAGCCAAAGGTTTTTTCACGGTGGTGTTTACCAATCTGGACGACAAGGACCGGATCTTTGAAGGAGGCCCCTACTTCTATGCTTCTGCGGGCCTCTATATGCGGCCATGGAAACCTAACTTCGCACCTGAGCAGGAGACCTTCACTCAAGTACCAGTCTGGATCAGACTCTTCTCCCTGCCAATTGACTATTGGAGACCAACATCGTTGGAACAAATCGGCAACACTCTGGGCACTTTTGTCTGGGCTTCTGAAGCCACTCTTCAAAAAAGGTACACAACTTATGCTCGTATTTGTGTTGAAATGGATGTTTCTGGACCTCTGCACGAAGGGCTTTGGTTAGACTCCAGAGATGATTCCTACTTTCAAACGATAGACTATGAGCAAATACCTTTTAGATGCCGAAAATTCCATGCGCATGGGCATCTGATCAGAGAATTCCCCCTAAACAAAACGGAGGAACTCCCCAAAGGGAAACCCTCTTCGTCCTCGGATGGGTTTACTCGACCCACAGGAAGGCACAGAGCCAATCGCAGAAATCATCCTAAAACAGCAGATCCAAACAATGGAACCACTAATCCTTTTGAGATACTGGGCGAAGACTCTCAAAAAAATAAGGAAGATCCAAATCCAGCAGCTCACACACCAACGAAAATTAATGATCAGACTAAAGACACCCTCGATTCGGGGGATCTCAATGCAGCAAACTCAGAAGACAAGAACCAAGAAGGAGATGAGGACATGGCCCTAAGTGAACAGGGCACGGAAGACCTAGAACTGGATGAGATTTTGGAAAAATAAGGGCTAGATCTTAACTCAATAGTGGAACAACGGAAACAAAAAGGGATAGACAAAGTGCCAGAAGAAGAAATCAACCGAATCAACCATCTATTCTTAGCCAGACAAGATGCAATATCAAAAGGTGTGAAATGTGGTCGTGGTGTCACCAGGAGCCTGGGCATTAAATCACAAACCCTCCACCATACGCAAGCTAGCAGCCAATACAAAAAGAAACGAGGGATAAGATCAGACAAAGATGCACTCCTCGAATTAGGTCAGTTGTTGATAAATTCGGGAAAGATGAAAGCCCTTGAGGCTTTCTCCTTCCTATCCTAATCCCAGTTAACTATGAAATTCCTCTCATGGAATGCAAGAGGACTGGGAAGCCTCAGGAAACAGAGGCTCCTAAAAAAGAAAATAATACAAGAAAAACCAGATATGGTCTTCCTTCAGGAAACCAAGTGTACTATTCAGAAGCAGGATGAGATAACTAAACGTCTGAGCAGACATCTTGAGCATCTGGCTATGGAAGGAATAGGAATGAGTGGAGGCTTAGCCATCCTATGGAACCCTAATGTCTTCCATCTCATTAATGCTGAAGCTTCAAAGCACTTCCTAGCCCTGCACACGCAAATTATAGGAGAAAGAGGGTCCTTCTTATTTGTCAACATCTACAGCCCCGAACATATGGAGGACAAGTTACTGCTGCTCCGTTAATTAACCAGCCTGTATCGCCGGCACAACACCTCTCAGGCCGTATATGGCGGGGATTTCAACATGATAACCTCACTCGAGGAGAAAAAATGAGGCAACAGGGCTCTCAGCAATGATGCCCGAGCTTTTAATACCTTTATTCATGATCAAAACCTAGTAGACATAAAGCCCAGCAATGGTATGTTCACTTGGACCAATAGGCAAGGCGGAGATAGGCTAATAGCTTCCCGATTGGATCGCTTTCTAGTCTCTGAAAGCCTTCTCCTTGAAGGAAATATTTTAAGCTCTGAAATCCTCCCTTCCGGGGGCTCAGACCACTGGCCCATCACTCTGCAAATATCGATTTCAGGCACCCCCAAAAACAGGCCTTTCCGCTTCGAAAGATTTTGGCTTACCCACAAAGACTTTTTCAACTGCATCAAAACCTGGTGGAAGACTCCTCTGCCTGTAAAGGGTACTAAAATGTTTAACTTACAAGCAAGGCTCAAGTATATCAAGGCACAACTGAAAACCTGGAATCGAGAGGTCTTTGGAGACATCTTTGCAGACAAACGCCATCTGGAGCAGCAATTGGAGGAAATCCACAACGAATGGATTCAAGGTAATACTTCACGGGAATCCATCGAGAAGGAAAAGCAGCTCATGACAAAATGGAATGAAAGGTGCGAGCAGGAAGAAATATTATGGAAGCAAAAATCGCGCAATCAATGGCTGAAGGAGGGAGAAAGGAACGCTAAGTTCTTCCACAGGTCTGCCATTGACCATAGAAGCAGCAATAGAATCACCAGATTACAAGGAGAGCATGGGACGATTCTCAGTTCACACCAGGAAATCTCCAATCAACTTCACAGACATTTTCAATCCATTGCTACTGAACTAGAATTCAATCGAAGGGAGGCCATCGACAAGGTGACCTCAACCATTCCCAAACTCATCACCGATGAGCAAAACAGTGCCCTGGAACGACCAGTTTCTCTCCAGGAGGTGGAGGTGGCAGTTAGAGAGATGGCCAATGGGAAGGCTCCAGGACCTGATGGATTCACAGTGGACTTCTTCAAAGCCTGCTGGGACATTGTGAAAGAAGACATTTGGGAAGTGGTGGAAGATTCAAGACTATCTTCTTCCATATTAAAGTCACTAAACTCCACTTTCATTGCCTTGATCCCCAAGGAAAAAGATGCCTGTACTCCGTCTAAATTTAGGCCCATTGCCCTCTGCAATGTGGTTTATAAGATTATTTCGAAGGTCATAGCTAACAGACTTAAACCCATCCTACCCCTAATCATTTCAGAAGAACAATCAGGGTACGTGGAGGGGCGACAGATCATGGATAACGTCCTGTTAGCCCATGAAATGGTTCATACTCTAAAGACGCTAAGAAAGGCAGGCATGATAATTCAATTGGAACTCTCAAAAGCGTATGATAAAGTGAGTTGTGCCTATCTCGAGGCTGTCCTCAAAGCTTTTGGCTTTAGCTCTAGATGGATAACCTGGATCTCAGCTCTAATCAAAAGGCCTAACCACTCAATTCTCATCAATGGTGCCCCTTATCAACCTTTCTACCCTACCAGGGGTATCAGGCAGGGAGACCCAATCTCCCCTTTCCTTTTTGTTATTCTAATGGAAGGGCTCAACCATCTCATTAAATCTGCTCAGGAGAACAATCTGATAAAGGGTTTGCAGCCATTAACCAATTTTCCGGCCACAACGCACCAGCAGTTCGTGGATGACACTATGCTGCATGGCACGCCTACTGTCAAAGAAGCAAAAGGTTTTAAGAAAATTCTCACCTTGTTTAGTTAGGCTTCTGGGATGGATTTCAACTTGGATAAATCCATGGTCTTCTTTTTCAATACCCATCTGGCGGTTCAGAGACATTTAACTGCAATCCTCGGTTTTAAGCGAAGCTCTCTCCCTTCCAAGTATTTAGGGATTCCCCTCACTGACAAGCCATTGCATAAGTCTCATTGGGAAAATCTGACAAACAAGCTTGCTGACAAATGCAACCACTGGACCAACAGAGTCCTAAATTTGGCAGGATCTATGGTAATGACCAAAGCGGTCCTTCAAGCAATTCCTCACTACATGCTTTCGATTCTCCCTGCACCGCAAGGAATCCTCCAGAAAATCAGAACCATCCAACGAAGCTTTCTGTGGTTGGGAAACTCTGGCAAGAAAAAATGGGCTTTGGTGGCTTGGGATAAACTGTGTAGACCCAAAACCTTCGGAGGGATCGGTCTGCAGGATCTTGGTACTATCAATAAAGCCAATGGGGCCAAGCTATGGTGGAGATGGTTAACAGAGCCGCATACTCTGTGGGAAAAACTGTGGAAGGCCAAATATGCAGCTCACTGGTAGCACGATGAGCTTATCAGAATCACCGAGGTCCCGACAGGCTCCCCCATTTGGAACTTATCTCGAGCCAATCGTCATATTATTCAAAATCACTGCTTCTGGGAAATAAGAAACGGGCAGTCGGCTCTCTTCTGGGAAGATGCTTGGCAACAGCTCCCAATTTTGGAAAGCCCTAATTTTCATCCTTTGCAGCAATGGTATCAGGAAAAAGGCAAAATAAAATTCCATCACTACTGGGTGCAAAGCAGTGAACCGCAGCAATGGAGAAGTTGGCAACTGACCCCCCCTCCCACGGAGGAACTACTGCAGAACTTAAACAACACCCTCAATGATACTCTAAGTAAAAGAGTTCTCAGAGAAATGCACGGTCCAGACAAACTCCGATGGGGCATGTTGGCCGGAGGCTCCTTCAACTTGAAAGAAGCCAGGCACTATTTGGATAACAGGGCGGAACAGGACAAGGTAGCTTGGTATGAAAATGTCTGGGACGAGATTCTATGGCCCAAAATTAAACTGTTCCTATGGCTCGTGAAAAACAAGAAAGTCCTGACATGGGAAAATCTAATCAAAAGAGGGTTTATAGGACCTTCCCGCTGCCCTTTATGTGAGCAGTAGGAGGAAACCACCAACCATCTCTTCAACAGCTGTAACTGGACCAGCAAGTTCTGGGAATGGCTTCAAGATATTTTCCAGCAAACTGACAGACAACACAATTCTATTCAAGAGACCATAACCAATTGGCGAACTCAATACTCCAACAGCGTTATGGTAAATTCACTATGGAAGAACAGTCCCGGTTTTCTCATATGGAATGTGTGGAAGGAAAGAAATAACCGCATTTTCCAAAAGCCAGGCATTCGACAACTTGAGGATTTAAAAATAATCATAATGCAAGGGCTCATGGAAACTACTCGTACCTGGTGCACAGAGGAAAAGGTCGATACAATCTCTCCCAATGACAGAAGAATTCTGGGCATATTCGGGCTCATCGATTCAGCGGAACGTCTCCTGACGAAAATGGCTCTCAGACCAATCCCTCCTCCTGTTATCTGGCAGCGTCCGCCCCATGGCTTCTGCAAGTTGAACTTCGACGGTGCAGCAAAAGGAAACCCCGGCCCAGCTGGGGCAGGAGGGGTTCTATGGGATGAAAATGGAAGCATTATTCATATCCTAAGCAAAAATCTGGGAGAAACCACAAACAACTATGCCGAATTCACAGCTCTGGAACAGGGTCTTCGACTCTTAGTTCAGCTGGGTAAAAGGGAAGCTATCGTGGAAGGCGACTCTCAGGTGGCCATTACTACAGTAAAAAAAATTCAACATGGAACGCAACAAGCGAAAGCGATCAAGCATTGGAGGTTAGCCGCGATCGCGGAAAGAATAGCAGAGCATTTGCCTTCTCTCAGGGGAATAATCTTGCAATCCGTGCGAAGACAAGAAAATTCGCTAGCGGACCACATCGCTAATTACGCGGTTGACAACCCGACTCTTGCATGGGACACGTGTTGGCACGAGCTCACGGATGATAAACTACGGGATCAGTGCAATGCAATATCAAGGAAGGACTTGAATGCAGGTGATTCCATGGGACGGACGGCGAGCCAGTCGTCATCAGAAAATCAGGCTTAACGGTATAATGATTGCGCAAGTCGGGCGGCACATGCAGGAGAGGTTAACGAGTAGCCATCGGAAGCCACCGTCTTTAATGAGAAGGAAGTATGGCAAAGGAAAAATCTCCACCAAGCACTTTAAGCACAGGTTAACAGCATGTGAAGGACTTCATGGCAGAACGGACAACTCCAGTCACTCACCCAGCCTTGGCGGCAGCACGTTTGGGCAACTTGCCCTCAATTATGGCCTTAAATGGCCTCCCCACAATGTGCTTCAACCCTTCTCCTTTCTCTTTATTAGCTCTTCCCCGCACCTTTTCTGTATCTTTCCTGCGCTGAAGTTTCTTTATGCAGGCTCCTCTTCTACTCTTATAGTGACAGGTGCAAGAACATTCTCCAGTGCAATGGCGGAAATGAATCCAAGAAGCATCAAAGCCTCACAAGCCCTCAAGAGGGCCATGGACTGTTATGAGGCTTCGGTCTCCAAACGCGGCAAGCAGACTATCGAGGTGCTGGAGGAAGAAGTAGAACTGGCTCGAACACACATGGACGACACCAACATCAGTGAAGAGGTTGATTGGCTTGTGGACCCTGGAACACCATCCACCCGTCAGACCCAATTTCTGCAAACACAAGTCGTCGCTTGGCAAATGAAAACGATGTTGGCCAAAGCCATAGCCATGCAAGGGGCAGTAGTAAAAGAAACTTTTGTGGCGACTTCCATGGCATCGTCTCAAAACACTGCCCCCCTCGACAAGCTGGAGATGGAATTCAATTCGCTAACAGCAGAATTAAAACAGCATGGCACAGCCCTGGAAAAGTTTGTCCGCCGCTTTGAAGTCTATCTCCGCCACGTTCACCATGTCTCCATTGAACTCCCTTCTGACGATGCGCAGGCCACCGTGATCAGACGATTCAAGCCACGGGCTCCAACCACAGGTGGTGAAGGCGTTACTTCGGTCGAAGGAGGTCACTCAGGTGCTTCTACTCCAACTATCTAATGGCTCAGCTTTTCCTCTGTTTTTCTGTCAACTGGTTAATCTCTGTCTCGTGTCCTAGGTTTATTTTCAGTCTTTTCATAGTCAATTCTCGGCTTGTAAAAGGCCTCTATGGCCTTCAGCGGTATGTTGGTCTAGTTTTGCAATCAACGGGTGTCCCTGCGTGGCAGCCCTGTAGTTTTGTTATGAAGACCAAGATGGTCCAAGCTCAAGCGACTCCTCAGCTAGGTAGAAACTCAGTCTGTTGAATGATCAAAGCGAAGCAGGCCTTTTGTTTTCCAAGCCATAAGTCTTCGAGCACCTGTGCTGTAACTTTTGTTCATATCATAATATAAACATTCTACTTACTTACAAAAAAAAAAAAAAATCCTTTTCCCCTAGACATTAAAATGTCTCATAGATGGTGCCATTGTTAGAAAATAATTAATGGATCAATGAAACACGTACAATATTGTGGAAACCGAAACATAGAAAATCATAACACAAGAGACACAAATATATTTGGTGCACCCAATTTGGGCTAAATCCATGTAGAAAATACCAATCCTTCCTTTCATATTATCTAACTAAATGAAGAGATAAAACCTACAATAGATATGATTTAATTTAATCTTCGCTCTCACATAGTATGCTCTCTCTTTCTCACTCATAACAAAAATACACATTCGCAATAAAATTCCCTCATATAAACTGAGGTTTTCCTTCTACGGGAAAAACTAAATTAACATAATTTATAGTGTCATATCATCCACCTAATGAATGGTCTTGATTGACTACGAAATTAAAATATTTTACAAGGCAATTTTCATTTATTTTTAGCTTTAGGGGAAATTCCGTGAACCTCCACCCAAGGTGGGGGCTCACAGAAACCATCATCACCCCCCATGGACCCTCTTGCAGGTGATCATATGGACAAAATTTCTACCCTATTAGGAACAAGGATCCAACGTGGCTAAAAAAAAATCTGTCGAACATTTACGAAGATAATCAGGCTCCACAACCAACAATCTCCCACTTGGAGGCTAATTATATAATACCCGTTATTATTTATATTGCTTGAAAATGAATCCACTATGAACTGGTTGTTTCACATCTTCACCATCATACTTGAAGACAAATTAAAATTGAGCATAATCTCAATTTTTCCCTATTTGTAGGATTCTCCCTAGTGTGTATCTTTTCCATCTTAAATTATCCAGTTTCCAACACTCACCATATGAAATGGTACTTGAGATATATATGTTTAGTATTGGAATGAAATGTTGAGTTCTTTTCAAGATGAATGGAACTTTGGTTGTCATTGTATAACCTTCCAATCTCCTTCTTCTTCCCAAATTCATCCATGAACCTTTGTAACAAAATCATTTCTCTACTAGCCTCTTTAGCAACAACATACTATGCTTTCATTTTTTAAAGTGAAAAAATGTTTTTTAATTTTGAAACCCAAATGACAGTTATTCCACCTATAATAGACATAGACCGTTTGGTTCTCCTCTTGTTATCTCTATCACCTACCATATATGCATCAACACATGCTTGTGGAGAAATGTTTGAACCACCAAATCATAATTATTGATTTGTGGTACCTCTTAAATACCTGAGAATCCACTTCATTTCCATCTAATTCCCTTTTCATGGATTTTTCATATAGCTACTTACAACTCCCATTTCAAGTCCAATATCAGTATTATTGCAAACAATTACATACATTAAGCTTCCAACTACTGATGGATATGGAACTTTACACATATAATCCATTTCTTCCTTAGTTTTGGGATGCATCTCCTTAGTTTTAAATGGATATCCAAATGTGTACTAACAAATTTTTCATTATGCATATTAAATAGTTCCAACACATTTTCTATATACTCACACTCAAACAATGATATTTTGTGAATTTTCTTGTCTCTAGGTATTCTCATACCAATGATCTATTTTGCAACACCAAAATCCCGCATTACAAATGAATTTTCCAATTTTCCTTTTAGCACATTTATTTCCCATATTTTAAACCGTGCAACAAGAATTTCATCTACATATAATATCAATATAATATAGTTTCCATCATTTTTCTTTTTAAGATAAGCACAATGGCCGGAATGACATCTAGTATAACCTTGTTCATAGATAAACCTTTCAAATTTTAGATACCATTTCCTTGGAGCCCATTTTAGACGATATAACTTCTCCTTCAATTCACACACTAATTTCTCCTTCACTTTTACCTCATCCAAATCGCCATGGAGAAAGGTTATCTTTAGATCTAACTTCTCAAGATGAAAATATTTTGTTTCCACTAGTCTTAAAATAGTTCTGATTGAAGTCATTTTAACATCAAGAGAAAAAATTTAATCAAAGTATATACATTTCTTTTTTGCACGCTCGTTCAGCAAATCTATAGCCTTATACCTTTTTTTACCTCCATATTCTTCCTTCAACATGTACAAACCAATTTATTTTGCAATTTTTTTGATCCGGATTTATGCAGGAATGTAACAGAATAAACATATAACCATAAATACAGAGATGCAGTGGAAATAACACTTCATTTCATTAATATCAAAGAACTGAAATTTGCTTAGAGACAGAATGGAAATAAAACTAGCTAGGGCGCGGGTAGCTATCTCTGAGAAGAGATGTGGCGGCTACAGGCCTCTGAACTGCGTTACAATGAGGCTCGAGGGCCTATTTATTATTTAGAAACAATGGGAAATCCTAAACAGCCAAAACCCTAACCCTAGGAGATGAAGAGCCAAAACTATGGGCCCCATTTAGGTAAATTGGTGTTTCAACTTCCCAGGGGCATAACTTTGGCATACGATCTCCGTTTGACATGTACCATACCTCGTTAGAAAGATCTATCCAAGGAATACAAATTTGGAATGAGAAACATTGATTTGTGAACACATGTTGCTCTCTGTTTTCCCAAAAAACGTTGTTTAGGGCCTCAAAACGGCTCTGGAAGTTTAGGACCCGAAAAACTGCTAAAAATAGTAAACTGTGCCGAAACTGAAAAATTGAAATAGACAATGGTGGAGCCCCAAGTGGAATAGGCAGGTGACCACCAATATCCACCTAGATCAGTTTTTCTACCTGTAGGAAACCTAACTAAGTCCCAATTATGGTTATGCATAAAAGAGTCCATATCTTCTTCCATGGCTTGCTCCCACTTCTTTGGGATTTATTCCTATATTACCTCTTCATATTTCCTAGTTCATTGGAATTAATCAATAATACATAATAAAATAAAGGAGAGTGTTGTTCAAGAGGTCTACTTATCCTGGTAGATATTTTAACACCACTTTCAGGTTTTTTAAGTGCATGTTGTTCCTGTGGTTGTTGTTGTTGTTGTGGTTGTTGATCATTATGATTTTCACACACATTTAATTTTTATGTGATCTCATTAAGCATTCTTTCTTCTTTGTTTTACTTTTCTTTTTTATTTTCCTGCGCTTCATCCTTATATAAGACATTTTCGTTGAAAATGAAATCTCTGCTCCTAATGATTTTGTTATGTACATAATAATATAAGAGATAACCAAAATCGATCATGCCATATCCAATAAAGTTATATTTATTTGATATTTACTCAAGATGTTTTATATTTTCTTTACTTGTGTGGACAACTGATTCATAACTGAAAGTATTTAGAAATGAGTACGTTACCTTTTTACCTATACATGCCTCCTCTGAAATACTACCATCACAGGAACTTGAAGGCCATACATTTATTAAATAAACAAAAATAACTACAACATATGCCCAAAATTGTAATGTAAATATGACATGCAATATGATGCACCTTGCATTCTCCATGATTGTCGTGATCATCCTTTCTAACACACCATTTTCCCGTGCTGTTCCTGCACTCTCTTCTGTCTATGAATTCCATGGTTTGAATAATAGTTATAAAACTCTTTTCTATATTATTCACCTCCATTGTATGATATGAGACACTTCAACTTATTTATTATATCGTTCTGAACCAAAGATTTCCATTTTTTGAAAGTATCAAATACATCGTTTTTATTTCGAATAACAAAAATCTCAGTTTTCCTAGTTGCATCATAAATTAAAGTAACATAATAGAGAGATCCACTCAGAGATCATACTTGAGAAGTTACCCATACATATTTATGAACAAGATATATTTTTTATCTCTTATTTTACTTCCGAACTCTGAGAAATATGACTCTCTTATGTTTTCCATAAACACAATTTTCACAGAAATCCAAATCAACATGCTTTAAACCTAGAAACAAAATTATTGAGTGAATAATATGCATCCCCTTCTCACCCATGTGACCGAGCTTATCATGCCACAATGTTGTATCTTCTCTTGTGGAGATTAATTCATTAAAATAATTATAAATAACATTTCATAAATACAACATACCAACCCTTTCATCTTTTATTATTACCGCGGCTCCTTTAGTGACCTTCCAGATTTTATCTATGAATGTAGATACACAACCTTCACCACCAAGCTAACTTGTTAAAATTATATTTTACTTTAGATATGGAACATGCTTTACCTCCTTCAATAACCATTGGTTTCCAATTTTTTTCTTTATGAAAACTTTATCCATTTCAATGATTTTACAGGGTTTATAATCATCCAAAGTAGGTTGTCGAAAGTCTCCTTGAACATAGTCATGAAAATGTTTCCTATCAGGTGTGGCATGAAATTAATCACCTAAATATACCACCCATGCATTGATAATATTCTCTAATGAATGAATAAATCATATTGCAACACATCACCTATCACATTCGCTTCATGAATTTTCTCTTGTTGTCCATCTCCTTCATAATCTCAATTCATATCTTCCTTTTCTTGACTTACTGTGATTTCATGGGCTCCTTCCTCTTACATTTTTTCTTCCCCTAGTCTTTGCAGTCAACGCCTTACATGATGTATGTCCAGAGCTTTTTTGTTACATTTCCTCGCTAAGGATGACACCAACAACATAATAAAATTTTCAAGTACTAGATCCAGAGAAAAATTTACTGATAGCCATAACTAAGCCATTCCAAATTTCTGACAATGAGAAAATAAAAAATAGAGCCCTAACTTCATCATCAAAATTTACCCCTACAAATCTTAACTAACTAGTAACCGTGTCAAATTCATTTAAAATCATTAACAAAAGATACACCTTATGAAATCTTCATATTAAATAGACGCTTTACAAAAAATACATTATTTAAGGCCGAGGTTTTTTCATATAGTTTGACCAATGTCATCATTAAACATTTTTTTGTCATTTCCTTTGAAATTATAGATGCCACTGATGCTACTAGAAACAACCGAATTTTTCATTGTGTCTTTCTGTCTAGAATATCCCATTCTTCGCCCATCATACTCGTTGGATTCTTTGATTTTCCTACTCAATTGTAGGTAAAAAATTTTCTGATACGTATAATCATCGATCTGCATCTTGTAAAGTTACTATTTATTATGTTAAATTTCACGCTCCTAAAGGTTCCTTCTTCCACCATTTCTCCCACTCGAACCAGGAATCCTTCTCTCCTGTGAGTTTTCCATCCAAATAGAACTTCATCTCTGATACCAGTTATTATAAAATAATTAACGAAGAAATTAATCACATAGAATATTTCATAAACACAAACGTAGAGAAGCATAAAAAAATAGAGACACATATATATGTGGTTCAACCAATTTGGGGTATGTTCATAGAGAAACAGTGAGTCATTCCTTTTATACTATACAGAAAAATGAAGAGATACAACCTACTGTAGATCTGATGTAATTTCCTCTTCAGTCTCACAAAGTATCCTCTGTCTCTATCGTTCAATATAATAAGATACAACCACAATACCATTCCCTCATATAAACCGATGGTTTCCTTCTAACAAAATAAACCCTTAATTAAGATAACTTCTAGCATAAGAGAATCCTCCTAATGAATGACCCATATTGACTATGAAATTACATTATTTTACAAGAAAAATTTTCATCTTTTTTTATCTTCGAGGTTCTTGCCTCTAAAGCCCCACCAAAGGGGGTGCTCATAAAAATTATCATCACCCGCCTGAGTCCCCTAACAATGATCATATGAGAAAATTTTCCTCCACATTAGGAGCAAGGATCCAACGTGACTAAAAAAAAACCATTGAACAATCAGTAAGATAACTAGGATCCAAACCCCACACCAATGTCTTTTATACAAAAAAATATCACACCAATTTTCTCAAGGAATTCATCTCCACGGGACTACAAATGTCCCAATAAAAATCCATGATATAGATGAAGTATGTTGTTTAGTTTCATTGCAGGAGATATTTTCTTGTGATTGTCTATCTGTGCAACATTAGATATCAAAGTAGTGCAAGTTCATTGCCATGCAAAGCTTCTGTCATTTACCAAAATTTCCTTCTTAAATACAAGCATTGAAAACATGTGTTCTCCAAATTCTACATACATAGTATCTAGCTTTGCGAGTAGCATATAATCATGGCCATTACACTAGTGTGTATGAAGCTCTATTTATATCTTTTATCTCTATTCATTATGTTAAAGAGGTCCAAAATTATAGCAACCTATACCTCTAGCTTCATTTTTTTTTCATTTATAACTTGTGGACGAAAGCCATGAACAACCTGAAAGGTAGACACGTTTGTGTATTGAATATCATACCCATTAGGGAAATACCACTTCATATTGACACCTCCAAGGCTGAAAAGAATAATAAACTCACTCAATGCATCACTATATTCATCTTTGGAAACACCAATACCTACATAAATAAGAAAAATAAACCACACTAATATCTCCTATGTCTTCCAATCGTTGTGGCACTTGAATCCTCTAAGAAAATATGTATGCCACCCTCGATACATTTCTCAACCAAAAAACCTTTGGGATAGATAAGAAGTGTTCAGTATGAAAAAACACCTTCGAAGCTAACAAAGAAACCTCACATTATAAAAAATGGTTAATATTTTCTTATTACTTGATTACATTCTAGGTATTTGTTTTGGATTTTGTATGTCTTCATTTCCAAATGTTTTCATATTTTATTGGTGGCTTATAAATTTTTTATAGCATTAAATACCTAGCATGTTCATGTCTTTTTGTAACATTCTTGACATCTCCTTTATGATTTTATGGCATGTGTCAGCAGAATACATGGTCTTTAGATGCTACATGTGGATGTAGTCCTAAAAACCCCTTGTTTGATGAAAATCCATAATGGACCCTTATATTTTGAATGAATCCAATCCATGATCCTATTTTCATTTGAACCACTTCCCTAAGACATGTATTCTTAATGCATTGGTCGCATTGCCTCACTTTTCTGATGTGTATAAATTCACTAATGTTTCCTTTTGACTTCTCATTGTGTGTGTATCCCACACAATAAATATTAATATATATCTTTGAAGAGGGTCATCTAATATTTCATCACTATTTAATATATTTCTCGACATAGCCTTCGCACATGTCAGAGTATGAACCCTCTAATAGTGGTTCAGTGTACTAACCATTATCACAGGATTCAACACTTTGGTCTAGCATTTCTTGAAATGCTCCCTTTGTTCACCATACATGAGAAAGTAAAACATAGGTTAATAGGGTCATAGAGAAATAAAATGGGTTTACATGTGTTTGAATATAAAGATTTAAGTATATAATAAACAAGGTAATTAAAATCTTGGTCTAGGTGAGTTTATGAAAATTCAAATTCTTCACAATATAAAAGATTATAAAAATTAGCCTTGCATGTACAAGTAAAATATTCTTGTCAACTTATCATCCAAAATGACGTAGAATGTGGGCATGATAACCTAGGCCTTCAAAGGAAATGATAGTCGTTGGAACCCTAATGAAAGATGTATATATAGGAAATGCTTATTGTAAATAAATGTGCATTAAAAATGCTTGATGACAACTGAGTCAGTAGGAGGGTTAACTATTTGAATCATGAGAATAACCTTTGAGAGTCATCGGAGAATAGGAGGGGGACCCAAAAATTTGGCGATAAGAAAAATTTTGGGTGGTGTTGTAGAGGCTATAACACACTAATATACATAATTGAAAATTCACCAAATGGTGGCCTCCATTTTGAACCAATGACTCCCTTAATCACAACATGGACATATCTACTCGACAATATCAATATTCTATGAAAATTTGAAAACCAAAGGCACGTATTTCTGTTATTCAACATTTGTTCAAAGTGTCTAGCTTGAGATTATCTCAATGAAATATGTACATGTTCTAGGACCTATTTCAATGGGCCTTCGTTGATGTTAGTCCGTGTCCCCATAGGTGATATTGTTTCATCTTAAATGGCTACATTTATAAATTCATTTATTTTTGAACATAACTATGATGTTTCTAGTTCGGTGATAGAAATTATATATGGTTATCCACATGTTATCCTTTTATTCATCCTTTTCATAGACATATTCATTAGTGCACATTTTTTAACGTAGAATTAAGGTCACATGGAATATTAACATTATGTCCCATGGAACCGAGTAAATGATTACAAAATCTCCTATTCACTCTTTCTATACTCTTTCTCGCATTGGTTCAACGGTAAGATATATGTCACACCTCCTATTTCAAAAAAAAAATTCTTTTTCTTTTGAGTTATCAGTTTCTATGTATTGATGAACTAACTCCTATTCACTTACTAGATTTAAGAATATAACCTCTCATTCCAAATTCAATTAATTATATTAACCATTAGAATTTGGATCATTACCCATTCTCTTTCACAATTTATATATATATATAAACATATATATATTTTCAATCTCATAATATGTCATTAATGCAACCTCCATTTAATGTAAGACTCCCACTGTAAAATCTCTTACATATATTCACATATAAGTCGTTCATATCAACTTTGCATCTGCTACGTCCGTATAAGAATGATGCACTACTTTTTGGCTGGAGATTTCTTGTTGATTTGGTTGTATTGGCATGGTTTCACATATATATGTTTGGAGTTCTTGGAACGATTGGGTTTATACCTTTGACTGATGCATTGGTATTTCACAGACGTGGACATACATTATTACTCCGTCATACATATGAGTTTTTATTTCCTTTCCCTGCGTTGGTATGGAAATATATTTTGGTTAGTGTATCTTGGGTTGACGGTGTCGTATTTGCGTCGACTTTACAACCCTATGCTCATCGTATGCTGGGAATTGATATCCGCGTATCCTCTAAATCTGTGGTTACTATATTCTATAGTTTTCTGGTTACGAACCTGCATGCATCATTAATATATTTAAGGAACTGGTACGTTGGCCCTTTAATTTACGTCCTATCCAACCACCACCGTCAATCAGTTGTCGATCCATGTGAGAACTGACGGATCTTTTCCAGTTGTATGGCTATGCGTTGCTAGGGTTTTTCATTGATGATTGCTATAAGGATTAAACCATAACTTTGTTTCTCTTTCTGATTCGACTCTCTATTCCATATTTCTTCCTTCTTGCCGATGGAATGATGTCTCTACTCGACCTCCGAGCGTTCACAGTGCTTCACACCTGCTTAGTATTGGTTTCTGGTCAACGCGCAGAGGTAAATCCTATTCTTCCTTCAGGATTGAAATTTTCTTGTTCTCGCTGTATTTTATGGGTAGTCGTTTCGATTTATTTTTGATTTCATGGTACCAGGTTTAGAGCTTCGCCCTAACCATTCTTCCTCAGAGCGAGTTCATTTTTTTTTTGAAAATGCGTTTCGTCCCTCGCTATCAATTTGTTTGAACTTTTCCTATCGTTTAACATTGATTTGATTTGCATGTCACCACAAGGATGTCTGCGATGACCAAGAGCGCTGCCAGTGAAAACCTTTTTCCGTGAATGGAAAATCTTCCATAGGTATGGGTTTTTCCTCGGCATGTCCTCTACTCTTTCTTTCAGTGTTTGCGTCTCAGTTCTTTAGTAAAATCTGTTGATCTATTTCGTTCTTTCATCTTTCAGGCATTCTCTTAGATCAGAATGATACTCTCGAACGATGCTTTGCACAGGTAATTATTTAAGTTTTTCTTTCTGAATCGAGATTTCCCTATATACGATGTCCTTTGTTGTTTCAGTAAGCCGGTTTCGTTTTAACTCTCTTCATTTTTAGTCATCGACCATTGAGTCTAACAGAATGATTTTATTTTTCTAACGCAGGTATTTCTTTGACTACTCTGCGTCTACACACAACTAACAAGCTCATTACATTATTCACTGAGATGTTGAAATCCTACCTATTTGCCACAGGTTCGTACCCACGGGACTTCGGTTAATTTGTGAACTCGTGGTTCATACGACTGGTTTAATATTGCAATGTTACTAATTCATGGATAATATTCGTAACTCCAAAGGGATTCAAACCCTTGTGTTTATAATTTCTATTTATAATTTGTACCGGACCTTGAGACTCTGTGTTGAGGGAAATCTGACCCCTACGAGGGCGATATAATTCCTTGTATACTACTATATATATTTTTTTATCCATAATTTTTCAATTAATGTATAGTTTGGTCCTACAATGTATTAGCAATTTTGTTCATTCTTTCAAGTCTTGCATATTTGGTACGTGAAACTGACAATACTTTTATCTTAATGGAACCGTCAAATATACTGGTATATTGGGACTTTCAGTAAAATATGCGCGTGTTTCGATATACTCGATTTGTACTCTATCATAACCAGAAATTAAATATCTGGTGTAGATTCTGTGTTCCAGATTTATTTTATACTGTCAGTGCAATACTTATAAGATTGAAGACTTCGTTATAATTTTTTTTTTCGTATAATATACTGGACTAACAAGTCTTCTAAATTTAATATTTATTCTCATGTCTATATCATTCTTATATTAGGAAGGCTTTCCTGTATCATGCCGGTGTATGAAATTCTCATACCACCATAGTTTGCAGTTTTGATAGTAACGGTTTCCCAGTCTCTTCTTCTATGTTAGATTTTGTATAGAATGTTACTAGCTCTGTTCTGTACCCTGGTTTACTAATGTGCCAAAATTATTTACAGGTGTTGTACGGATATGTATCTCTATTTTTATGTTTAGAATACCTTTGTACTTATAATCTACCCTTTTACTCCCTTGAATTGGGTGCACATAATAGATTAGGATACATATATTTCAATATGCCATGCTGTGGTGAATATGCATGTTAGTTAATTACTTAAATTCCTTTTGTATTTTAATTCTGTTCTCTAATATTAGAATGATTCCATAAGAAAATTTATCAATGAGCAGTCTCTTGCAAGTCAATAGTTGCTTTCCTCTGTTATAGTGGTTGCTGCTTGCATGCAAAATTAATTGACCATTGAGTTTCTGGTTATGTATGAATGATGTGCTGACCCTGAGGTCAGTCTATACAATATTTCCTTTCATTCTTTAATGCACAATGTAAATTTCGATTCATCTCCTGCTATTTTCCAGTATAATACAGAAAAACTCAGATTTCTCTCTCTTATGTATGTATATATTAGAATCATTCTATGAAACAGAAGCAGATTAAACACTAATTCACAAATCTTCCTGTGGAGAACTAAGTATCCTCATATTTAAACCACCACTGGTTTAGAGATTTTGTTGGGTTCTACTCCACAGATTTAGTTCTACAACTATGCAGAATTTCAAAGGTGAATTCGTATGATTAATTATGTTTAAATGTAGAATTTATATTCTAATATACAACCAACTTTTATATGTAGCCAATTCATACTATATGAAGTAAACACATCAATAAAATTAGAGACATACCACTCATGCAATTGACCAACCTCCCAACCTTAGAGTCCTTCTGTCTCCCAGAACTCACGCCCGAGCTGAGATCACCTCCTAGAACAGACTAACCTCTAATCTGTGTAGGAGCAGCTTATTTAAGCTATTGTTCCCCAAAGCATGTTTCTAATTTTGTGTCCAGAATAGCAGGATGCTTTTCCTCCTGTTTGCCTAGGCTTCCCATTTTTGGGATTCTTTAAAGATGTTTTATGCTTTTCCCAGCTTTTCTAGCTTTTTACCTCTTCCCAAATACTTTCCTGATCATTGGGGAATTTAGATTTTTCCTCAAAAATCTAAATTTAGAATTAATTTCTTTCAAGGATTTTTGAAAGATTGTGGGGAAATATTTGCCTCATCCATACTCATGAATTTAGCAAGTGATCTCATAAATCTCATTTTGGTCAATCTGCACAATTCATTCTATTCATTTCCTCAAATTAAATATTTAATTACATTCACAAATACTTATCCTTTGGGGTCCACTCCCCTTAGGATTAAAGTTCAAATGTCTAGCTTTGAAATTCAAACCCATAAATTGGGGGTGTTACAATATATGGTGGTTTAACTCTCCTAATTACAAAAAATAAAACTTTTCCAAGAAAAGGGTCCCCACAATAGTAATGTGTCCTATTACCATATTAATAGATTCATAATGGGACCAATACGATATCTACTTAGGTCTCTGAAATGTTGACTCTTTATGTGCCCAATGTCATGGATGTCTTTTTGAGTAGCAACAAATTCTACCAAATGAATATTGTGGTTCATAAAAAATATTTTCGTAATTATAAATATTCTACTCGTCGTATATATTTTATCCTACATTAATCTTAAAATTTCATTTGTAGTAGATTAAAAATTATTACATACCATAAATCCTATGCTAAGAAGAATTTCCATATCAAAATACTTCTTGCTAACAATAAAATTACAACTTAGATTTTCTTTTTCTTAGGATATTTAATAGTGCAATTATTCATTTTATCCTTATTTGAAATAATTTAATAAGATTGGGGTTAATTATTGACTTCTTTTTAGCTAGTAAGAAAACCTATCATACCTCGTCAATTAGTAGTAGGGACAACCATTAAAAAATATTATTTGTCAATATGGAATAACTCATTACCATTACATTTATCCTTTGATTTAGTGAAAAAACCTAACTTAATTGGATTACTGAGTGGTAATGAAGACAACCATCACTATTTATTATTTGTGAATGTTAATTGAGTCATTATCACTAATTATTATTTATAAATATTGACTTACTCATGAGTCATTACCATTATTGAATAATGTAACTTGGAAAGACTTATTAGTGATACATAAATAGGAAAACTTTCCCCTCCATTAAATACTAGTGCCCTATTTTCTTAAGTTCACAAACAAACCTATTCTTAAACAACGACAAACAAATATCATTCATGCACTTTTCACACCATCACAATTATACGGAGCATTTTTTCTTAATATTCTTTGAGCACTTTTTGCATTAGTAAAATATTTGATCGGGAAATTTAATCTCTTACTTGCAAAATATCTAGTTGATAACATTACCTAGAACTTGTAGCATATGTGACATTCATGGTTGACAGCTGTGGAAAATTAGGCCATTGATTCCATGAAATAAATAAAGATGAACGCGATTGATTGCCTTTTTTAATAGGCGCATCGTTATCGGCTCTAGAGTCTACTCAAACTTTGATGGTACTAGTGGATTCCATTTTCGTTATAAGTATAATGAGGTGGGAACCAATTTCAAGGTGACTTACTGTCGATAATTCATTCGCTTAATTCACTTTCCTTACCACAATTAGGGTAGTAAATTTTCCATATTGGTGAAAAGGGATGGTAATTCGATTTTGTTTTTTTTTTTTTTAATTGGTAAATATTTTATTGGAAGTAATGTAAATATAAAATTATAATTATATTATAGAAATGTTTCAATTCATAAAATAAATGTAGTAATAAAATTTAAAAATATTCATTATTTATAATTAATTTCTTTTATTACATAGAATAATAATAGTGTTATTTAACATAAAGTTAATTAATATTTACTTATGAAAGTTATATTTAATTTTTTTTATAGTTATTATGTAGGGATAATGAATAAGGATATTAGTTAGCTAGCATTAATGAACCATTGTAGATTTTATTTTTACAAGAGTTAGTAAATAAGAATTATAGTCAATTCCAAAACTAATTAGTATTATAAATGAAACTTTACTTTTCATATATATATATATATATATACAAACGGATGAGGATAATGCTCTACTTTGAAATTAGTTACTATCAAGGAATAATTATAGTGGTCATTGTTAAAACTAGTTATTAGTCCCTCTTAAAGTAGGATTATAGAAATTTATTTTTCCTTTTATTCTTGAAATGTTCCAAATGTAATGTTAAAGTTTGAAATATATAAGATATTTTTTAATATTTGATAGGATAATAAAGTAAAATCCTTATTGCAACTTTTTCATAACACCATATGTACAGTTATATAAAGGTCTATGTGGGCATTATTCACAAACAATATTGAAGATGGAAGTGTTGGCCATTTTAAGATTCATGCCATGAAGTTAATTTTCTTGTGTCCTTCTCTTCATGTCTAGGGAGATTTGCTAGTCAATGAGTACCACTCTTAGTGGTACTAATGAAACTATCATTCTTTGTTGTTTGTATATAGTTAATGCTACATTTCATTGGTCTATAGTTAGGTTTATAACAAAAAAAGTTCGAAGAGTTCGAACAATAATATTCACAAACAAGGCAACCTAGCTCTATTTTTTATGTACATTTATTACTTGATGTGGGTAGCATTGGGTTTTGTATATTCATATATTTCCTTCAATGCAATTATAATTATCATTATTATATATCTTGTACTAAGATGTTCTAATTTTATTATATCTATATCATTCATTATTCTGTAATAAATATCTATAAATGGATTGTTTTTATGTGAAACATTTCGGATTTTTTTGATGGATTTGTGGTTGGAAAGTGGAGTTGTCTTTATGTGAATTTTTTTTTCATTTTTTGGTTGTTTTATGGTTGGAATATAATGAAACAAATGTGGTTATATTTTTATTTGTGTTGTTTAAGCTGTTTTTTTCACTCCATATGTGGCTTTAGGGTCCTGAAAAATCCCCGTGACACTTTGATTGTGCAGAGTGGAGTCATGAACTTGTGATTTCAATTAATCCCTCCCAGATTATAGACAAATTAGATCAGAAAATCAACCAGAAAACTTTTCAAAATGTCACACTTAAATACAACTCGATTTATAGATGATTAATAATATTGCTATTTTTTCTATTCTTTTATGCAATGATTATGTGACCATGTAGCACTTGTTAACGATAAGAATAATTATATTTAAATTGAATAAATCAAGTCACTTTAATTAAGGGCTTAGATGATGATAGAAATGCATTCCCAATATAAAAACACTTAATCCTCATTACTTGATAATAGTTACTTCTTGGGATAAGTACACTTAATTTAGGTAACTAGGTAATAGTCAATTCCCATGCTAGTTACAGTTAACAAGGGTGAGTATCCATTGTAATGTTTATTATTTAAGAGGTTATAAATACCAAACTTAATAAGGGAGCATACCTAATGGATGAAGGTGACAATAAAGTTCTAGGCTAGTTATATGAATTCAAGGAGGCCATCCAACACTTAAGCATAATATTGTATTCCCAAGAAAAAAGTAATAATTGACTCCCATTCTAGGTACATGGTGAGCTCATGGAGTTGGTTTACACTTGTTGGAAAAGTGAGCGTTCATTTTCGAGAAAACAGAACGCTCAATATAGAAATTTTAAGCACTCGATCGAGTAATTTTTAAGCATTCAAATGAGTTGTTTTTGTGCTTAAAAATAATTGATCGAGCATTTAAAAAAAACCTCGATTGAGCCCATTTCTAACCTAATTTTGAGTCTTCATTGAGAATTATGTATCAATCAAGTGCTTTGGCTTTATCGAGCGTTATTTATTATTGAAAACCCCAACCGGGACATTTTCATGTCATTTTGCTCAAATCGCAAGAAAAAAGGAGTTCGACCACACCAACGACCTAGATGGAGGAACTCAATTCAACTACCCATGAACCCCACCAATGTGCTAGAGGCTCAATCCAAGGTAGGTTTCCTATAAATTTTTGTCTCCTTTATTTATTTTTTGCAAAATGAAATAAATAAATATAAAAAAACCGACCATACAAAACCTAAAAAAACAATCATGAAAACCACCATGAAAGTCTTTAAAGACCAAAAATAACCTAGAAAACAGCCAAGAAAACCCTTGAAAATCACGCAAAAAACTATAATTTAGGTTTTCTTTTCGTCACTGTATAAATTATTTGGAATGGTAGCATGTTTATTATAAAATCTCTCTATTGTAAGAACTTTATTTTTTAATTATTTTAGGTTTAAAAGTTTTTTTAGGAATTTAGTGAAATATATATATATATATATATATATATATATATATATATATAACATAATTATATAGCTATATACAACATACTTTAGCTATAACATATTTCTCAGACATGCACAAACACACACACACACACACACACACACACACACACACACACACACACACACACACACACACACACACATATATATATAACATTTAACATAGTTTTATATCTATTTAACATAACGTGCTTTTGATAATAACATTAGATGGGTGATGCTCAACATATTTTTAAGAATCGAATTGATCTAGAAACTATAATTTTACTCAACATTTTTGTTATTCATATTTGTACAATTATTTAATATAATGATATGACAAGTATATATCTCTTAGTTCCCACCCTTGTAAAATTTATTAGTTGAGTAATGATTTTTTAACTTACACTTTATATATTTTTATTTAATTATATAATGCAACATAATATATATATATATATATATATATATATATATATATATATATATATATACACATATACATACACATACACATACACATATATTCAAGTTTCAACAATGCATCATTGATACATACATTAAATCCATGACGAAAAGTGAATTTAAAGTGAATATGTAAGAATTTTGAATCTTTTCTAATTTGTAACATATTGTTTCACTATGTAACATTGTTTTCATGTTCTTTCACCTAGTACATATCATGTTTCAAAGTCAAACATTATAATAAATTGTCTTATAGAGTATTTGGTTCGCATGTAGATTTAATAGTTTTGCAAATATGTTTATTTCAAATTTTTACATAATATTTACATATTTCTACTCTTTGAATAATATGCATTATTTAGAAATGGGAAAAGGTGCAAGTTATATTTGATCACATTTTTTGATTCTGTTTACATGGAAATCAATACTTTGGTTGATAATTTATCAAAAAAATAAACTCTATATAGTTTAGGACTTTAGCCTAGATTATTCTACTTGAGGTTATAAATGGTTTTATTGTCAACATTATTTCTATGTCAATGTTTTTCTCTTGGATTAGTTTATATGTATTATATGTAATTTGTAGCGCCATCTTCCATATGCCCCCCAACCGCAATCCGTTGGAGTGTTTGGGTATATGTTATCCATGCTTGGGCTAGATCACATAGTAATACCAGATTGTTTGTTCCACTAAATGGATCCTCCCTCTAACACAATTGAGAGTGTTAGAGGAAGTGTTTATGTCTCTGTTGATGATCTTGCTATAGATAGTCGACCTTCTTCACATCTTATAAGTACACTTCTTATATTTTAAATCATATTTAAACTTCATGTGTTTATGTATTGAAATTGTATTTATTTTTTAAATTCTCTTCAATTGATGTCATTAAATTTACTACGTATGTTATTAAGCTTATATATATATATATATATATATATTATGATTTTCATGCCCTTAGAAAGGTTAATATGAGGATCAAAGTGCAACATTAATCCCTATGTGGAACGATGCTATATCCAATATCCCAATTGAGGATGTTAGGGCCCATTGTTCATGGATCACACAAGAGTTTGATAAAATCTGTAGTAGTTAGCCTACTCGGCGTAGTTTTTATTTGACGTTGGATAACATCAAGAGGTTGATCGAGACATACCATAGGGAATGTCCACAAATCCACCTCCTATATTCCATGCATATGATTATAAGGTTGGATTTTAGAGGCCCACATACTTGAAAGACAATGAAAGATGCCACCAATAACATTGATGTTCATGGGGAGTTGTTAGAAATCCGTTTAGGTTTTTGTGTTAAATATTATAGTCTAACTCCACTAAAATATCGTTAGAATGTTGATGAAGCCCATTTTTTTATGACCAATTCATTGGAGCTTGGGGCTAGTTCCCCAGCCATGACCAAGTTCCCATTTACTTTTTGAAACACATAAATGCGTATTTTTTGTTACATATGAGGTTGGGTTACACCAACACTAGATCTAAGTTTTATGGACCTGACTTGTAACCTAGTTATGAATGTGTCAGGGGATTTTAGGGGCCTTGCACATGTAGCACAACCTTAGATATTTTTTTCATGACCATCTTGAAGCGTGATATTTCTGACAGAGCTAGGGAAGTCATTGTAACTCAACACTGACACTAAGTATACCATTGTGGATAACATGGAGAGGAAATTGGCCATTGCACATGTCACATTGCATGGAGAGATGAGCATACCACATTCATTGCCCCGTGGCCTACTAATGGAATTACATGATGATTGATATCTCGAGAGTCCATGGCATGATAAATTTTTTCATATGCACATACATGTTGTGATACCATCCCTGAGCCACATGACATAGACTAGGTACATATATACGAAAATTTGTATTTTTATCATCAAATTATACATGATTTATATCAATAAATTCATGATAATATGCATGCACAACCCAAATAAAAGCATGATATTCATAGGGGATAGTTTACCAACCATAGCAACCTTCGCTAGTGCATGTTTCCATGCATTAGCCTCCTCCACATCCACTTCCACCTCATAACACTCATGTGGAGGAGAGTCACTATGTAAAGGCATGCATACTAGCAATTGAGGTAAATTTTCTTATTCCTATGATTTCAAAAATTTATTTTCTTAAGTTATATGTAGGAACGATAATTAATTTTTAGACTAATAATAATTTGTCTTTTCCATTGTGCATGTAGGCGTAGATGCACAATGGTGCTAATAGTGCAGTTATGTGGATACGTGAGTGGGATGTTAGATATCGAGGCATTGGGCCATAGGTAGGGGAGCATAAAGGCCATATTGATCATACCCCAATCCGAGTTGAATTACATTTTCATTCCATTGAGTCATAGACAAAGTTCAAAATCCTTTATTTCCATATTGTCTATTTTCTACAATAGTGTTCTAATTCATTTTAATTTTAATGTGTTATATTGTAGTACCAGATTATGGACACAGACTCAGCACAATGGAACAATTATAAGAGTTTTAGAAGTGATACTTTCTAGATTTTATCATAAATAGTTTGTATACTTTCAAGCCCATTTCATAGGACACATTCACATTTGCTGCAGAAACTTTATATAATTTCATACATGGGAAATTTATAAATGTATATACATTATTTCAGTTTATGGATGCTTATTATTTCAATTTATAAATTGTCCACATATGAAAATACATAAAGTTTGTACATCATAAGTGAATGTGTCCTATGAAATGGGCCTGAAAATATAAAAATTTTCTATGATCGACTCTAGAGAGTATCACTTATATGCCTCTTATGTGGGTTATGCTAAGCAGAGTGATATGGACGATTTATTATCATACCTAACAAGACCAAGATAAAAAATTTGACAATTCTCAGGAAATAAACTAAGAAAGTGAGTATAACCTTAGACTATGATGAAAGTCACTTTGATACTTAAAATGTAGTGAAATATATGTTCGTGGTTCAATTAAAGAACACACATAGGATTGAAATAAATTTTAAATTCAATTTTAAAATATGTCTTTAGCGAATAATGTTCAACAAATAAGTTAAATAAAATTTATTTTGTTTGAGGTCATCTGTAGGCACTTAGTCATAACATGATATTTGTCATATGTATTGGAATTTAATATACCAAAATATTAATTAATAATTATGTAATTTTATATACATTTTAAAATTTCCTAAACTTATTTGTCTATCCAAATATTTCAATCACTTCCTTAACTTAATACCTTGAATTAAGAACATTCAAGAAGTAAATTTTACAAAATAACAATTTTGATTTCTAGTTTCATAGACTAAATAAATTTTTACTTGATATTACTATGATGCGAGTCACTTTGATACTTAAAATTAACTAAAATATGATCATGTGTACATCAATTTAATATTGAGCTTATAAAAATTGTCTTTTACTGCAATCAATGTATGTTAATTTAAAAAATTAATGTTTTGTTTCTATAACTTTGTGAACTTTCATAAATTTACATGCCTATCAAAGTCTTTCAATCAATTCCTTGTTTTAAGACCTTTAGTTATGCACATTCAAGAAGTAAAATTTTACAAAATAACAATTTGAATTTCCATATTGACTTGTAGAAATTGTCTTTTAGATCACAATCAATATATGTTAAATTTAAATGATTTTAAAATATCTCAAGATGTAAACTACAAACAAGTTTTATTCGATTTTTTTTCTTTTGAGGTTATCTAAAAGAGTTTAGGAGTCATAAAATGATATATATATATATATATATATATATATATATATATATATATATATATATATATATATATATATATATATATATATATATATATATATATATATATATGAAGAATGTGTGTAACTCTTTCCATAATTTTATATCAATCTCACACATGACATTTACTAATAACATAAAAATATTTCAATGGTGTTCATAACCTAGATTTTGAATATGAAATTTAGGTAAAATAATATTATATCAACTCGGTTGTTACATATTGAAATGGATATTTTAGAAACTAAATGTATGACATGTATATATATCTACGAAATTTATTGCATGCTCAACATGGATACTATACATGACATTAAAAGAAATTAAGATAAATGTTTTTAATTAAATATAAATGTAAATCCATATTGATTCTAAACTTTAATTAAATTTTAGATTTATGAGATTCACATAAGGATATTATCCCTAAAAATATTAACTCCTTTAAATTTGGTGTGCTTTAGAAACTTAAGAACCTCAAGGAAATTAAACCTTATATAACATATATGTACACCATTATGAATCCATCCCAAATAAAAGGGGAACCTTTCTTTACTAAAAATTACAAAATTACAAGAGTATTGAACTGTCACATTTATAAATTACAAAATTAATACATTTGTGATCTCTTTTACTAGATTATATTACAATTGACAACGATAGACTCATCTTTAAGGCTTAATATTTGCATCATCCACTCATTTGGACAATGGTTCATTGGAATGAAAGTCTCCATAATACGTTCATAGTATAATTATGTCATGTTCTATATCCTTGGTTAAACTTTATTTGTTTTTATTTATATGAGAATGGTCCGTGTTGTTATGACTAGATGAGTGTATTGACAAGATATATATATAAAGGCATAAAATCTTTATAAATTGTGTGATTAGCCTGATTTTTAACCTTTTAAATAAAACGCCCCATCACAACCATGTCACCAATTTTGTATGTGAATTGTCCATCTCCATAGGGTATCACCAACCTACTTTTCACATGTGGAATCACATTAAATAGTATTCCATGTTATCTTCGTTTCCTAAGGGGGAAGTGAAAGGAAAAAAATCGCCTACAACCAAAATACAAAATATATATTAGTTAAATATGTTCAAAATTTTAATTTATATATGACATTGGTAATGATATATGGGCCACATATGTTCGCTTAAAATATCATAGACTCAATCATGATCAAGTCAAATGATGGCTTCTTAATCATGCATATCTTTCCATGTCAGAATTGGATGAGGTACCTTTCGATTAAGAAGGACATATTTCCCTCTTTTCATGTAGCCATGCTTTTCATAGTGATCAAGTCTACATCCATCAAAACCAATGGAAAAATAATAAACAATGCAAGTTTTCTTCTCTCGATGGAAAATATTTCCCCAATTTATTTTCTTTTAACTAAGTGTAATTATCGGTTTCCTTCTACAGTATCGCAATACCAAGGAATGGATCTATTCAAATTTCCAAGTTGAAAATTCTAGAAGAACCTACATGCAGGACTAATATATTTGTGACCTTCATGTCCTAAATCATATTTTCATTTGTTGACCACCTGTAGTGATGATTTGAGTCGATATGCATCATAACTCATTTTGTACCTTCTAAGTGATTTCTTCGCAAAAACACCTGCACCATCATGCTCACCCTTTTGCAGGTCTTATTTCAAAGTAGATCCAAGTATGCTAAAATTTTGTCTTCTTGTGTAGTCGGATCAACCAATAAAAACTACGCGTTGAATTGAAATATCCTTCATAACCATTTTAACATATCCAATGATTTATGAATGATATGCCATTTTATTTTAATGATTCATAAATCAATTCAAAGAAATGTTGGAAGAAAAACTTGCCATGCTCATGCTCATCACTAATTTAAAGTGATACTCCTTAATCACATCACATGACTTGTCAATGTTATATCTACGATCAAGGTCCAATTTTCCAGGTCTATATAGAACATGTACGAATATCGACACTTAGTCTCAGCAACAATAATCACTATGGATCTATGTCCGAGGAAAAAATGTGCAACTCTCAGCACATTTCACCACTGATAATATTATTGATGACCATAATACATCACAAGAATGATTAAATTTATATTTTTACGATATAGAACTATGAGTGTTTGATATATTTATATATATGGTTTTGAAACACCCCCATCAATTTTGAAATATAAATCTCAGCCTCAACATAGTTGATTCTCTAAAGCGCTACAGTTGAATACTGTGGTTGATTTTCCATAGCACACTCATAATGCTTCCATGTGATGGTGAAATATGACATTCGACACTACTTGGGATCAATAAGAAATTTCCTATGGAACAATGCTAAATTACCACTTTCAGTACATCTTCTCCCATCTATACATATTTTCTTATAAAACAACTATTTTGGCTCCCTTTTGCATAATATTGCTAAAATAAAATCACACACTATAGGAGGAGGAGGGTCACCATGATAGTTATTCTTGCAAAATTATCAAAGGGTGTCATAATGAAGCTGAAATTAAACATGATATCAACAATATCATGTGTCACAAATTATATTTTTCCCAGTAAACCATGGTTTCAATTTCTGTAACATCCTTACAGATATCTTCACATCGTGCTTTCTTTCTTGAAATTCCTCGAACAATGTAACTTTATTTACGTCTACAATGTGTTAAGTGTGTTCCATATACTCACCTTTAGCTATGGAATGTCATAAAACATGATTTCTATGTGAAATATCATGATAATGGATCTCCCAAAACTCTACCATAGGTACTATGATTCTTGTTATAATCTTGTCTTGGTAGGATTTCCTGGTGATAAGACCATAACAACCAGATTCATGATTTTCATTTACTTGAGCCTTGAATACGGTACGCTTTTGTAATTTTTTCTCAAGGCATGGATAGATTTTGATATTTATTCCAAATTTTTTTGGCTTGATGTACTTGGTGCAACAATAAGAGTTATAATTTCTCTGTGCACAACTCAAACATTGATTTTTCTTGATTTTCAAAACATAGTGAATGTGTTTGATATATTTTTAGTAAAATTTATATGTATCTTATTGATTTTAGAATCTTGGACACCCAAAATCTTTATGTGATGTTTCATTTTATTATTTTTTATCAACGCATGTAATATCTGAGCTTCTGCAATGACATAATGTTTCTCAGAATATTATCAATTTATATTATTTACATTGTATATAATATCGAAATCAGGGATAGTCTACCCAACGTCCTCTATTGTGCTTGCATCCAAATTTTCTTCAAATGGTACACCCATTTCCAAAAGCCTGCAACTCCCTCTTATCTTGTGAACTTGAGAGAAAAAACTCCATTTTTTTGGCGGTTGATCAAATTTATAGGGAAAATTTCTTCCTCTAGTGGCTAATTAACTTGATGTGGCACATACTGCTCGACTAGTGATATTTGATCAGTTTTATAAGGCACATCTTCATCAATTTTAATCAAGTCCATAGGGTACATATTCATCATCATCTGGTTGATTGGGTTGGTGGGAAAATTCTTCTCCTTCATGTGGTTTACTTAATTTCCATCTCTGCATAGTGGAATAAAAAACATACTTGTAATTAAAGTGAATCATTGTCACAATACACATGAATAGTATTTCTAGATACACATGTTTATTTAAGAAATCACCATAGGTGGGAGGTGTTGATATGATTTAATAGTAGATAGCTAGTTAGTAAAAGTTGAAATGGACCAAGGGTTATAAGTTGAAACATGAAAATAAAATGGTTTTGAGCTCAAGGAAAGATTGGTAAATGAAGATGACATCAATGAGAGCATCGGTTCCTATTTCAACAAAAAGGGTCATTCATAATATAATGAAAGGTAAAAGAATTCTTTCTCATTCTATAAAAATAATATTGGAAACACTAGTGTTCTAGTTGCAAAACCTATGGAAAACTTGAATGAAAGAAAGTTGAGACTCTGCATCTAGGTAACAGAAGTTAACATGGAATAAGGGTACTGAGTTGAAACATGAGAATAAAATGGTTTGAATATTAGGGAAATATGCATCGAAGAAGAGAGAAACAACAAAATTAGCATCCCATTTGTTAATAAAAAGGCTGATTGAGAATATGATGAAAGGTAAAAGAATTCAGCATGTATGAAAGGTAAAATAATTTTCATGATGATCTAAATTTTATCTATGAGGCACCTAAATATTATATAATCCATATGAAACGTGTAACTAATTACAAACGCTCTCTTCTAAGAAATAAAATAGTTGGTAAGAAAGGAAAGAAATCAACAATGCCTAAGATTGCTACATTTGTAAGAACACCTGAACAAATACATTTTCTTTTGGAAACCTGAATGAATCACATATGTAAGAGAAAGTGAAAAATAAATGGTTAATTTTCTCTTTAATTCTAATTTTTCAGACAATCAAAAAAAAATATTTATTTGAGGTTTTGTGTATGAGAAAATTCACTAAAAATACCTAATTCTCTTCCCCTCAATTAGTAACTGGGCCTTGCAAAGATTTTAGAATAAGGTGTTTGGGAAATGCCATAAATGTCACTCGAGACACTTCCAATAGTGAAAAAACCAACTAATTTATGGTGAGGTTTATCGTGTTGAAACGTACTATGGATGCATCCTAAAAAAAGGTAGAAACACTTCAAGAATCCTGAATAAGATCACCTTAGGTCTAAGTGGTCTTAGACATGAACCTACTGGGAAAGATGCCATAATTGTTTCCCACTAAGTTACCTACATCCCATGAGAATGGATGAATATTATCTTCTTCTTGTCATTTTTCGACCTGAAACCCCTACCATGTATCGGGAGAGAAAATGAAGGTCTGTGATAATCCACCATCGAGGCCTTATCCGCTTCACAGGTTTCTTTCCATGTATTGGATTTTTCAATCGATGATGCAATATTTTAAGCTCCATAAAATATAAATTTATATGTTTCAATATGGAAAAGTGCCATGATGACTTATGTGCTTCCTATTTCCATGGTCGTGGTCTGAAATATAAATTACCTTATGGACATTATGGGGAATTTATTGTGTTAAGGTTAATTTGCTTTTTTTAGAAATGCTTTTCTTCACTTAGGGTGTGAAAAAAAATATAAGCTCAAATAAATTAAGTAGAAAGATTTTGGAAATAGGATATCGTTTATAAAAAGTTTGAGTGAGCTTAGTGTGTGGGATGAATGTATGTGAAATTGAAATTGTGAGTATGAAAGTTGTGAATTGATGTGGATATGTGGCGATACTTTACAATTACCTTAATTGAACTATGTGATGTTTGTTCCTTGCCAGAAAATAAATGGTGTGGATGATGAACCAATTAATTATTTTCTAATTATATTATGTCAGCATATATTTGTGTGCAAAATTTGAAAGTAAAATATAAGAAATTACTTAAATTCTAATGGTAGGTAAATAAATTTGTTTAGTGGTTATGGTGTATGCAAGGTGAATCTATTGAACATACAAAGTGTTTCAATTTCAAGTATGTGTATATGTGGTTCATGATCCTTTAATACAATTCTCATAATTACTCTATGTGATGTTTGTTCCTTGTAAGAAAAAAAGATGTGTGGATGAGGGACCACTTATTTATTTCCTAATTATACTATGTGAGCATCTGTTTGTGTGCACATTTTCAAAGTAAAATGTAATATTCAATTACTCTACTTCTAATGGTTAGTAAAGGAAATTGTTTAGTAATGATGGTGTGTGAAAGGTGAATCTAGTGCACATACAAAGTGTTTGAATTGAAACTATGTGAATATGTGATTCATTAACCTTTCATACAATTCCCCTAAATACACTATGTGATTTTTATTTCTTGGAAGAAAAGAAATGATGTAGGGATATTGGGTCAATTAATTTTCCAAATTATGCTACAAATGAAAAATTAGTGCTTTGGAAAAATTTATATTTCCATTACCAAATAAATTGAATTATGTAACTTGATTTACTTAAATAGATAAAATTTGTTGCTTATTCATAAGTCATGATTAAATTTCAAGCAATTCCACGATTGGGAACATCCAATAGAGGAACCCCCATGTAAAGGATAAGAAATTTGCAAACTAGTTGAAGGTATGCAATTTGTAAAATATTTTCACGCTTAAAAATTATAGTTTCTATTTTAAATATGATCCTATGTTAACTGTTAACAATGTAAAATTAATTAATTTATATGTAAATTTTAATGATATATTATAAATAAAGTGTTTAAAAATTGTCATTTGAAATATGTATCATAGAGTTATAATGTGTGGTTAAATATATTTGTATAAGCGATTTTAAAATAAAATACAATATTGTGAAATTTTTTAAATAATCTTTTTAAATTTTTCTAATATCATAATTTAAAATTTAAAATTTGTATTTTAAGCATCTTTGTATAATTTTTTTGTATTTAATCAAATATTTGAAGAACATGTACCATACTACTAAAAAAAAATTTAATTGTTTTATTCATTTAATAATGTAATATATATATACCTCTATTTCTCCATGTACTAAGTGAATAATGTGACATTTTTTAAAATTATTTCTTCTTAGAAACCATTCTTCATTTCTTCAAGAGACTATATGAATCGTAGACTAAAAGTTATCTCTACAAAAAATATGGTGTTATTTTTTTATTCATGCATCTCATTCACCAAAAATTTGAATTAAAATCCAATGCCTAGTAAAAGTGATTTTGAGAACAAAGGAAAGAGAAAAATTATTTAAAAAGAATAGGTGTTAAGATAAAACTAGAAAATTGTAGAGTAAATTGTCAATATATACCTATTTCCCAAGTAATCTATTCCCACAAGCAATACTCTCTCTTCACTCTCCCCCCAACACATGGTTAAGAAATGAAAAAATTTAAAACCGTTTGGGAATAGTATTGAAGGGTGTGTGAGAAAGGTTATACATTGCTAGATATATCTCAGTAATTTACTAGTGAACCAAGGTTTGGAGCTTTGTTTGGTTTCACAACAAATCACATTTACCAAGTGAAGCATTTCAAGACCTTTTTCAAAATTAATTCTTCTTAGAATTTTTTTTCCATTTATTCAAAACACTATAGAAATTCAAAACTAAAAGTGATCCCCACTATAACACGGATGGTACTAGAGTTTTGTTCATATATGCCATTTACTAATCATTTCATTTATTTAAATCCAATGGCAAGTTAAAGTGATTGTGAGAAGATAATGAAATAGGTTTAAGTAATTAATAAATAATAGGTGTTAGGAATAAAATTGTAAGAGTTGGAGAGTTTACTCATGAAGGCAAAGAGAGTGGCTAAAAAATGAGAACATCATGAAGATATAGTAAAATTAATGAAGATGTTTTATAATAATTTTTAAGGTTATTGAATTAAATACTAATATAAATTAAGTTTAAATTTATATATAGGAAGTCTAAATACATATTTCTTAGGTAATTATTACTGATAACTCTATGATAGGCATATATTATTAATTTGAGAGAATTGGAGATTCTTGAAAAATAGACCTAGTGATTGCCAAATTGAAGGGCCAAGTTTATTTCATGAGAGAAAAAAAACCTATATATATACAAATTTAATCAACTATAAGATAATATGTTACTAAGAAACCATACAGTACATAAATAAAAACTCCATAATACAATAAGGAACCTATTCAACTATTTTTTAAGTATGATAATATTTGAAAGCCTACTATTAAAAATAAAATTAGTTAGAAAAGTTTTATTTATAAGAAGCACCATATGAGTTAGAATTTTTAAATGTGTAATTAAAATTAACGTAAAAATAGCAAGAAAAAAATTATTAAAGGAAGAAATTATCATAACTACAAAGAATTTCATAATTCCAAATAAAAACTGGAAGAAATGTGGGATGAGAAGTATAATAAAAATTATAATACTATTATAACAATGGGATTTATAATAGAGGATTCAAGGTATTATCAACAATGAATACACATTGTTATAATCTTATTTATAAGTTCAATTTTAAGGTAGGGATAATCATTTAGGATTAAAGGAACCAATAAATGTTATATATGATGATGAATGTTATGAAAATTTAATGTTTTTATATATGTTTAACAAATAATGTATTCATGACATCCACACTCAAAGGAAGGCTATTCTTTCTCCTTCTATATCTTGACACATTCTATCTCTTTCAATTTTTACAACGATGTCAAGCATTAATAAAATTAGTATTTATAGGTTTTGGAGCACCTATGTGAAAACTATCTTTTCTAATCTCTCCTCTACATATATAATGTCTCTCAACTTGCACAAATTATATATATATATATATATATATATATATATATATATATATATATATATATATTCTGAATATAACTTACTTTCTCCTAGTGGAAATTTTCTTATTCTTCCCACTTTAGACATTTTTAATAAACTTCTAAATAATAATTAAAATATTTCCCTCTTTTAATAATATATGGTAATCATATGGTGATATATATATATATATATATCTTCAACTTTATTATTCCTATTAAGAGGTAAATTGTTTATTTATATATATATATTAAGATTATATATATATTTCGAATACATATAATGTAAGTATTTTATATAAACCTATCTTCTTATTTCGTTTTACCATAGATAAAATCGTGCTTTGAGTTTGTAATGGTTCTTATGGCTTTTACATGTTATTTATTATTCACAACACCATGTGTATTAAGTTTTGATTTACGCAAAGGTAACCATTATAATAAAACACCCATTTTAATTCCTTTCGAAGTTCGAGAGGATCACTTATGGATTGCTTTGACATTCATGAACTAATCACATTAATTTCATAGTATCTCCGTATGATATGAACTTGACGTTTTCAAGGGTTCCAGCTAACAACTCTTACGGTTATAAGCTATTGTAGTTTTTCGAAATCTATGGTACTAATTTACATATTTCTCATTTATAGAAATAAATCTCTGAATTTAATTAACGCCCATCTCCACTTGATGTTTCTTGAACTCTTGGCCATGAATCATCGATCCATAGTTGAACTTACCAATGCTTGCCACTTGTAAGGTCAAGATGATTTAGGGTTTCATCCTGATTCCTTGTACTTAAGGTTTACTTTCTCATTGTTAAGTATTCATTTTGCTCCCTGAAGTTTCTGTGCTTAGCTCTGTTTCTATTTCTCTGAGTAGTTCATATGTCGACGAAGGGTATTTTTTAGAGTTCTTATACCACGCAGACGTTAAATGCATCATTTCCGGTAAGATTTACCTCTGGTATTTATCCCCTAGTTATATATTCGATTTGAATGCACTGATACTTTTTTGTATATTGACTTCTATAGATTTACTTTGCTCCACGAATTTTTCTCCATCATAGAAGTATATCCTTTTCTCTTTGAATGTCGAGTTTTGTTTCCATTCTACTATTTAATCATGCTTTTATCATTCTGAATATAAGTTGTTTCATTTCGTAATTTGGTTTGAATCCGTTGATATAGTAATGGCATTATTTTAAATTTCATTCGAATGCATAGGCATTATTATAGAGTTCATTTTGATTTTCTTATTGATACTTCATTAATCTCACTTGTATCATTTGCGTTGAACATTTTAAGTTTTGAGTCATAATAGGAATTCAATTTGTCCATAGATATGATTTTTTACTTATCCATTTTCGACGTTGTTAAAGGAAGCACTTCGATTCTTCCTGAATTGACGTTCTTATTGTGACCGATGAGTTAAGTTTTTGCAAATTAGCGTTATGAATGAATTATATTCACAACATTCACAGAGGTAATTCCTCTCTACTTTAATTTAGATAAATACATTTTTCTTATAATAAAAATCCATAGGAACTTTAATATCTACTCAGTTTAATTTGCTTTTATCAGGGCCATTATTTATTTGGCGTTTTTATCAGTACGATTCAGGTAGCTATGAGCTTTAGGTCATTCAAATTTTTTGCAAGTACATCCAGTCTTTTCCATTTGAAATTTTGTAATATATATTTAATATTCTCTCATTTTTTCCTTGTACAGGTATCATGATATTTTTGCCACTGTTTAGGAATTTATTTACAAGACTATTCGAAGTTTCACGTAGGTGACCTGATTCACGATTTTATCTGCTTAATCAAGACATAACTTTGCTCAGATTTCCTTGGAAGTTTCAAGAGTGTTTAGACATTTATTCCTCCTATACTTATCAGCTCTCACTTCGACGTTAATTGAAATTAGCAAGTTTTTTCATAACGTTGTTATGACTTATATACTCGTTTTTTCGAGAACTTATGGACTTTGTTATTGTATTAAACATATTTTTATACAACCCTATTTAGGTTGATTTATAGTTATTGGAGGTTTAAATCACTGGTTTCTACACCAGGAATTTCCATTGTTAATTGTTACTTTTATAAGTAGTTAAAACTGTGATTATGTACAGAATTTTACACAGTTCCCTTTTTCGGTATTATGCTTCTCTTATACCAATTTTAAGTACATAAATGACTTCATTGTTTACGCATGCTTTTTCTATATTCTAAATTTATATTTTATATAATTAGGCAGTTCTTTACATATGGTTATTAGTAGTATTTCCAGTTAATGAATATTTAATTTCATTAAGATGATAGTAATTAATTCTCTTCTTTTTCATATATATTACAAGTCTTCAGTTAATAGCTTGACATCTTATAAAATATTTTATTTCAAATAAATAAATACATAAATCTTTCGTCTATGCATATATCAGAAGTTATTGTTAATTGACATTAATTGATTTTGACTCATATATTTCCTTCCTATTAAGTCTAGACACTGTTCATGCACTTGTAATATACAAAAGGTATTAATATTATATCCAGAGGGACATAATCCTATGAGCTATTTATGATTATACTCAAATATGTTCATGTATATGAATATATTGTTGTAGTTGTGGAAAATATTATTATTATTTAAGTACATAGGTGTACTTGAAGTTTTCTCATATATTTCACAGCAAAATCTTTCATATTACTCTACCATAATCTAATGTTCAGAATAGACTATAATAGAATGTTTATCTGTTATAGTACTTATATTTTTCTATCCACAGTACATATATAAATTACACCTATTACAATTTCATTTTATTTTTCTGTCTTATATCACAGGTTTTAGTCTAATATATGAAAGTCTCTGGATGGAATTTAACTTTCTAAACTTTGTATTTGCCTAAAATGCATGTTCATATCAGCCATATAAATAAATTAAATTGTCATTTCTATTTCGTTAAATTCTTCTATGCTGTATAACTTTTATGTCTGATAGATTTATTTTATGAAACAAAAAAGTATTTCTTTCGAGTCTTAGGTTCTCCTTTAGGAAAAAGGTTTCAATTTATATGCATGCACTGCAGCAATTTAACTTTTCAGTAATTGTACAAAATTTAATACTTATCTATCTTTCTAAATTAATAGTTGGTTTGTCATTTTATAAATCTAACTTTTCTTAGTCCATACATAGGCATATATGTACGTTTACAAAAGCAGATTAAAGTTACAACTTGAATTATTTATGGTAGTATTATATATATCTAGATTTAAACCATTATCAGGTTTAGATATTCTGGTTGATATTCCCCATAAATCCTATTCCTATAACTATACAGAATTTAGAGGATTAATTTCTTCAAAACAAATTTGTTAAATGTAAGGAATAACAATTCTTAAAAAAACTTAATTCAAATAACAACTACAACATTTACCAATATTGTACAACATCATCCATATTAACCATTCAAAAAATTAGTGTGCATACCACTTCTTCTGAAGACCAATCCTCCCAACCTTAGAGTTTCTCTGTCTCCATAACTCACCCCCGAGCTAAGATCCTCTCCCAGAACAGACTAACCTCAATCTATTCTGGAGTAGCTTATTTTAGCTTATGCTCTCCCCAAAGCCTGTTTCTAATTCTGTGTCTAGAATTACAGGATGATTTTATTCCTGTTTTCCTAGGCTTCCCTTATTTAGGGACTTTAAAGCTACTTTATGCTTTTCCATCTTTTTACCTCTTCCCAACTACTTTCCTCATCATTGGGGAAATTTAGATTTTTCCTCAAAAATCTAAATTAGAATTAAATTTTTTCAAGGCTTTTTGAAAGATTTTTGGGGAAAGTCTTTGCCTTTTTCCATACATCATGGATTAGGCAAGTGATCTCAAAAATCTCATTTGGTCATAGTGCACACAAAATTTTTTATTTATTTTTCATGAATAATTAATTAACTACATCCACACAATAATTATCCATTGGGGTCGACTCCCCTTTTGGACTTAAGTTCAAATTTCTAACTTAAAAAACATAAAACTAGGGGTGTTACATATTCCCCCTCTGAAAACAAACACCATCCTCGGTGTTAACAACTAAATACTAGAGTTTATTTTGAAAATAAATATGAATATTTTTCCATCATCTCATCTTCTCTTTCCCACGTAGCTTCTTTAGCAGTAAAGTTATTACACTGCACCATTACTCTGGCTACTGTTCGATTTCTCAATTCAATTTCTTCCCACTCCAATATTTGAAGCGGCTCTGGAAGGAACTCCCCTTCTGGTTCCACATGTATCACATTACAATCAACAATATGAGAAGCATCATGTACATATATTTTTAATAATGAAACATGAAACACATCATGAACTTTAACATGGGGTGGTAAGGCCAGTTTATAAGCCACTAGTCCCACCCTTTCTAACACCTAAAAACGCCCACAGTATCTAGGAGCCAATTTTCCACAGCTGTCAGAAAAAAAGTGTACTCTTTTTGGGTTTAATACGCAGATACACATGATCACCCACTTTTAACTCTCGATGCACTCTCTTATTATCGGCATAGATTTTATTTCAATCTTGTGCTGTCTTTATGTTTCTCAGTATTTGTTTGACAATCCTTTCCATTTCTTGTAGATTATCTAGTCCAAGTACTAGTTTATCTTCAGGCTGGCTCTAACTTAAAGGAGTACAAAAATTTATTCCATAGAGTGCTTCATTTTGATGGAGGATTGGTAGCTATTGTTATAAGAAAATTCGACTAAATGCAAGTAGTCTTCCCATTTGGATGGCTTATCCATCACATACATTCTCAGAATATCCTCCAAAATATGATTTGCTCTGTCTGTTTTACCATCTGTCTGAGGGTGATAAGCAATGCTAAAATTTAATTTAGTGCCCATGCCCCCAAATAGACCTTTCCAGAAAGCTGCTGTGAACTTAGCATCTCTATCTGAAATAATCATCTTTAGGAGCCCGTGCAGTCTTACTATTTCTTTTAGGAACAAATTTGCTACTTGGGCTGTCCCAAAAGTGGATTTTACAGGTATGAAATGTGCAGCCTTTGTTAAAGTATCTACCACTACCATCACTGAGTCATGTTGATACTTTGTTCTGGGTAACCCAGTTATAAAATCTATAGAAACAGTGTCCCATTTCCATTCTACAATTGGCAAGGGATTTAAAAGACCAGCTTGATGCTTATGTTCAACTTTGACTAGTTGACATTCTATGCATCTAGCTAAATATTTTGGTACATCTTTTTTCATTCCTGGCCAAAAAAAATTATTTTTCAAGGCTGTAAGCATTTTCTAATATCCAGGATGTCCTGAATATGGTTGTTTATGATATTCATCTAGGATTTATTTTTTCAAAGAATCCACATTGGGGATGCACAATCTGTTTCTATAGTAGATCAACCCTTTCTGGTTTTGGGTGTATTCAGCCATTTCTTTTTTCAACCTTTTCACTTGTAAATTCTCATAGTTTGGATCTTGATCTGCTACCTTTTTAACTAATTCTTCTAAGTCAAAACTAGCACTACTCCCCATGTTGCTTATGTTTTGGCAAGCATTTTTTCTTAGAGCATCAACAATTTTGTTTTCTTTCCCTTTGATATGTTTTATGTCCATATCAAATTCACTCAAAAAAGACAGCCATCAGGCTTGTCGAGCATTCAAATTTGTTTGATAAAAAAATACTTGAGACTGATATGATCTGTCATCAATTTAAATTTTTTTCCAAGAAGATAGTGTCGCCACATCTTCAAGGCATGAATTACAACAGTCAATTCCAGATCATATACACTGTAATTTGTTTCATGTTTCTTAAGTTTTCTATATTCGTATACAATAACAAAATTCTCTTGCAACAAAACTCCTCCCAATCCCTCTATACATGCATCCGTACACCGACAAAATCTTTGTCAGGATCTGCAATGTTAAATATAGGGGCTATAGTAAGTTTTAATTTTAGTTTTTCAAAGTTTTTTTGGCATTTTTCAGTCCACTCAAATTTGGTGCCTTTTGTCTGTAGTGAAGTTATGGGATATGCTATTGCAAAAAATCTTTCCACAAACCTTCCATAATAACCTGCAATCCCCATAAATGACCTTACTGTCGATACATCAGTAGGCACAAGCCACTCTCTTATGCCTTTTATCTTTTCAGGATCAACAAACTCCTTGTTTAGAAATGATATGGCCCACATATTGAACTTTATCCTTATAAAATTCACATTTACTAAACTTTCCATATAATTGATTCTCCTTAAGAGTCTCTAACACAATTCTAAGGTGTTATTTATGTTCTGCCTCACTCTTTGAATAGACTAGAATATCGTCTATGAAAACTAGTATGAATTTATCTAAGTACTTGTTCAATACATTGTTCATTAAGCACATAAAAGTGGCAGGGGCATTTTTCAAACCAAAAGGTAGGACTACAAATTCGTAGTGCCCATACCTGGTTCGAAAAACTATTTTACTGATATCTTCCTCCTTAATTCTGAGTTGGTGATAACGAATCCTCAATTCAATCTTAGAGAATATTGAAGCTCCTCTCACCTGATCAAAATGGTCATCTAATCTGGGCAACGAATACCTATTTCTGATTGTCAACTTATTTAGTTGACGGTAGTCAATGCATATTCTGAAGGTTCCATCCTTGTTTTTCACGAATAGCACCGGTGCTCCCCAGGGAGATACACTCGGTCTGATGTAACCTTTATCCAACAATTCTTGTAATTGCATTTTTAACTCCATGAGTTCAGTGGGGCTCATTCGGTAAGGGGCTCTAGAAACGGGTGTTGCTCCTGGTACCAAATTGATTGAAAAATTAATCTCTCTTTTGGGGGGAAGATGAGGAATCTCATCTGGAAAAACTTCCTTAAATTCTCTTGCCACTGGTAAAGTGTCTAGCAGGTTTTATTCAGGTTGTTGTCCTAATTCTTCAATATGTATAGGATATACTTGATATCCTTTTCTAGTTGTTCCTTTTAGCTAAAGGGCAGAGATTTGTCTTACAGAAATAGGTTTCAGTTTCCCTTTTAGTATGAATGGTTTTCCTTCATCATCTATGCAATGCAGAGTTTTGTCCCAATAATTCAGCATGGTCTTTTTCTTTTCTAGCCAATCCATTCCTATTAATAAATCATAAGAACCTAATGGCAGAATTTTTAAATCAACTTTTGTTTGATATTCATTCAATTTAATAGTTGTTTTAGATAGCTTATGAGTTACCTTTCGTTTAGTTCCAGTAGCTAATTGTACCAACCAAGGCTGTTGAAACTTTTCTATCCTGAGTTTACATTTTTCTACAACTTGTGGACTAATATAACTCAAAGAAGCACCCAGATCAATTAAGATAGTAACAGATTGATCAGATATTTTACCTTCCATATCGACCATAGTAGATTGATGTTCTTCTTGTTGGTTCTCCAAGGCTGCACTGGTAGTGGGTATGTTCCTTTCTATATCATTCACTATGGTAGCTTCTCTATCTCTCAGAACCATTTGAATATTTTTGTGTTTTGTGTGGACAGTCCCTCAACAAATGAGGTTCTCCGCAACCCCAACATTTCAAAGGCTCCCACATTTTAACTGTTCCTTCCTTCTTATTATCCCCATCTATTTGCTTTGAACCAAGTTGGGATTGAGCAATTTGACTTTCCTTTGGTTTGCTAAATTTCTTCCACTGATGATCCCTACCAAAGTTCTTTTTTGTTTATTTCCTTTGAATTCACCCTTGTTTATCCAGCTTTTCCCATGTTCACTCTTTCCTTTAAATTGTTGGTAGCATAATATAGCTTTCCTCACCACTTCATCCATATTTTTTGGATTATGAAACTCTATTTTCCCCTTGTACACAGTAGGCAAACAATTCAAAAACCTTTGCCCCTTTGCTTTCTCTTCATGAATATAAGGAACATAACTTAACAGATTTGTAAACTTGGTGAAAAAATCATCTATGGTGAGCTATCCCAATATAAGTTCATGAAAATCCTTTTCTTTACAATCATAATAGCGTTCGTTCAAATAATGGTTTTTAAACTTGACTTGCAAATCTTCCCAAGTCACTGTTTTTTCATCAATGGCATGAACCATTTTTGTCTCCTCCCACCACAAAGTAGCCTTACCTTGTAACTAGTAGATAGCTAATCTGGCCTTTAGATTGCTTTCATACTCATAAAATTGAAAACACTTAATCATATTCAACAACCATTCCTCAGAATCTTCCTCCTTCTCTCCATCACAGGAGGAAGGTTTAATTTTTCAGAATTCACGCTGTAATTCCTTCTTCTGTTTAGACTGATGTCTAGTAGTGTCATCGTCCTAAAAATCATCTGAGAACCTACCTTTCCTCCTCCTTCTGGAACCTTCACCTTCTTGGTTGTTCCGCGAAGTTAGTTCTCTTATTAGTTTTTTCTGCTCCTCACTAGCTAATGATAGCCTGTCATTCTGGCTTTTTAGCTCAGCGATATCCCGTTGCAACCTGTGCAACATAGCCATTAAAGGAGAATTGGGATCTGGTGTATTATCTCTACCACCCAGATCGACATAGAGTTCCTCTTCTTCAACCATTGACTTTTCAGTTCAGTACCTTTGTACACTAAAACAAAACAACATCAGTAACAATATAAATTTTTAAAAACTTATTTTATACAGTGAACACAAAAAAAGCCTAGTTTTTTCTAACATGGGCTCTGATACCATTTGTAATGTCTCCCAACTCCCACAAATTATATATATATTTTTTCTGAATACAACTTACTTTCTCCTAGTGGAAATTTTCTTATTCTTCCAACTTTAGACATTTTTAATACACTTCTAAATCATAATTAAAATATTTCCCTCTTCTAATAATCTATAGTAATCATATGGTGATTTTTTATTTATTTTTTCAATATAAATATTCAACTTTATTATTTCTATTAAGAGGTAAATTTTTTATATATAAATATGTATAAAATAAGATTATATATATATTTCGAATACATATAATGTAAGTATTTTATATAAACCTATTGTTTTATTTCGTTTTACTAGATAGAAAATCATGCTTTGAGTTTGTAATGGTTCTTATGGCTTTTACACTTTATTTATCATTTAGAACACCATGTATATTAAGTTTTTCTTTACACAAAGGTAACCATTATAATAAAACACCCATTTTAATTCCTTTCGAAGTTTGAGAGGATCACTTATGGATTGCTTTGACATTCGTGAACTGATCACATTAATTTCATAGTATCTCCATATGATATGAACTTGACGTTTTCAGGGGTTCCAGCACACAACTTTTATAGTTATAAGCTATTGTAGTTTTTCGAAATGTATGGTACTAATTTACATATTTCTCATTTATGGAAATAAATTTCTGCATTTAATTAATGTTTGTCTCCACTTGAAATTTCTTGAACTCTCGGCCATGAATCATTGATCCATAGTTGAATTTACCGATGCTTGCCACTTGTAAGGTCAAGATGCTTTAGGGTTTCATCCTGATTCATTTTACTTAAGGTTTACTTTCTCATTGTTAAGTATTCATTTTTCTCCGTGAAGTTTCTGTGCTTAGCTCTGTTTCTATTTTTCTGAGTAGTTCATATGTCAACAGAGAGGATTATTTAGAGTTCTTATACCATGCAGATGTTCAATGCATCATTTCCGATAAGATTTACCTCTGGTATTTATCCCCTACTTATATATTCGATTTGTATGCACTGATAATTTTTTGTATATTGACTTCGATAGATTTACTTTTCTCCATGAAGTTTTCTCTATCATAGATGTATATTCGTTTCTCTTTTAATGTCAAGTTTTGTTTCCATTCTGCTATTTAATCATGCTTTCATCATTCTTAATATAAGTTGTTTCATTTCGTAATTTGGTTTGAATCCATTGATATAGTAATGGCATTTTTTTAAATTTCATTCGAACGCATAGGCATTATTACAAAGTTTGTTTTGATTTTCTTATTGATACTTCATTAATCTCATTTGTATCATTTGCGTTGAACATTTTAAGTTCTCAGTCATAATAGGAATTCAATTTTTCCATAGATATGATTTTTGACTTATCCCTTTTCGACGTTGTTAAAGGAAGCACTTCGATTCTTCCTGAATCGACCTTCTTATCATGACCGATAATTTAAGTTTTTGAAAATAGGGTTTATGAATGAATTCTATTCACGACTTTCACAGAGGTAATTCCTCTCTACTTTAATTTAGCTAAATACATTTTTCTTATAATAAAAATCCATAGAAACTTTAATATCCACTCAGTTTAATTTGATTTTATCAGGGCCATTATTTATTCCGCATTTTTTATCAGTACGATTCAAGTAGCTATCAGCTTTAGGCCATTCAAATTTTTTACAAGTATATCCAGTCTTTTCCATTTGAAATTTTGTAATATATATTTAATATTTTCTCATTTTTGCCTTGAACAGGTATCATGATATTTTTGCCTCTGTTTAGGAATTCATTTACAAGACTATTCGAAGTTTCAGGTAGGTGATCTGATTCACGATTATCTCTACTTAATCAGGACATAACTTAGCTTGCATTTCCTTGGAAGTTTCAAGACGGTTTCGACATTTATTCCTCCTATACTTCTCAGCTCTTGCTTTGGTGTTAACTGAAATTAGCAAGTTTTTCCATAACGTTGTTATGAATTATATACTCGTTTTTATGAGAACTTATGGACTTTGTTACTGTGTTAAACATATTTTTATACAACCCTATTCAAGTTGATTTATAATTATTGGAGGATTAACTCACTGGTTTCTACACCAGGAATTTCCATTATTAATTGTTACTTTTATAAGTAGTTAAAATTGTGATTATGTATGGAATTTTACACAGTTTCCTTTTTTAGCATTATGCTTCTCTTATACCAATTTTTATTACAGAAATGAATTCACTGTTTACGCATGCTTTTTCTATATTCTAAATATCTATTTTATATAATTAGGCAGTTTTTTCCATATGGTTATCAGTAGTATTTCCAGTTAATGAATATTTAATTTCTTTAAGATGATAGTAATTAATTCTCTTCTTTTTCATATATATTTCAAGTCTTCAGTTAATAGCTTGACAGCTTATAAAATATTTTATTTCAAATAAATAAAAACATAAATCTTTCATCTGTGCATATATCAGAAGTTATCTTCAAATTACATAAATTGATTTTGACTCATATATTTCCTTCCTATTAAGTCCAGACATTGTTCATGCACTTGTAATATACAAAAAGTATTAATATTATATGTAGAGGGATATAATCCTACGTGCTATTGATGATTATACTCAAATCTTTTCATGTATATGAATATATTGTTGTAGTTCTGGAAAGTATTATTATTATTTAAGTACTGTAACACCCCCAATTCATGTGATTGCATTTTAAAGTTAGATACTTGAACTTTACATCCTAAGGGGAGTGGACCCCAAAGGATAATTATTTTGTGAATGTAATTAAACATTTAATTGAGGAAATGAATAAATTATTGTGGTGCAAATTGACCAATAATGAGATAATGAGATCACTTGCTAAATCTGTGAGGATGGATGAGGCAAATATTTCCCCACAATCTTTCAAAAATCCTTGGAAGATAGTAAGTTTTAAATTTAGATTTTTGAGGAAAAATCTGAATTTCCCCAATGATGAGGAAAGTAGTTGGGAAGAGGTAAAAAGCTGGAAAAGCTGAGGAAAAGCATAAAACAACTTTAAAGAATCCCTAAATTGGGAAGCCTAGGAAAACAGGAAGAAAAGCATCCTGAGATTCTGGATGCAGAATTAGAAACATGCTTTGGGGAACAATAGCTTAAATAAGTTGCTCTTGTACAGATTAGGGATTGATCTGCCGCATGAGGTGATCTTAGCTCGGGGGTGAGTTCTGGGAGACAGAAGAACTCTAAGGTTGGGAGGTTGGTCTACTGCACGAGTGGTATGTCTCTGAGAAAAATTGTCTTCTTGTTATTATGGTATGAATTGGCTACATATAAAAACAAAATTTGTCTCTAAGATATTACATTTTATTAGTCTACATTTAACAGAATTTAATCACCAGGCAGTAACCTGATCATTCTATATAGTTGTAGAGGAAAATCCTGTAAAGTAGAATCCCACAGAATGTTTAAACCCAGGGTTGGTTTACATTTGAGGAAACCTTGTTCTTTTAGGAAACATTATCAAATTGTTTTAATCTGCTTCTGTTTCCTCGCATAATTTATATTACAGTTACCATAGAGAGAAATGGATTTCACTATAGTATACCATAACAATAGCAGGATATGAGTTAAAACTTATACTGTTTATGAAAGAACAGAGGGAGAGACTCAATAGACTGACCTCAGGTTCAGCCAAATACTCCATTATAATTCCAGGAAATTAAATGGTCTAAGACAACAAGTAGTACATAAGCCCCACTTATTCTAGTGGAGGAACGGAGTAGATATTTATAAATAAATAAATAAAAATTATCAGAGACAATGGCCTCATGGAACTATTCTAACATCATAGTACTGAGAATGAATACATAGAGTGCAGAATTTATGAGTAAGCAGTTGAGAAGCATAGGAGCAAAGAGTAAATTATTTTCAATAGTATACACAGTAGCATTTATGTAACCACTATTTCCCTTGAATATGAGGAAAAAAGAAATGAGTTCAAATCCCATTACCAGCTCTTCAGAACTAGCTACCATCCGACACATAGGTAGATAAGAGCTGTAACTAGATACAAGAAAGTGAGAAGAAACTGGAGAATAGAAATATGCCTGTATAACTTCGGAAAACAGGAAAACATAATTTCTAGACTTTCATACATATTAACCATCTGTTTATAAATGAGAATGGTCTCATAAATTTCCAGCAAGCCTTTCATATGTCTAGACAGATAGATATAAAACAAGTTCAATGTAACCAGGAGCAGAGGCAGCTGTAATTATGATACAAGTACCAGAGTGGAGATTTCTAACCCCAGAAAAGAGTGAACGAAGTACATCAGAAGAATAGATAAACATCACATATAACTACCTGTAAATTCTGATGCATGCAATTAAGAAATCTGGAATTTCATTAGCATTACCAGAAAACAAATATGGTTCAGACGAGAAAATTAAACAAAGCCAAATGCCATGGTATGAAATCATATGCACTATTCATACAGTACATGTACATTTAAACTATGGCAGAGTATATCAAAATCGACCTAAGACAATAGGGAGTACATATCTGTCCAAAATTATCGAAATACATGCTGAGCCTATCAGGCTGGGGTATAAAACTCACAACCCCTATCTCAATAGAACAAATTTAAACGAGCGCCATCCAAGAGTGAAAACGATAACAAGAAGAAAACAAAAACCCCGACTCCGAGAGAGTCTCGTTCCTCAAGAAACACTGCGCAACATCACAAGAGAACAATGTTTCGACACCCACGAGACAACGCGTCAGGAGAGGGGAAGTAACCCCATAAGTATACCGACCTGGACGGCCAAGAGACCGATGTTAGCATCCATACAATTTAAAGGGTTACTATCTACCGTCATAAGTACGCAAGAGCCCTCCGGATTACCTGTAGAAAACAAATTCAACCCAAAATGCGAATTAGACATTTGCGCCGTCGTGGAGAAATAAGTGAATGAAGAAAATAATTTCGGTATTAAAACCATTACCTGTGAAACGCAAATCTCAGACGCACCGAGTCCTGAAATCGAACATTGAACAGAGACAGATTAATACAAATTACCCTCGAATATAACACGACGAAATCAACAATTATATGCGGAGATGGCACGAATAAGAACCCACCTCATAAGGCTCCATGGAACAGGAGACGTCTGCCTGAGGAGATGCGATGTATGCTACACAGGAGGTATAAAACAAATTTTATAATATAGCCAGAGAAGGGTCGACGATAACCCTGAAGATAGAAACCAACCACACCTTGCGCTGAACGTATACCTTGAAAATCGAAAAAAAAACCAGATGCATTAACCTCACTGATGATTGAATATATATATTCAGAGCAGGTGTATGGCCTTTACAAACTATTTTCTAAATCATTCAAACCTGCAATAGAAATAAAATGCGCGTGGAGGTAATTACCTGACAGCGTGTTGGTGAACTAGAGGCGCCATACTTCTTCTCTGCAACGGAGAATCGAAACCCTCAGCAGAAGTGGAATGGTGCAGACACAGAGAAGCACCACCAACTGATGAACGCGGAAAACTGACTTAACTCTACACTCAGATCTTATATAAGTCTTCAATAAACCACCGGAACCCTAATTGAAATCGATCACCATCGTCCACTTAGCAAAATCGGAGAAGCTAAGCCACAGATCGATGGGTAGCAGTGGAGAGTTAATACCTTCGTATAAAATTAATGGGTGTAGATCCAAATTGAATTCCATATGTCCTGTGCAAGTATCGGCGTGGGTGTTGTACACCACGTAGGCTGACCATGCCAGTGACGTGGATTCACCATGTAAGCAAACGAAAGGGTATAAAAACCATACAACATTCATTTAATTATCACAATGCCTGACGTGGATAAAAATCTCACCACGGCGATGCACAGAGAAACCCAAATCTGGGGTGATGATACGCTCTACGTGCAGAATGATCCCAATGCCCAGTAGCATATATTAAATCGATTTAAAATCTTATGTACCATGATGGGTGGTCATATCAACCCAGGCGTATATACATGTTAATGCCAAACGCATGGAAAAAGTCCATTCATAATAGTATGCACATCAAATTATATGAAAAATCGATAACCCCAAAGGCTATACCCATATACATAGCGTAAACATCGTAACAATGGCTAGTGAAAGGGTCAAAAGTGCCCTTGGGAAACGACTCATACAAATCATTTTATATAATATATGTTCACGGTCCATATGGTTTACGTGTAGATTCAATAATTTCATGAATGGGATATGTGACCATTAAGTTAAAGGAGAGTGGCGAGGTTATGCGAGACCTGTGTAAAGAATAGAGTCCTCTAAAATATCTCCCTAAGTGGAATAAAAACAACATAAGGTGAGAGATAGTGGTAGAGGGTGTTATTGCAACATGATGTGATGAAAACTATCATAGTGAAAAGATTGAAATGTCATAATAAACCTATGCTCAAAAGCCTGCATTCGCGAAGAATTTTTTTTTTTTTTTGCGTGAAAGTGGAGGTGTGACAAATGGTATCAGAGCCCAAGTTATAAAAATAGGCTGGTGACATTGTGCTCACGATTGCTGTGTACTCACTGTGTAATTTTATTTGCCGTAGCAAAAGTTTTATTTTTGTTCTTCTGTTTTTTCTGTTCACTGACCTGTGCTATGTAGTGTACAGTGAGGTGATAGAATGGAAGAAGGTGGCGGAATTTATGTTGATCTACATGGTGAACCAGATCCCAATGCGTCCATAATGGCTATGTTGCGAAATTTGCAACAAGAATTGGCTGAGATAAAAAGCCAGAATGACATATTGTCATTAGCCAGTGAGGAGTAGGAAAAGCTCATCAGGGAATTAACCTCACGGAACAGCCAAGAAGGCGAAGGTTCTGGAAAGAGGAAAATTGATGAATCTGATGAGGAAGATGCCATTCGACATCAGAATCAGCAGAAAAAGGAATTACAAGGGGAATTCTGAAAAATCAAACCTCCCTCCTATGACGGGGAGAAGGAGGAAGATGCGGAAGCCTGGTTGCTGAATATGATTAAGTATTTCCAGGTTTATGAATATGAAAGCAATTTTAAGGCCAGATTAGCTGTCTACCAGCTACAAGGTAAGGCTACCTTGTGGTGGGAGGAGACAAAGATGGTGCATGCCATAGATGAAAAGACAGTTACTTGGGAGGATTTCCAGGCTAAATTTAAGAATCGCTACTTGAATGAGCGGTACTATGATGACAAAGAAAAAGAATTTCATGAGCTTAGATTGGGACAGCTCACTATCGATGAGTTTGTTACTAAATTTACCAATATATTAAGATATGTACCTTACATAAGGGAAGAAAAGGCAAAGGTACAAGGGTTTCTGAATTGTTTGCCTATGGTATACAAAGAGAAAATTGAGTTTGACAACCCAAAAACAATGGACGAAGCTGTTAGAAAAGCTAGATTCTGTTACCAACAGGTCAAAGGAAAAACTGATCAAGGAAAAAGTTGGGTAAGTAAGAATGAATTCAAAGGGAGAAAACAGAAACCAACTTATCTGAAGAATTTTGGCAGAGATCATCAGCAGAAAAGGTTTAGTAAACCCAAAGAAAGTCAAACTGCACAGTCTCAAGTGGCATCGAAACCAATAGATGGAGACAGTAAAAAGAAGGGAACAGTCAGAATGAAGGAGCCCTTGAAATGTTGGGGCTGTGGAGAACCTCATCTTTTCAGGGACTGCCCTCATCGAAATATTCATATGTTCATGAGAGATCGGGAAGCGACAACAGTAAATGATATAGACAGAAACATACCAACTATCAGTGCAGCCCTAGAAAATAGGCAAGCAGAACATCAAGCAACCATGGTGGAAATGGAGGGTAAGATTTCTGACCTACCTGTTTCTGTTCTGATTGATCCAAGTGCTTCTTTGAGTTACGTTAGTCCAAATATTGTAGAAAAATGTAACTTAAAAACTGAAAAATCTCAACATTCATGGTTGGTACAGCTGGCCACTGGAACAGAAAGAAAGGTAACACATAAACTGCCCAGAACAGAAATCCAATTAAATGAGTTTCGAACAGAAGTGAATTTGAACATTCTACCCTTAGGGTCATATGATCTATTGATAGGAATGGATTGGATGGAAAAGAAGAAAGATTTGATGAATTTTTGGGATAAGACCTTGCATTGTGTCGATGAGGAAGGGAAAATTTTTATTCTCAAAGGGAAACCAAAACCTATTTCTGTAAGACAAATTTCAACATTGGAATTAAAAAGAACAGCTAGAAAAGGATACCAAGTTTATGCAGTGCATGTGGAAGAAACATAACAGAAAACTGAAGAAGAATTACTGGATGTTGTACCAGTAATAAGAGAATTCAAGGAATTTTTTCCAAAGGAAATCCCTCATCTTCCCCCCAAAAGAGAGATTGACTTCTCAATCGATCTGGTGCCGGGAGAAACACCTGTTTCACGAGCACCTTATCGAATGAGTCCTCCTAAACTTATGTAACTGAAAATGCAATTGCAAGAAATGCTAGATAAAGGGTATATCATACTGAGTGTGTCTCCTTGGGGAGCACCAGTGCTGTTCGTGAAAAAGAAAGATGGAACTTTCAGGATGTGCATTGATTATAGGCAACTAAATAAGTTGACCATTAAAAATAGATATCCTTTGCCTAGAATTGATGATATTTTTGATCAAGTGAGAGGAGCTTCAGTGTTCTCAAAAATTTACTTAAGAACTAGTTACCACCAGCTCAGAATTAAAGAGGAAAACATCAACAAAACAGCCTTTCGAACCAAGTATGGCCACTACGAATTTGTAGTTCTACCTTTTGGTTTGACAAACGCCCCTGCCACATTCATGTGCCTAATGAACAGTGTGTTAAACAAGTATTTGGATAAATTTGTCCTTGTGTTCATAGATGATATTTTAGTTTACTCAAACAGTGAGGAGGAACAAAAAGAACACCTGAGGATAGTATTGCAAACTCTAAAGGAAAATCAGCTATACGCTAAATTTAGCAAATGTGAGTTGTATAAGGACAAGATCCAATACTTGGGTCATATTATTTCTGAACAAGGCCTTGTTGTTGACCCGGAGAAGATAAAGGCTATAAAGGAATGGCCAGTACCCACTGATGTTTCAGCGGTTAGATCATTCATGAGGATTGCCGGCTATTATCGCAGATTTGTGGAGAGATTTTCTACCATAGCACATCCCATCACTTCTTTACAGAGGAAAGGTGTCAATTTTGAATGGACTGAAAAATGCCAAAACAGTTTCGACCAAGTAAAACTGAAACTTACCACAGCCCCTATACTGAAGATTGCAGATCCTGATAAGGAATTTGTGGTATGTACGGATGCATGTAGAGAAGGATTGGGAGGAGTTCTTTTGCAGGAAAATTCAGTGATTGCCTATGAATCCAAGAAACTTAAGATACATGAACAAAATTATAGTGCCTATGATTTAGAGTTAGCAGCTGTTATTCATGCTTTGAAAATGTGGTGGCACTATCTTCTTGGAAAAAAATTTACATTGATGATTGATCATATTAGGCTCAAATATTTCTTTTCCCAAACTGGTTTGAATGCCAGACAAGCCAGATGGTTGTCCTTTTAAAGCGAGTTTGACATGGATATAAAACATATTAGAGGGAAGGAGAATAAAGTTGCTGATGCATTGAGCAGAAATTCTTGTCAGCATATCAATAATATTGGAAGTAGTGCTCAGATAGATGTAGAATAATTGGTGAATAAGGCAGCAAACCAAGACCGAAATTATGAAACACTTTTGGTGAAATTACAGAAAAAGGAGAAAACTGATTTTACCCAAAACCAAAAAGGGCTGATTTGTTATAAGAACAGATTGTATATTCCCAATGTAGAGTCTCTAAAAAGAGAAATTCTGGATGAGTACCACAAACAACCTTATGCAAGACATACAGGATATCAGAAAATGTTAACAACCCTGAAAAAGAAGTTGTTCTGGCCAGGAATGAAGAGAGAGGTGGCAGAATATTTAAGTAGATGCATGGAATGTCAATTAGTTAAGGTTGAACATCAGCATCCTGCCCACCTTCTGAACCCTTTGCCCATTGCAGAATGGAAGTGGGACACCGTTTCCATGGACTTCATTACAGAATTACCCAAAACCAAATACCAGCATGATTATGTAATGGTAGTAGTAGACACTTTAACCAAAGCTGCTCACTTTATACCAGTGAAATCCACCTTTGGAACAGCTCAAGTAGTGAATGTGTTCTTGAAGGAGATAGTAAGGCTCCATGGGGTTCCTAAGGTGATTGTTTCTGATAGGGATGCTAAGTTTACAGCAGCCTTTTGGAGGGGATTATTTGGAGGAATGGGCACTAAATTGAATTTTAGCACCGCCTACCACCCTCAGACTGATGGTCAAACAGAAAGAACTAATCAAATTTTGGAAGACAGGCTGAGAATGTATATGATGGATAGACCCTCAAAGTGGGAAGATTTCTTACATTTAGCTGAATTTGCCTATAATAACAGCTATCAATCCTCCATCAAAATGAGTCTGTTTGAAGCACTGTATGGAAGGAAGTGTCGTACTCCTTTGAGCTGGAGTCAACCAGAAGACAAACTAATGTTGGGACCTGATGCTTTACAAGAAATGGAAGGAATTGTCAAGCAGATACAAAATAACATCAAGACATCACAAGATCGCCAGAAGAGTTATGCGGATAAGAAAATAGTGCATAGAGAATTTAAAGTTGGGGAGCATGTATATTTGCGTATTAAACCCAAAAAGAGCACCCTTTATGCTGGGAGTTGTGCAAAATTGGCCCCTAGATACTGTGGTCCCTTTGAAGTATTACAAAGGGTGGGACCAGTGGCTTACAAGCTGGCCTTACCACCCCATGTTAGAGTTCATGATGTATTTCATGTTTCATTGCTAAAAAGATATGTGCATGATGCGTCTCACATAGTTGATTGGAATGTTGTACATGTGGAACCAGAAGGGGAGTTTCTACCAGAATCGCTTCAAATATTGGAGCGGGAAGAAATTGAATTGAGAAGCAGGATGGTAGCAAGAGTAAAGGTGCAGTGGAAGCACTTTACTACTGAAGAAGCTACCTGGGAACGAGAGACTGAAATGATGGAAAAATATCCATTTTTATTGGCAAAATAAACTCTAGTAGTTGAATAACAACACCGAGGATGGTGTTTATTTTCAGAGGGGGAATATGTAACACCCCCAATTCATGTGATTGCATTTTAAAGTTAGATACTTGAACTTTACATCCTAAGGGGAGTGGACCCCAAAGGATAATTATTTTGTGAATGTAATTAAACATTTAATTGAGGAAATGAACAAATTATCGTGGTGCAGATTGACCAAAAATGAGATAATGAGATCACTTGCTAAATCTGTGAGGATGGATGAGGAAAATATTTCCCCACAACCTTTAAAAAATCCTTGAAAGACAGTAAGTTTTAAATTTAGATTTTTGAGGAAAAATCTGAATTTCCCCAATGATGAGGAAAGTAGTTGGGAAGAGGTAAAAAGTTGGAAAAGCTAAGGAAAACCATAAAACAACTTTAAATAATCCCTAAATTGGGAAGCCTAGGCAAACAGGAAGAAAAGCATCCTGAGATTCTGGACGCAGAATTAGAAACATGCTTTGGGGAACAATAGCTTAAATAAGCTGCTCTTGTATAGATTAGGGATTGATCTGCTGCAGGAGGTGATCTTAGCTTGGGGGTGAGTTCTGGGAGAGAGAAGAACTCTAAGTTTGGGAGGTTGGTCTACTGCACGAGTGGTATGTCTCTGAGAAAAATTGTCTTCTTGTTATTATGGTATGAATTGGCTACATATAAAAACAAAATTTGTCTCTAAGATATTACATTTTATTAGTCTACATTTAACAAAATTTAATCACTAGGCAGTAACCTGATCATTCTGTATAGTTGTAGAGGAAAATCCTGTAAAGTAGAATCCCACAGAATGTTTAAACCCATGGTTGGTTTACATCTAAGGAAACCTTGTTCTTTCAGGAAACATTGTGAAATTGTTTTAATCTGCTTCTGTTTCCTCACATAATTTCTATTACAGTTACCATAGAGAGAAATGGAATTCACTATAGTATACCAAAACAATAGCAGGATATGAGTTAAAACTTATACTGTTTATGAAAGAATAGAGGGAGAGACTCAATAGACTGACCTCAGGTTCAACCAAATACTCCATTATAATTCCAGGAAATTAAATGGTCTAAGACAACAAGTAGTACATAAGCCCCACTTATTCTAGTGGAGGAAAGGAGTAGATATTTATAAATAAATAAAAAAAAATTATCAGGGACAATGGCCTCATGGAACTATTCTAACATCATAGTACTGAGAATGAATACATAGAGTGCAGAATTTATGAGTAAGCAGTTGAGAAGCATAGGAGCAAAGAGTAAATTATTTTCAACAGTATACATAGTAGCATTTATGTAACCACTATTTCCCTTGACTATGAGGAAAAAGGAAATGAGTTCAAATCCCATTACCAGCTCTTTAGAACCAGCTACCATCCGACACATATGTAGATAAGAGCTGTAACTAGATACAAGAAAGTGAGAAGAAACTGGAGAATAGAAATATGCTTGTATAACTTTGGAAAATAGGAAAACATAATTTCTAGACTTTCATACATATTAACCATCTGTTTATAAATGAGAATGGTCTCATAAATTTCCAGCAAGCCTTTCATATGTCTAGACAGATAGATATAAAACAAGTTCAATGTAAACAGGAGCAGAGGCAGCTGTAATTATGATACAAGTACCAGAGTGGAGAGTTCTAACCCCAGAAAAGAGTGAACAAAGTACATCAGAAGAATAGATAAACATCACATATAACTACCTGTAAATTCTGATGCATGCAATTAAGAAATCTGGAATTTCATTAGCATTACCGGAAAACAAATATGGTTCAGACTAGAAAATTAAACAAAGCCAAATTCCATGGTATGAAATCATATGCACTATTCATACAGTCCATGTACATTTAAAATGTGGCAGAGTATATCAAAATCGACCTAAGACAATAGGGAGTACATATCTGTCCAAAATTATCGAAATACATGCTGAGCCTATCAGGCTGGGGTATAAAACTCACAACCCCTATCTCAACAGAACAAATTTAAACGAGCACCATCCAAGATTGACAACGATAACAAGATGAAAAGAAAAACCCCGACTCGGAGAGAGTCTCGTTCCTCAAGAAACACTGCGCAACATCACAAGAGAACAATGTTTCGACGCCCACGAGACAATGCATCAGGAGAGGGGAAGTAACCCCATAAGTATACCGACCTAGACGGCCAAGAGACCGATGTTAGCATCCATACGATTGAAAGGGTTACTATCTACCGTCATAAGTACGCAAGAGCCCTCCGGATTACCTGTAGAAAACAAATTCAACCCAAAATGCGAATTAGACATTTGCGCCATTGTGGAGAAATAAGTGAATGAAGAAAATAATTTCGGTATTAAAACCATTACCTGTGAAACGCAAATCTCAGACGCGCCGAGCCCTGAAATCGAACATTGAACAGAGACGAATTAATACAAATTACCCTCGAATATAACACGACGAAATCAACAATTATATGCGGAGATGGCACGAATAAGAACCCACCTCATAAGGTTGCATGGAACAGGAGACGTCTGCCTGAGGAGATGCGACATATGCTACACAGCAGGTATAAAACAAATTTTATAATATAGCTAGAGAAGGGTCGACGATAACCCTGAAGATAGAAACCAACCACACCTTGCTCTGAACGTATACCTTGAAAATCGAAAAAAAAACCAGATGCATTCACCTCACTGATGATTGAATATATATATTCAGAGCAGGTGTATGGACTTTACAAACTATCTTCTGAATCATTCAAACCTGCAATAGAAATAAAATGCACGTGGAGGTAATTACCTAACAGCGTGTTGGTGAACTAGAGGCGCCATACTTCTTCTCTGCAATGGAGAATCGAAACCCTCGGCAGAAGTGGAATGGTGCAGACGCAGAGGAGCACCACCAACTGATGAACGTGGAAAACTGACTTAACTCTACACTAAGAGCTTATATAAGTCTTCGATAAACCACCGGAACCCTAACTGAAATCGATCACCATCGTCCACTTGGCAGAATCGGAGAAGCTAAGCCACGGATCGATGGGTAGCAGTGGAGAGTTAATACCGTCATATAAAATTAATGGGCATAGATCCGAATTGAATTCCATATGTCCTGTGCAAGTATCGGCATGGGTGTTGTACACCACGTAGGCTGAGCATGCCAGCGACGTGGATTCACCATGTAAGCAAACGAAAGGGTATAAAAACCATACAACATTCATTTAATTATCACAACGCCTGACGTGGATAAAAATCTCACCGCGGCGATGCACAGAGAAACCCAAATCTGGGGTGATGATACACTCTACGTGCAGAATGATCCCAATGCCCAGTATCATATATTAAATCGATTTAAAATCTTATGTACCATGATGGGTGGTCATATCAACCCAGACGTATATACATGTTAATGCCAAACACATGGAAAAAGTCCATTCTTAATAGTATGCACATCGAATTATATGAAAAATCGATAACCCCAAAGGCTATACCCATATACATAGCGTAAACATCGTAACGATGGCTAGTGGAAGGGTCAAAAGTGCCCTTGGGAAACGACTCATACAAATCATTTTATATAATATATGTTCACAGTCCATATGGTTTACGTGTAGATTCAATAATTTCATGAATGGGATATGTGACCATTAAGTTAAAGGAGAGTGGCAAGGTTATGCGAGACCTGTGTAAAGAATAGAGTCCTCTAAAATATCTCCCTAAGTGGAATAAAAACAACATAAGGTGAGAGATAGTGGTAGAGGGTTTTATTGCAACATGATGTGATGAAAACTATAATAGTGAAAAGATTGAAATGTCATAATAAACCTATGCTCAAAAGCCTGCATTCGCGAAGAATTTTTTTTTTTTGTTGGGTGAAAGTGGAGATGTGACAAGTACATAGGTGTACTTGAAGTTTTCTCATATATTTCACACCAAAATATTTCATATTACTCTGCCATAATCTAATGTTTAAAATATACTATAATAGAATGTTTATCTGTTATAGTACTTCTATTTTTCTATCCATGGTACATATATAAATTACACCTATTACAATTTCATTTTGTTTTCCTGTCTTATATCATAGGTTTTAGTCTAATATATGAAACTCTTTGGATGGAATTTAATTTTATAAACTTTGTATTTTCCTAAAGTGCATGTTCGTATCAGCCATATAAATAAATTAAATTGTCATTGCTATTTGATTTAATTCTTCTATGTTGTATAACTTTTTTGTCTTATAGATTTATTTTATGCAACAGAAAAGTATTTCTTTCTCAACTCAAGTTCTCCTTTAGGAAAAAGGTTTCAATTTACATGCATGCACTCCAACAATTTAACTTTGCAGTAATTGTACAGAATTTAATACTTATCTATCCTTCTAAATCCATAGCTAGTTTGTCATTTTATAAATCTAACTTTTCCTAGTCCATACATAGGCATATCTGTACGTTTACAGAAGCAGATTAAAGTTACAAAATTAATGCTTTATGGGAGTATTATATATCTCCAGATTTAAGCCATTATCAGGTTTAGAGATTCTGGTTGATATTTCCCATAAATCCTATTCCTACAACTATACAGAATTTAGAGGATTAATTTCTTATAAACAATTTTGTTAAATGTAAGGAATAACAATTCTCAAAAAAACTTAATTCAAATAACAGCTACAACATTTACCAATATTGTACAACAACACCTATATTAACCATTCAAAAAATTAGTGTGCATACCACTTCTTTTGATGACCAGTCCTCCCAACCTTAGAGTTCCTATATCTCCAGAACTCACCCCCAAGCTGAGATCCTCTCCCAGAATAGACCAACCTCAATCTGTTCTGAAGTAGCTTATTTAAGGTTATGCTCTCCCCAAATCCTGTTTCTAATTCTGTGTCCAAAATTATAGGATGCTTTTATTCCTGTTTGCCTTGGCTTCCCTTATTTAGGGACTTTAAAGCTTCTTTCTGCTTTTCTAGCTTTTTACCTCTTCCCAACTACTTTCCTCATCATTGGGGAAATTTATATTTTTCCTCAAAAATCTAAATTAGAATTAAATTCTTTCAAGGCTTTTTGAAATATTTTTGGGGAAAGTCTTAGCCTCTTTCCATACCTCATGGATTAGGCAAGTGATCTCAAAATTCTCATTTGGTCATAGTGCACACAAAACATTTTATTTATTTTTCATAATAATTAATTAACTACATCCACACAATAATTATCCATTAGGGGCCACTACCCTTTTGGACTTAAGTTCAAATTTCTAACTTGAAAAACATAAAACTAGGGGTGTTACAACATAAATTGCCATGAATTGTAATTCATGTAAATAATATATAGAAATTATGTTACAATGGTTTTCTTAGGCTGAATAAAATCGTTAGATTTTATGAGTTATCTTAAACCATTAAAATTCAAAGGTGGTTCATAATATACATCGATTCAAGATGTTTCAAAAAATTCCAATAAACCATGGTTTCAACTAGTTTTCAATAATTTGCATGTTTCAAGAGGTTTTACTTAGTTGTTGATACATATCCATTTTTAACTACATGGTATTAGTTTCAATTATTTTTTTATATTAGTTTTATTGTTTCATTCTCCATTTTTTTATAGATTTCAATCATATATCCTAATCCATACAATATGAAGCAAGTATTATGAGAAGTGAGATAATTTGACTTACTTGTATTTGCATGAATTTATTGAATCGCATGATCTTCTTGTTCTCTCAATGTATGTCATATTTTTCTCATTCTTTCTCTATATTTTTATTGAATTTCCTTTATGGATGGAAATTTATTTCCTTTCAAAGGTCCAAATCTCAAATTTCCCATGTTTGTTGTGAATCCTTTTGTAATTTTCATGCTCTAATATTTCTCTATGAATGAATGATTCCTATTACTTTTTTACATTCGAATTTAGGTCTTTTTTTTTTTTTTGGGGGGGTGGTGGGGGAGGTGAGGGATGAAAATATAGGCTTGATCAAGCCTTAAGACATACCATTTTACATAAATGACATTAATAAAAGCTGGTAGGAAATTGGCGTTCAATATCCTTTCAATGGCCCGATCGATTTGTTGGTTAACCACCTATACGAACCGATCGAGTGTTTCTTTAATGCTCAATCAAGTAATTATAATTTTGAATTTAAGTGTTCAATCTATCATTTTAAGCACTTTATAAATCTCATGAGGTCATGGAAGACACTGTTTGAACACCCTTTCTGCAAATTTTGTTTCCACTCCATTTTGTCCCCTTGTAGATTTATGGAAAAATTTGTCGTTAAGTGGTGAAGTTAATCATGTTGCATTCATGAAAGAATATTGTATCCAATAGCTTATGAATTTGACACCCTCAAATTGATATGATATTTTTCATCTAATTTCTTTTAAATATAATGTTTGAAATTCTTTAGGATAACTTCAAAGAGGCTTAATAAAAAACAAATAACATAAAATATACACAATGAAATAAAAATTAAAAAAAACCACTATCTTCGTTTATGAGTCCTCTAAAAAAGAGTACTCTTATATTTTTTATTTATTTAAAGAGGTCAAAAAAACCTTAAGCAAACACATATGTTTCCGAAATCTAATTGAAATATTACTTTTCCAGCTTCAAAAACTATAAAAGTATAATTTTGCGTAAACAAAAAAAAATTAATATGAGAAACTTCTCTCCTTGTAAATCATATATATAAAAGAGGAGAAATCACAATAATTATATGAATTTTGAGGGATTCAATTTGGTCAAAGAGGATAAAATTGAATTTTCATTACCACATTTGTCCCAAAATTGTAACCCATCTTCATGCATTCACCCTAAACATTGTGAAAATTATCGTTTAGGTTAGCTAGTGAAAAGTATTGATATTCAAAATATCATTTGGATGCATAGTAATTTCAATTCATATGTAAGTGGTTATGTGTAAATGGGGTATACAAATCCTTGTTGATTTTTATTAATGAGGGCGATAATCATTGAATAAGAATGGTATTGAATATCTATGTAGTCATCTTTTAATGCGGGTCACAATTATTGCAAACTTCATTAATGAGAAAATCTATTATTAGATAAGAGTAGCCTTACGAATGTAACTAGCGTCGCTCATCATAATAATAATGGAGACACAATGTAATGTATTTGTTAAAATAAAGAAAAATAAATTTTATTATTATAAAAATTAACTTACTAAACCATGGGTTTCATGCTTGGGTTGATATTTTATAGGTAAAAGTCTCCATTGAATACATCTAGAGTTTGTCTTGAGTCATTAAACTCATTGTAATCTTTATTAAACACTTCTTGGGATTTTGTCCTATGTAAGAAGACTTTCTTCTTAGTAAAAATTTCCATTTATCACCTCCACACCAAGTCGGCCCTGCCCTAATTAGGACAACCTTGGTTAGGGAAATTTGACCTCACAAAAATCATATATATTGAGAAAATTCACTTCATTAGGAGAGTATAATCTCATGTTATATACCTAATAATAAGTATTATAAAAGGAGTATGAAGTTGTTGGAGAAGGAGGAGAAAATTTGGGAAGAAAAAAAAAAAGGGCAACCATTCTCTCACACGTGTGAATATTAAGGCTTCAAGCTGGGGCTGAAATTTTGTTTTTGTTGGAGGGTCAAAGTTATGAAGCTGGGGGCTAAAAATGTGTTTCTCGGGAATAAAATTCTAATTGGAAGATGCACCTTGAAGATATGACACTTGTGAGATTGAGAAAACGACATCTAATAGGAGTAAGGGATGACTTCATTGAAGAGGAAGATCTATTAGTCTAAGGTCTTGGTCTATCTCATTTTATAAGCTACTGAGGAAGAGTTATTAAGTGATTTTTCCCCTATATATGGGCTTTTTCCCTCATTGAATGCCTACATATGGTGCCCATGATATTCATGTTTTTGTCTAGATAATTAATTTATGAGAAAAAATTATAAAGGAAGAACATAAAGAATTTAATAGGAACACAATAATATCGCAAGTCATTATGACCATAAGAAAATATTTTTTCCTTTCCAATTTTCTAACAACTGATGGTTAATTGATGTGCTAACTATTATTAATAAAGGAAATTATAGTTTGAATGATGGTGGTAGAAGATATATTGCTAGGTATTATAAATGAGGATTACCATCCTTTGATAGCATGTTATTTAATTTCTATGCTAGTGATCACTAATGACATCCTCTACAATTGGATGAGGTTATATACCCTAAATGAGGGTGTCTATAATTTAAATGGGGATTATATAAAATTAATAGGATAATAGTTAGTAATGAGGGATTGTATGAGGATGGAGTAAGTTAATTCCTAGGTTTGATTTCCTTAATAAGGATAAGTGTAATTTGGATGACTAGTTGTTAGCTCATACACCCATTATTTCTAATGAGGATATTTATTGTGTGGATTACAATCATATAAAACTACTATATGTAAATGATTATAATTGTGTGAAATTGGAATTAAAAACCTTATTACCAAGAGATGTATTGCCTTAAAAAAATTCCTAGAGAAAACGTTTTAGCAAGATTGTTAAATTAAGGAAACTTTGTTTTAGATGAATGTAGTGTGCTAACTAATCTTTACCCAATCACCTAATTGGATATAATTTTTAAGGAAATAATTTTTTTTAGTAAAAATGATTTACATTTACCATGTTAATGAATATTAAAGAGGAAAAACATAATTTAAAATACAATTCTACTCAATTTAGAGCATAAATTTAGACTAAGAATATTTTGAATAGTAGTGGATATGAATCTAATACTAAAAACAGAAACTGTTTAGGCTAGATAATGTGATTGTTTAAATCACAATGGTACATAAACGTTGGTATTTCATAGAAGAACATCATCATTTTAAATAATGAAATATCTATATATAATAGTCAATAATGAATGCATTATTAACATAGGTATGAGGAAAAATAAAATATATTTTAGGTCATAAATTTGATATGAATATCGAAAAAACTGGAAGCTTGGTTCATGATGTAATTATTTCTTTATGGGTTTTTTGAAACTTATTCACCCAACACCTTGGAAAATGTACTAGATTTTAATATTTAAGGGAGATTTGAGTTCGTAGGTCATGAACTTTTGAAAACCAAAATAGAAATATGACATGATAAGAATTGATATATGAGGGTATTTCTTTTTCTACAGGTTCACTATAAGCATGAAACCACAAAGAATTAATGGAAATATATGTAAGTATGTAGATATTTATCAATTCATAAATAAACATATAATCTCATAATTATGCACTACCAAGTGCTTATCATTTTCCATTTTAGCCAAAAGTAAAAACACAACTATGGTTCATAACCCAAAAAAGATGATCATTCATAATTAAAATACACATGTCCTCATGAAATTTATCCAATTAAATATTAATGTGACTTTAAATCTATATATTGGAGCATTTTAATTCATGAACCATCCATATTGAGTTGATTAATCATCTATATCCTACACACATAATCCAATTCCTTGGAATAGCATATACAATGTTTTTAACTTGCCAATTTGATGCCCTAGTGTCCTTCCTATAATAAGCATGATTTTTTTTCAATGATCACTAGTCACACTTATCATTACTATTCTCCTCTATGGCATGTTATCGTTGGTTGGGATCGTCTACCTAGTCATATTGTTGTTGTCTAAACCAATTTTTTTTTACATTTCATTCAATGGAATTCCTAAGAATCCTGCTCATTATTTTCCTTCATTCCATTGTGTCAAGTTGAATTCCATTACAATTATTAGTTTCTTTTGTCCTTATTTCGGTTTAAGTGACCTATCACCATTCTTTCTTTGATCAATCTAGCCCTACCAATACCAACTCATTAAATCTTTTTATTTGATTTAGAGATCCAATACCTTTATTTTTGTTTCCATTATTGGTGATTTACATTGCATTTAGCATTGGATTTTCAATATTGATCTATAATGGTGTGCTGACTCATCTCAGTGTTCAACTTCAACACATACATTTACATTGCGACATTTTGTACTAGCCTCTAGGTACATGTTATCATTATTAATGATCTACCTCACATATAGAATTGAATTACATCATTCATCACTAACCAAATAATGCCCCCAATGATCAACTATAACTCCTTTAATAACATTATGAGTATGTGTACTTGATGATATCAATGATTTATATGTAGTTGAAAAACAAAGACACGTATGGCTCTTATTGCACATTAGTTTTAAGCCTCTAGTATGTCATATTTTAGTGAACTATTTACATGTGCTAGACAGTATTTCAATGTTCCTCCTTTTTTCTATGTTTATGTTTCTTAGGGTGACATGGCTCCATCACAAGTGTAAATGGAGGTGGCATTCATTTGACATATAAGATGGACTAGAAACATTTATAAATCCATTATCCCATATTTTATGTGAATTGAGAATGACATAAGGTGTATGGCTACTGCATTCTGAGAACTAGCACACCTTATCAAATGGTATCCTTTTTTTCCTTGGTTATTGTTTCCATCCAATGTAGTCTCACTCTCCTTTTACAAGCTTGGGAAAAATATACATGCTACATTTCTATTATATGATGTTCTCCTAACATCACACAATATAGGGAATACATTATCATATCAATTTCATATGCCTCCGAGACGTAACTGTAAATATCCTAACATAGCTGTAACATCTCTCCCTGAACCCCAATGAAATTTTCTTTTTTTCCTTGTTAACCTATCAATATAGGCATTTTATTTCCACAAAATTCTCTTAGTTGTCCCACCTTGGTGACTCTTTTGTTTTCTTACTAGCATTATGTCTTCTCCATTTACCATATGTTTTACCCTATACATGACTTTCAATTAACCATTTAACTCTCTATCTATATGTAAAGATATACATATACATTATTCTCTATATATATTTTTCATATATATATATATATATATATATATATATCTTAAATTTCTAGCATGAAATCCTTTTTTGTTATTACTTTCCATGGTTTTTAACTCCATGAGTTCTCCTTTAAATTAACTGTTACTAATCGATCCATTTCATATGCGTCTCAACCCCACATACTTACAATATGGTTGTAGTTAACATAGCGTCATAGAGCAGTATATGAATTCGAACCTATCATAATGAATGGATATCGAATTTCCTATACGTGTAGAGAAAATGATTTGGTTACTTTTGTATGTCAAATTAACTCTACCAATCTGTCACTCAATCTTAATGCCAACCATTGAATATTTGAAATACTATATTATTTTTGTTCCCAGCTCATGAATTAATGAAAAGCATGATACACCATCATTGATACGATTTCGCTTTGGGTGGCTCGTATGTACTGTGGTATGGTTGATGTGTTGAGTGACCTTGTTCCTCACGTTACATGGTTAAAATACATAGTATTGCTTGGATATTTAATTTTCCTCAGTCAAATTAGCCTTATGAACTAGCTACTTGTACCTTGGATGCGACATTCCATTTATTTCTGGTACTCGGTGTACATGTCGATTCGTTTTTTTTTTCCAAGTTATTAATTCGAGGGTTGATCTCTCCTCGAGGTCAATAATTTTGTACCTGGTAATTAAATTTTGGATCGCCGTCGATCTACTTCTCAGCTTTCTTAACGTCCTTGCTGCCCTTTTCATATTTCCCACCCTCGATCTCTGCAACCCTAAATTGACCGTGAATCTCATTCGAGACTTAGGGTTTTCTATCACGTTTAAAATCAATCGCTCCTCTTGAAGAAAATCTTCTATGTTTCATTTTGTTTGGCCGCATGGTGCTCTCACACCGAGAAGGAGAAATTGGGATGTAGGCCTCAACATAGGAATGTCGACACTATCGCACTGATTCAAGCGTTCAGGTAATCCAACTCTTAGTGAACGATCTCGCTTGGTTTGTAGTTTATGTCAGCGCTATTCCTATTAGTTTGGTTTCGTCCAGTTTAAATGAATATCAGAGTTTTTGTTGTGTTTGAAGATCATCGTTTTCACCTTTCAAGGATTGTCATTCGACTTGCAACCTATCGAGGCGTAAATCTCTAGTTTGTGTTGTATCGTTGTTCGTATTGGGGAAATATTGTTACATGGTTTACGCCCACTACTGATATATAATTTTTTTTTTCTAATGGTCGAGAACATAGATTTCATCTATGAGGTCGATGCCTTCCAGGCCTGCTGAAGAATGCTATCACTTGGTTCGATTTTGTCCCACCCACAAGCCGTGATTGCTGCTTCCTCATTTGATAGTCGAAAGGGTAAGTTTTCAACTCTGATATCGTTGGGAATATTTACAAGGTCGTTCTAATTTCTTGCTCACAGGTTTATGCTTGAACTCGTTCATTTACTATGCGAGTTTTTTTTTTGGACTGTGTTATTCCTCACAGGAATGTATTCAGCGTCAAAGCTTCTGACCTCAACCAGGTATCTAATTCGTCTCACTTTTCTCTCGATTTAATCTGTTTATCTCTCGATTGAGTTTGGATAGGGGTTCATTGAACTCCTGTATATATTTTGTGTTATTTTTTTCCATTGTAATTCCATTTAATTTATGTGAATGCAGGTACTCCATGTTGCACCATTTCATGAAATCTCTCTTCGGCTGTCACGGTAGGTTTATCCTCTGACCGCCGAATTTTCGTTTTGAAATATGCAGGGTTAATGTCCCGCAGGCTTGGTTTCTATAATGACTTCTCCTTCTGGAGATTCAAACCCAATATGGGTTCTCGACACTTTTGCATATTTCTTTTTTTTTGTACCAAAATTACATTGGATCACTATATATGAAAATTAATATTTAACTACTCAAATGTCTTACTCTTTTACTCGAGCGCTAAGTTTATTTCTTCTATTCCTTTACTTGTTCACCCATTTCTAAACCGTGGTTACTGTTATATCTATACAATTGTACAACTTTGATGATTCCCTGTTAGATGTAGTGATTATAAAGTTACAGAGGCATTTTGTATTAATAATAGAAATAATAAATGAAGTCTGAGTTAAGTCTCTGTTTATTTCAGATTCTCCATGGTTAATGTGACACAGTTTGAATTTTTATCTCTTGTGTTTATTCCCACAAAGTAATTGTTCTATAATTGTAACATGGTTTAAGATATATTCCAACTATTTTCTCGTCTCCTTCTGGGAAATAGTAATGTTCTTCTTACAGTTATTATCTTATATTTCTGTGTCACTTTATGTTTTTACTACTGCAAGTAGATGTTTCCTTTTGTGCTCATTCTTCAATAATTTCTAACAATTATTTATATGAAATTTAATTAACTACTAATAAACCCAACTGATATAAAGGCCATTGTCACTCATCCTTCTTTCAATTAGTAGTCTCAACTTCATATAAAAGTTTATCTAATCAGGCTGAATCTTAGATTGCAACCTTATGTTAATTAACTATGTATACATGCATATTACTAATAGAACTTTGACTATTTTAATCACTAGGAAGTCTACTCTCATGGCTATTCCCTCCACTACACTGATATTTACTTCATCATTTTATAGAGATAGATTGGTATGTACAGGAAGTAAATTTCTCTTTTGCTTCTGTTGGTCTACAGACAATGTATTTACCATAGTACATCCTGTGTTTTCTATCAACTCCTACACAACTCAGATTAAAGTGTCTAGTTCTATTTGAGTTATCTGTGCATGTAATCTCATGCTGCATTCTCCTATGTATACATATCAAAATCATTCTATTTAACCAAAAGCAGATTAAATTTAAATTACTAATTTATCTGTGGAGTAACATGTATCCTCAGATTTAAACCAACATTGGTTTATAGACTCTACTGGATTCTCCTCCACATATTTCTATTTCTACAACTCTACAGAATTAAGAGGGTTAATTCCTTCTATACAATTATGTTAAATGTAGGAACTAAAAAATCCAATATCTTAATCAAACAATTATGTATAACCATTTTGTATAGAAATAGGTACTAAAACCATTCAAAGTTAGAGACATACCGCTGTTGGAATTGACCAACCTCCCAACCTTAGAGTTCTTATGTCTCCCAGAACTCACCCTTCAACTGAAATCCTCTCCTAGAACAGACCAACCACTAATCTGTTCAGGAATAGCTTATTTAAGCTTTTGCTCCCCAAAGCCTGTTTCTAATTCTGTGTCCAGAATTACAGGATGCTTTTATTCCTGTTTGCCTAGGCTTCCCTTATTTAGGGACTTTTAAAGCTGCTTTATGCTTTTCCAGCTTTTTACCTCTTCCCAACTACTCTCCACCTCATTGGGTAAAATCTAGATTTTTCCTCAAAAATCTAAATTAGAAATAAATTCTTTCGAGGGTTTTTGAAAGATTTTTTGGGAAAGCATTTGCCTCTTTCCATCCTCATGGATTTGGTAAGTGATCTCATAATTCTCTTTTGGTCAATCTGCATAAATTTATTTTATTGAATTTTCATAATCAATTACTTAATTACATCCACAAATACTTATCCATTGGGGTCCACTGCCCTTTGGATTAAAGTTCAAATGTCTAACTTTGAAAGAAACATAAAACTAGGGGTGTTACAATAGCTCATATCGTCATTAAATAGACTTACAATATACATAAACACATTGAATTTAGGTCAATTCTATGCCACAAATGAAATTCAAACTTCAAGAATTAACCATTAAAGGGGAATCTAAAATTTTGTTTTATTAGTCACATGAGTCATGCAAGAATTCTATTAACTCTCATGCAATCATCATAGTGGGATTATTTGAGCAATTTCATGGCCAACTAATACTAGAGGTAACTAATTTAGAAACCCATTAGGTGAATTCTTGACAATAGTAATGGAACTTCTTAACTCAATAGGTAGGTAATTGACCTCCTCTTGATCATTCCAATGACATGAGTTCACATAAATGAATATTTTGCATTTCTATTTAATTAAATCACCTTCTATGCTATATTTGACCACAAACATATTTGATGCATTCCATAATAGTTGATTGTGCTAAAGTGACATTTCTAAGATTGTGTGAATGAGTCACAAGCCACTTTCTTTCATTCAAATTGCTTAACTTTTCCTTGGTGCCATGCTACCCAAATTTCTCTTAACGACATTGATTATAGAAGAGAACGTGTTGCTTTATTATTTCTTCAATAGAGAAATACCATTAGAGGATACAAATGACTCTCCCATGGAGAAGGAATAAAGATCATATCTATAGGCCACTATGTAGGTGATATTGTTTAGTTTTGTATATTTCCAATGGCTTAATAAATCATTGATACCTTCCCCCTCTCGTACGTTATTTAATTTGTTTCAATTCATACACTAAGTTATTTATCAATAAAGATGTATGCATAAGGGCTTGAATTCATGCATTCAATGGTTTATTAGCTAACTCATATACATAAAAGGTTAGTATCATTCTCTTTGCTTTATTTGTCAATTAAGTATGTTTATCTCATATCTTAACAGCCAATTGAGAGTATATTTTGAGACATTACATACACAAAAAGTAACCCAACACTTAAAAGGTGACTATAGTTTGGAGATGTGTGGTAGTGAAGCCTTATAATAGTTAGTTACTATAATTAATGAAAATTACTATCATTTCATAAGTGGCAATAAGGTACCTATATACTAATTAATGTGAAATTTGAAATCAATAGATATATGTTCAAAGAATTTTGAAAACATGTAATATATGATATTTTAAAGATGTCATGTCATAATATTCACATATTATTGTCTATATTTATATTTTTTTTTATGTAACAGAATTAACATGTATACACACACACATATATATTTCAATAAAATTATTTTTATGTCTCATTAGATTTTTAGTATTTAATGTAGACATCTTACAATCAGCGGGAAAAATACCATTAATATCACTATTATTATACCTGCCGCCAGCAGATATTATGCATCACATTGGTCTCTGATGTGACATTAATTTATTTTTCAACAAAAGTTTTTACAATCTTCCTATAGTTGAACTTTAGTATTTATTATTATTTTAATTATTTTAATTTAATTTTTTTTAATATTTTAAAACTTGTATATAAACCTTCGTATTATCTGTTTTTCAATAAGATGATTTTTATCTCCCATTAATTTTTTTTTTTCGTATTTAATTTAAGCATCTTAAAATCAGCCCGAAAATCAATTAATGTCACTGTTTTAAAAACAAAATTTTCAATGAAACTCTTAGTCGCCTATATGAAGAGCACTAATTATATGACAACCCACCCTTCCCTACTTTGAGGCTATATGCCTATGATTCAAGTCTATGACACCCCACCCTTATCTACTTTGAGGCTATATGCTATCATTCAAGTCTCTCTAGAATCGAAAAGTAAGTGCACTTACATAGATAAATGAGTACAAACATCAATATTCTTGCATTCCACTAAGTTTCAATCTAATACGATTGTGACTTTGATCTTTCCACGGTGTGAATTAATCCTACCTAACCTCATTTCTCGCGTACAATGATTCTCATTACTCTCGCAGTGAGTGGGTACTAAGCAGAATATTGGCATGGTATGAGAGGGGGTAACATCACACTAATGGTATTAATAATTTAATATAAATATATATTAATCATATAATATAAATAATTATTAGTTAATTTTTTTAGTTTTAAATTAACAATTTAATGTTATTTAGATATAAAAGATGATGTTAAGCAAGTAGATATAATGTTAAGTTTTACTAGCATAATTGGTTGAGAATCTTCAGAAAAGTAGGGGAGAATTAAACTTCAGGGAGCATATTGCTCATGTACTATACAAAGAGAGAAGTTTAACAAAGTTAGATTAGTGATAGTGTGGCTGAAGAAAAATATAATTTTCTAGTAATTTTGACAAATTAGATAACCCTAGATCACTATTTCTAAAACCTGACATAATGTAATCATATAACAAGTATTTACAAAAAATAATTAAAATAATCTCCCACAAATAACATACTATATAATAACATAATTTGATAATTATTTAAAACCTTACCAAAGTTGAAAATGAATAATCACTAATCACAATAAGTGACACGATGAGCTTTTGACGATGAAAATGAACAGTAACAACAGTAATGGAAATCTAAAGTAATATTTCCTATGATTCTGAAATTACAACGAGTGACACGACGAGCTTCATATAATTACGTTGAAAATGAATAGTAACAAGTAAGGGAAAACTACAGTAATATTTCCTATGATTCTGAAATTTCGACGAATGGAGAACGCTGATGATCAACGTTGTGGCCATCTACGAAAAAGGAAACCTGTAACATATCTGAAATAGGTAAAAGAAAATTATACTTCACGTTTTTTTCAGGTACTGATATTCTACGCAGGGATGACTGGGTGGCCCATTGGTTGGTTAACCATCACATTTTTGTAACTATAAATGGCACTTCCTCTTCCCAGACAGATACACAATTAATATGTCTCAATTGTATGTAGGAAGGAGGAGGTGCTGCTGCGAAGAATGTGTCATTGATATTATTTATTCTCCTAATGTTAGGTTTAGCGATGATCATTTTGAGGTAGCTCTGTATTTTATGTACACATACTAGTAGAAGCCTCGAACTGTGAGTAAGATTATGTGAAGGCAAGGTATTAAAGGTCCGCCTCCTCGTTTTATCGCTGGAAATCTTGCTGACATGACTAGGTTAAGTCATCTGGCAAGGCTGCTAAAGACATGGACCCTATGAGTCATGACTAGGTTAAGTCATCTTGGAAGGCTGCTAAAGACATGGACCCTATGAGTCAAGAAATTGAGGACAGGCCGTTGTCCCAATATCCGCAGTGCACAAATTATTATGGTATGTCGATTTTAACCTTTAGTTCTGGTTCTGTAAACTCAAATTTTTTTAACATTCTCTAAGGAATCAATTTGAGTACGTTTCTGATATTTATTTTTAAGCAGGATGGCCTCCCTTTCATGTTTCACCAGAAGACCCTCAAGGTACTCGACACATGAAACACAGTCACGTTATTTCTCAGTGCAAAGCACAGTCACGCTACAACTGGATTGACTGGTAGCAATATTGGTAGAAATATCTATTTATTTTGACCATGGAGTAAATAGAGTTATCTATCTCAGTAACGAGTAGTATATGTGGTTGAATATACCAAATCATCTGGATGAACTTTAAATTGGTTAATCATTCATACGGAGAAATTTGAAAATTAACCATAATCAAAGAATCGATGTAAAATATTTTTTTGAAATTATATTTATCTATTTAAACTTAAATTTGAATTGATTAATGGAGTAAATAGAGTTATTATAACTATCTTGGTAGGTAACGAGTAGTATATGTGGTTGAATATACCAATTGATCTGGATGAACTTTAAATGGCTTAATCATTCATGGAGAAATTTTAAAATTAACCATAAATCAAAGTGACATTGTAAAATATTTTTTTGAAATTATCTTTATTTATTTAAACTTAAATTTAACTATTTATTTTATTTATTTAATAGTAATTATATCCAATAATAATTATATATGTGATATTATTTCAAATTATTTATTCAGCTTTTATTACAACCTCCCAATATTAACTTAAACAATGTTTAAATATTAACTTTAATAATGTCATTGCCTTGTAGATTTATCTCAGATATAAATTTTAATTTTTTTCTCTCAAAATATTGAAAAGATTAATGTTTTCAATTTATTTATTAATTATATATATAGAATAGTTATATAGATTGTTTTTCTACAGAAATAATTAACAATTTTTATAAAGTTACTTTTCTAAATAATGCAAAGTGATCTCTCCATCCACTTGTAATAATTCAGGGAGATCTACTCAAAAAGAACTACCAGTTAGGGTAATAATTAAGGGAGATCTACCCAAAATGATCTACCCTCTTGCTTATTTATTCTACCCTAATCTCAAAGGCTTTGAGGAGATTTGACCTTGTGACTTCCCAATTGGCAAAATACTTAGAAACAAGAACCCAACGAATTGAACTATCACTTAGAGCTTGACACTAATATTATGTTAAAATACACCACAATATATACAAATAACAAGATATTTTGTTAAAATACTTTGTGATATAAAAATCACAAATTAAAAATTCCTCAGAAAAAAATCCAGCCATACTTTAAAAGTTATTGTGACTAAACAAAATGCAATCCCCACAAATTAGGGCGATAAACCATCTATCACTCACATAATCTAACAAACTAAAAATAATCTCACAAACTTAAAAAAAAATGGTTTTCAAAACCCAATAACACCATAAGTTTTATAATATTTATTTTTAATTAAAGTAATTTTATAAATATAAGCGTTAGTTTTTATAATATTCGTTTTTCATTAAATTAATTTTAAAAATATACACCATTTATTACTTTATAAGTGTTTTGTTCTTTCTAATTCGAAATTGATTATACAGTTTTCAGTTATACTGCCATTTTTTTATTTCTTCATCTTTTTTAAATGTATTTTTCAAGACTTAAATACATTAAACACGTTGAAAAACCAGCGCCGTGTGTTGAACTACCAGTGGAAGAGAATACATAAAAACTTCGTGTCAGTTATATAAAAGCAACTTCTGACAAACATATTGTTTGCTCGTTGATTTAGTGTAGGACAAAAAATATTGGACCGCAGCAAAAAGCTGGAGACAGTCTAAAACAGTAAAATAAAGCGTGTTTTCTTATGAAACTGTAGCCTCTCGCTGAATTTCAATCACAATTCTACTGAACATCTTTTGATAACTATATATACTCTTACGCTACCTAATTAAAAAATACAGTTTAACATTAATTAAATCCATTTTTTTAGGATTTTAGATTTATCACAGGTATGGGTGAATAAAACCATGGGTATGGGAGCTTCTCCACTACTTCCGTTGTTCTGTTAGAGTTGCAATAAATGAATATTGGAGTTGCGTTAAATTTATTTATAGTTCCGATTTACTGCTTTATAAGATTATCTTTTAAAGCTTTGAGTTTCCTTTTTGCTCTATTTTTCCTAATGCCGATGATAAAACCCAAATTGGTGTTTTGATTTTAAATTGCAAAACTGTTGGAATTTCTCAGAATTCCAAAACAGTATAGAGAACAATACTCCTCTTCTAACATAGAGAATAAATTGACAGAGATTTACAAAATAAAACTTTTTTTCTATTTCATTAACAAAAGTAATTTCTTTTACAAAAGTCTTCTTCAGTGGAGAGATTCACAATATACTTGACTGCTACAGACATAGTGCTCTCAAAACTTCTCTCTCTGTCCCTCAAAACAAAATGCACAAACAGTGCTCTGTTGGTCTCTGTGTTTTTTTTGTCAGCGAGCTTTTCCACAATACACAGCGATACAACACAACAATACAATTCTTTCATTCTACTTTGCAACACAATGCAATACACTTTTTTATATGGCACGACATACATAAAACATAAAACAAAAATAAAAAATGAAAATGCATTGCCGAAACATAACTTTTAACGTAAAACTTTATATGTGCAATATATGAGTGGAGCCCACATCGCAATCGACAATCGACGATCCGCGGAATGGTTTTAATAATACAATAGACATGCAATATTGCGATTGTGATTGGATCGCATCGCACCATCGACATCGACAGATGACTTAAGCGGAATGACCTTTGCGATATATGTGACTTGCAATTGCGATGTGTGATTAGCACCATGAGCGATTGCATCGGCGAAAAATAAAATGCAGTAGGCAGAAACACACTTTGGATATTGCGATTGCGATTGTGCGATTGTGATGATCGCATCACAGATTTTCAATTGGCGGAAACACTTCGGATGGGCGGAACATATGACATGCGATTGAGCGATTACGATTGTGGTGGGACCACATCGCATCACATCGCAACTCTTATATATGCGGAACATTTGTGGTACTCCGTTCCTTTGCGATTGCAATGATCACATCGCATCAGAACTTCCATATCAACAAGACACTTGCAAGTAAAACTTGCGATTGCGATCAAGCACTGATGGGACCACCATCACGTTCCTTTTCAAAAACTTAAAACTTTTCCGTTTAAACACATTTTCTTCAATTTTGGTTGTTCATGGCTTTAAAGCCTAAAAATATTGTTTTAAATGAAACTCTGCTATTGCGTGGTCTTAACCACGAAAGTCTTCATTCCTTCTGGAAATTCGGCTACGATCATAAAAAATTAACTTCTCCTCTGCAATGGTGGCTGGTGTCCATCAACATTAAATTCATCCTTATAGTTTTCTCCATTCCTCTTGAATATACGGTGTTGTGCACTCAACCTTCTTCTACCCTTTTGTACTTTGTTTCTACCTTCTTAGGGCACATAGGTGACTTTAATATTTTGAACACTCCACCTTAAAGTCAGCTGCTGGGTTATCAGTCATACCCAAGAATTTTCTTAAATACTCAAAACTCTTTTGCCCCAATGGCTTTGTCAAAATATATGCATATTTCTCCTCTATTCTAAAATGCTGCAAAACAATTTCTCCATTGTTCACCAATTCTTTGATATAGTGAAACTTTGTATCTATGTGTTTCGTTCTCTTATGAAATACAAAATTCTTTGACAATGCAATAGTTGAGCTATTGTCACAATAAATCACTATGCCATTTACATGTTCTTGGCATAAACTTCTCAACATCCTTGTCACCCAAACTGCATGACACGCTGCTATTGTAGCTGCCACATATTGTTCCTCTGTTGTAGATAACACTACAATCGGCTGTTTCTTAGAAGCCTATGAAATGGCTCCTGTACTCATATGAAAAACATAACCGGATGTGTTTTTCCAATCATCCATACTTCCAGCCCAATCACTGTTAGTGTATATAATTAACTCAGAATTTTCTAAAGTGGTATATAAAAAACCAAATATTTTAGTTCCTTTAATATACCTCAGAATTCTCTTCGCTACCTGCTAATCTGCTTCTTTTGGCCTTTCCGTAAACCTGGAGATCAAACTAACAGCATGCATTATATCTAGCCTAGTTGCAGTCAAATACATGAGGCTCCCAACTATGATTTTATAAAAACTTGGATCAAAATCCTTGCTGTTGTCATCTTTATTCAACTTCAATTCCATTATAGTGGGAATAATTGCAGCTTTGCACTCCTGCATATTAAATCTTTCCAAAACTTCATTCACATATTTTTCTTGTGAGATAAAAATTCCATTTTCATTTTTCTCTACTTCTATTCCTAAGAAGTATCTCAACAATCCCATGTCAGTCATTTCAAATTCTTCTTTCATGACTGTTTTAAAATTTTCACTAAGGTAATCATCATTACCTGTAAAGATAATATCATCAAAATATAAGACAACAATGAGTATTTTACCATCCTTTCTTTTTGATGTACAATGTGGGTTCTCCCTCACATTTATCAAACTCATTTTCCAGTAGATAGGAATCTATCCTACTGTACCATGCTCTCGGTGCTTACTTCAGCCCATAAAAAGCTTTCTTCAATCTGCACACTTTGTGTTCTTGGCCTTTCTTCTCATAGTCGAGAGGTTGTTCAACATATACCTCTTTCATGAGCACTTCATTTAAAAACACGGATTTTACATCCATCTAGTATACTTTCCATTTTTTTTGTGTTGCTATGGACAACACTGCTCTCATGGTCTCCAGTTTTGCAACTGATGCAAAAGTTTCCTCATAGTCTCTTCCATGTTGCTGCCTATATCCCTTGACAACAAGTCTGGCCTTATGTCTTTCTATTTTTCCTTCAGCATTACTTTTGGTCTTGTAGACCCATTTAACTCCAATAACTTCTTTACCTTCTCGGAGATCAACCAACTCCCATGTTTTATTCTTCTCTATGGCATTAATTTCATCATCCATAGCTTCTATCCATTTTCTATCTTTTATAGCATCCTCAAAATGAATAGGATCATCAACTTGACAATATAAAGCAAATAAGGAGTTCATACCTTCATTTGCCACTTCTTGCTCATAAATCTCAGTAATATTTCTGAACTTTGTTCCTCTTTCATTTGGTGTAGTCGTGCTTGAAGAAGCACTCAATTCTTCTCCATGTGGTGTGCTTGGAGATGCACTCCATTTTCTTCTCAAGGGTGTTCTCGCTACTGCTTGAGATATCCATTGTTGTCGTTGTGTTGGTGGAGGTTGTGCTACCGATGAGGTGTTATATTTAGCCGTATCTTCCTCATCTTCATCATGAGACAAACAAATTTTAACATTGACTATTTTCTCAATGCTTCCATCCCATGCTTCCTCTTCAATGAACTGCACATCTCTGTTTATCACAAACTTCTTTATGGATGGGTTATAAAATCTGTATCCTTTTGAATCTTCACAATATCCAAGGAATATGCACTTCTCTCCCTTACTAACCAACTTCTCCCTCAACTTGTCTGGAATGTGTGGATATGCCACACATCCAAAGACTCTCATGTGGGTGACTCCCTGTTTTCTGCCACTCTGCGCTTCTTCTGGAACTCTATTCATAACAGATTTTGTTGGGAATCTATTCAAGATGTACACAGAAAAATTTTCTTCTTCAGCCCAATACTCATTTGGCAAGTGTTTCTCCTTTATCATACTTCTCACTATTTCCATAATAGTTCGATTCTTCCTTTCAGCAAATCCATTTTGTTGCGGTGTGCACCTTGTGGTAAACTGCTTGTGTATTCCATTCTCTCTGCATTAATGCATAAATTCCTTTGAGATATATTCTCCTCCTCTATTAGTTCTAAGAACTTTGATATACTGCCCACTCTGTTTCTCTACAAGAGCTTTAAAGTGGCAAAATTTCTGAAAGACTTCACTCTTATATTTCAAAAGTAAACCCACACTTTCCTTGTGAAATCATCTATGAAGGTTAGCATGTAATTTCTTCTTGAAACTGATGCTATTTGCATCGGCCCACATAGATCTGAATGAATGATTTTTAAGGGTGCTTTCTCCCTTATGCTTTTCCGTGATTGAAAATTTTCTCTGTGTTGCTTTCCCAAGATGCAGCTTTCACATAGGCTATCAGGCTTCTCAATCAATGGTAAACCTCTTACCATTCCTTTTCAATGCAAAAAATTTAATCCTCCGAAATTGAGATGTCTAAATCTCAAGTGCCATAACCAGTTTTCATCTTTCTATTCCTTTTGAAAGAATTCTTGTGTTACAGCTGCTACACTCTTCCCTTTTCCCTTCAACTCAGTGTTGAGCTTGAGTGGAAACATTCTATTGCTGGTCATTTGTATTTGAGCAATGATTTTCTTGCTTGGAGGTATATCTTTTATTGTGCACACATAATCATTGAAAACTACATTGTAACCTTTGTTTATGAGCTATCTAATGCTCAAAATATTACACTTCAAACCAGGAACATAATACACATCTGGAACAATTTTTTTCTCACCATTTCTTGCATGAATACTAACTCTGCCTTTCCCTTTTACAAAGATCTTAGTGTCTGTTTCTGTGGTTACTTCTGATTGAACTTCTTCATCTATATTGGAAAACATTGCTCTGTTTCCAGTCATATTATTACTACATCTTGAATCTAAGAACCAAACATCATCTTCTCTATTTTGTGCTACATTACATGTTAACAGCACATTACTCGGGTTCTTTTCTTCTTTTGCTAAATTAACATTCTGTCTATTTTTCATGTCATTTTGCTTCTTTCTACATTCATTGGCATAGTGCCCATATTTCTTGCAATAATAACATTGGACATTGGATTTGTCATACATTTTTCCATGCGCATGTTGGTGTCCACCTTTCTGGCTGTTGCATTGGCCGTGGCTCTGATTTTGATTCTTGCTCCCTCCATGTGAATGTGAAGGGTTGTTCCTTCCACCTCTGTTTTGGTTTTTACATCTTCCTCTTCCTCTTCCTGAAAGCATCTAAGTCTTAAATGCATGCTCTAAAGATGAGTTTTCATTTCTACTCAATCTATGTTCATGTGTCATCAGTGATGCATGAAGGTCATCCACTGTGAACTTTGAGAGATCCTTGGTCTCTTCTATGGTGGTAACTATAACATCAATCCTTGAGGGTAGGCTCCTCAAAATTTTCTCCACAATCCTTCTTTCCTCAAGAGTTTCTCCATGAGACCTTATCTCATTTACCATCCCAATCACATGTGTAAAAAATGAGTCTATATTATCAGACTCTTTCATGCAGAGAGTTTCAAAATCTCTCCTCAGCAATTGTAGTTTTGCTCTCTTCACTTTCTCCATACCTTGGTATGCTACCTTGAGAGTATCCCATGCATCCTTGGATATATTAGCTACTGTTATCCTCAGAAATACACTCTCATGTACTGCTTGTTACAAATAGAAGAGGGTTTTAGAGTTCTTCTTTTTATTTTTCTTCAATATATCCTTCTCTGCTTCAATTAAGGCATTAAAAGGCTGCTCATGAGCTAATTCATCAAAACCATCTTCTACAAACTCCCATAAGTCTTGTGAGGCAAACAGGGGTCTCATGGTAATGGCTCAATAATCATAGTTCTTTCCATTAAACTGCGGAAGATAAGCATTTCCAATACTCATACTAGTGCTTGGTCGAGCCATTGCTTTTAAATTGAACTCTGAACTTAAACAACCTGTCTTTCCATCTTTAAAGAACAAAATCTTTTAAACAAAATAACAACTCTGTTTTATTTTGAGAAATACCTAAACTGTATCTTCCGCTGAGCTTTCACGCTGCTGGAGAAATGCTGCAACAAGTCTTCTTCTTCTTTCAGATTCTTTGAAACCTTCAAAAAGCCTAGAACTGCTTTGATACCATGTTGAAATTTCTAAGAATTCCAGAACAATATAGAGAGAATAATACTCCCCTTCTAACACAGAGAATAAATTGACAGAGATTTGCAGAATAAAACTTTTCTTCTATTTCATTAACAGAACTAAAAACTATTACAAAAGTCTTCCTCAGTAGAGGGATTCACAATATACTTGACTGCTACAGGCGCAGTGCTCTCAAAGCTTCTCTCTCTGTGCCTCAAAACAAAATGCACAAACAGTGCTCTGTTGGTCTTACTGTGTTTTCTCTGCCTGCGGGTTTTTTCAAAATACACAGCGATACAACACAGCAATACAATACTTTCTTTCTACTTTGCAATACAATCCAATCCACTTTTTTATATGGCGCGACGTACATAAAACATAAAAAAAAAATTAAAAATGAAAATACATTGCCGAAACATAACTTTTAACCTAAAACTTTATATGCGCAATATACGAGTGGAGCCCACATCGCAATCGGCAATCAGCGATCGGCGGAACATTTTGAATAATACAATAGACATGCGATGTTACGATTGCACTTGGATCGCATCACACCATTGACATCGGTAGATGACTTAAGCGGAATGACCTTTGCGATATATGTGACTTTCGTTTGCGATGTGCGATTAGCACCATCGGCAATCACATCAACGAAAAACAAAATGCGATAGGCGGAAACACACTTTGGATATTGCGATTGTGCGATTGCGATGATCACATCGCGGACTTTCAATCGACGGAAACACTTCGAATGGGCGGAACATATGACATGTGATTGAGCGATTGAGATTGTGGTGGGACCACACCACATTGCATCACAACTTTTATATCCGCGAAACATTTGTGGTACTCCGTTCCTTTGTGATTGCGATGATCGCATCACATCAGAACTTCTATATCAACAAGACACTTGCAAGTAAAACTTGTGACTGTGATCAAGAGCTGATGGTGGGGACCACCATCACGTGCCTTTTCAAAAACTTAAAAGGACTTTTCCGTTTAAACACATTTTCTTCAATTTTGGTTGTTGAGGGCTTAAAAGCACAAAAAGACTGTTTTAAATGAAACTTTGCTATTGCGTGGTCTTAACCATGAAAGACTTCATTCCTTCTGCAAATTCAATTACGCTCATCAAACATTAACTTCTCCTCTGCAATGGTGGCTGCTCCCCATCAACATTAAATTCATCCTTACAGTTTTCTCCATTCCTCTTGAATACACGGTGTTGTGCACTCAACCTTCTTCTGCCTTTTTGTACTCTCTTTCTTCCTGGTTAGGGCATACAGGTGACTTTAATATTTTCAACAAAAACCTGTATTGGTGCTTATTAGATCGGAGTTATTGTTTTGATTAAAAATTGTACAACCTACATGAGTGCTTATTATATCGGACATAAGATGTCGTGGGTCTTTTTATTTTAGTGTTGGCCACGGAAGCAAATGATGATCTCCCTACTCAGGTTGTGAAGAGATAGCGACAGTTCTTGATGTCGACGGGAGTGAGCGTTATACTGATCGGGGCAATATTAGGGTTGAATATCCATGTCTTCATAAGCAGCCTTCGCAGATCTCTTGATCTAGTCATGTCAGCGAGATTTCCAGCAATAAAACGAACAGTAGGGCCTCTAATTCCTTGCCTTTCCATGATCTTCCTGATAGTTCGAGTTTTTTACGAGTATGTGTGGATAAAATTGTAGAACTGGCTCGAAATGATCACTGCTAACTTTAACATTGGTAGTATAACTACTATCATTCATGTTTTGAAGACATTTATAGCAGTTGTAACTCCTCCTTCCTGCAATTGAGACAAATTGGCTAGAATATTATTGTCTGTCTTTCCAAAGAGATGGAATTGCCCCTTAAATCAAACTTGGATACATTATATAATGTGATTCAATGCATCTTGAAGTGTATATCTATCACTCTACATGACAGGTAACTGCTTATGCAAAAGCGTATGGGTTTAATATTGCAGAATTAGTTCAATAGACTATGCCAAATGGACATTCCGTTCTAGATCCAAAAGGATCGAGTGCAATATACAGACCTCCCGTGCCTTGTCAGGTGCCGGTACATAGTGAAGATAAATCTCAAATGAGAGCAAGGTACCGATTACATTACTTGACATCAGAGGACTATCAAATGTCCGTCATGATGGTTACCCTCACTGTACAACATAGACTTCAAAGAGAACAGGGAAGGTATCTAGATCAGTTTCCATATTGGAGCCATTGTCAGGAGTTGCAGTCTGACTCCTTGCTTTGATTGCAAATAATTTGAGATGAATATGCTTTTCTTATACATATTTTAGGGTAAAACTGCATAATTCCATGTTTGTGTCTAAATAATGGATGAATATATCCATCTATGTAAAAGTAAACTACTGAAGCAACATATTCCACTTTATTACAACGCTTATGGGATTTTAACTGTCTCAGATGATAGAGTACTTGAACGATATTTTTTTACATTTTTGGTTGAAACTGAAAGAAATATGATATAATAAAACGACGGTAGGTAACCTCATAAGAAGCATACGAAGAAAAACTAATATAAAATTCACGTCTTTTATTTTATTTTAATGATGGAATATATTATATTATCACAGGCTATGTGTAAGTTCATAGCATGTATAAAACTAATATAATCTTTTTCAACAAAATGGCAGCTCGCAAAAGGTATCAAAGAGAGTTCGTTATAGTTTAGAATTAGTGTTGCAGAGCTGTCTTGGTAAGTGCAGTGTTTAGTATAAACTTTTAATGTATATAAATTAAAAATAATAATTTTTTTTTTTTTTTTTTTCCAGTAATTTTTATTTTCATGGACTGTGACTTCCTTTTTATAATTATGTAGGTTTGAGTTGATTTTTTTTTTTAATTTATCGAATCTTAGTTGACGGACATCTTGTTACAGGTTGTTGAGTGATTATTCTTGTTAAATTTTATTATTAAGTTTTTTAATTAAAAATTTGTAAAATATTTAACTTTTATGTTTGTTGAATTAAAAGGTTTATTATCATCGATGTTTTGAAGTATATTGATGTTTATGGTTATGCACTTTAGAAATTGAAGGAAACATCAAATTTATATTAAATATATTTAAAATACCTTATTATGTGTTAAATTAAATAGGATGATTGTCAGTCATTTAAACATTTAAATTGAAGATTATTAAAGGGAAAATCAAGTTCTTTGTAGGTATCCTAATTAGAATCTTAGCCATGGATGGTATCCCCTATTCAGCATCCAACATAGAAAAACACAAATCACATTCATCTTCCACACCTTATTGAATCTTGTAGAAAGTATCTTTACACACATAGCTAGAAAAAAATCGAATGAATATGATTCATCTTTTTCAAAACCAAGGCATAAAATAACCTTGTTTCCGATCTTTAAAAAGATAAAGAAAAAGAATAAAATAGATGCTTCTTCTATGAAATCACTAGAACTTTCATAGAACATTGAGATCCCTAACTACAACTTTTCTGTAAACTTAATTTTAAATTTACAAATAAAAATGCCAACAAACAAAAGAGAAGAACAATTCAAAAAATATAATTCTAAGACAACTATTCCTTATATATCATTAAAAAATAGGTTATTTAAATCCACTCTTATAAAAACATTCCAAGAAACAAATACATTCTTACTTGAGTATAAGTGATCAATAGCTCTCTCTAAGTAAAAAGGTTCCTTTCAAATACGTAAGAAAATAATCAAGTTAAGAAGATTAATGTTGCTAATAGATAGAGTCCTTGCCAATCCTCTCATCATGTTAAAAAATTAATGTAAAAGATAAGAAACTAATGTATGTGGAAATGAATTGCTCAAAAATCCATTGAAGACTTCTGTTTGATATTTTTTTAATTTTATTAGAAAAAGAAAAAATGAAATTATTTTTTCATTACTTCATATTGTTGTTGATGCAATGATGAAAAAATAGAAAACAAAAAATATAACTTCAATTTCAAATATAAAGAAAACAATAAACTTTTATCTAAAATAATAAACTTTTATTTAAAATGATAAACTTTTAATGTTTCTTATGTTTTTTTAATTTTGGAAAATAACTTAGGAATTACCCTTACTTAAATTATAATATTTTTTTTTTTATATTCATTAATATATAATGAATGTTATATTATATTGCATTATGATAACTATATCAATTTCTTTCCCACTACCTATTCCTACTAGGGAATATATAGGTTTTGGCTTTCTAATGTGATAGAACTACAAAATGTCACTTAGGAGTAGAGCACTTTATGAAGTGCTTGTTATATTGATCTTTTATTAAATTAATTTTATGCTTATTATATTTTTTTTTATTAATTTAATTTTACAAATATAAGGTATTGTTTAACTAAATCTAGTTTTAGTTTTTGAAATTAGATTTTAAAAATATAATTATATTTTGATATTTTTGTTATTTAAAATTTATTTTTGAATGTTTGAATAAGTTTAGTTTTTTCAAAAAATCTAAGTGATATTGGATAGAGTGCATCTTAAGTCACTAGTTCAATTTCTCGGTTCAATTTTATGCCTTATTCACATGTTTCTTGAGCATGAATATGATATAATCTCACAAACATAAAACAAAGTTTAGTGATGCAGTATCATCATCAATACCTAACTTACAAAAATAAAACAAAGTTTAGTTTTTGAAAAAAATAATTAAAACTACACCAAAAAATAACCAAAACATCATTAATGAGACCCATTAATAATATTTGATAATATTTTCTTAAATAATATCTCAACACTAAAACAAATAAATAATATTTCCCTTACTAGAATGTATAAAATGTTATTGTATTAAGAGGCTCTCTCTCTAGGGTGCTCCATGTGTTGTGATATCAAATCTTTTGACATAAAAACCATTTTTTAAATAAAAAGAAATTTAATGGCTAATTTATTTAATATTTTAAAAAGAAATCTAATCTCTAACAATATTGAATAAATTGGGAGTTAAACTAAATTATTATATATTAAAAATAAGATATTAATATAAAAAATCTACAACTTCAGTTAATATAATGTAAATTAAAATACAATTTATTGAGTCTAGAGGCTCATTGAGCTCAGAGGTTCATTCTATAGTCTAGCATGTGAGGGATTTGTAAGTTTGTGAGTCCCTCCATTCCACTTCAAAATAAAAATAAAATTTAAAAATTATGTTCTAAATAGAAAATTAATGTAGGCTATAATAATAATAATAAATGAATATGTTGTAAAGTAACTTGAAGTACAAAAAAAAAATGTGAGCAAGATGTTTAAATCTTATAATTTGGTTGTTAATAAAATATTTTAATAAGAATTAATAATGACATACACTTCAAAATTATGTCAATAATAAAAAACCAATTTAATTTGTCTCATAAAATTTCTTGATGTACATTTTATGCAAAATAATGTAATGTCTTGATATACATTTTATGTAAAATAATGTAATGTAAATTGTATATATATGATATATGATTTAAAAACAAATATGTATATATCATGATTTTTTTTAATGGTTAAAAAATTTAATTGATGCTATATATACTCTATTTAACATTCAAAAATGTAATTTAAGCAATTAAAAATAACACATTATATTTTACATTCTCAATAAATTTGTATACAAAAAAATTGATTTAAATCAATAATTAACATAAATCTATACTAATATATATATATATATATATATATATATATATATATATATATATATATATATAACATAAAAATTTAATAAAAATAATTTAAACCTAAAAATATCTTCAATTCACTAATACACTACTCTTTATTATTACGAATAACTCATTAAACATTTATATGTAAATTTCACTCAAATAATTTCTCCCTAATGAAACTGAATTTCTCTCAAATTCTTATGAAACTGTTGTCTCCGGCTGAATTTCAATCACAATTATATTGGAAAAGTGTCAGCTTCTAATTATTATCCTTTCACACAACCCAATTAAAATAAACAGTGTATTATGACTATTTTTAACTAAATTCAGTTTTATGACCATAGAATTTCATACAACCTAATTGAAAAAAAAAACTTTATTATGTTTGTATTATTAACAAATATCAGTTATGATTATAGATTTAGTACAGGGTGAAGAAAACCATGAGTATGGGTACTTCCACACTCCTTTCTTGGTTGGTTAGAGTTCCAATAAATGAATCTTCAAACAGGTTAAGTATATGTAAAGATTTTCTATATTATCTATATTATATATAAGGTTTAGTTTAAGTATGAGAATAATTTATTTTTTTGAAGAAAACCATGAGTATGGGTACTTCCCCATTCCTTTCTTGGTTGGTTAGAGTTTCAATATATGAATCTTCAAATAGGTTAAGTATATGTAAGGATTTTCTCTATTATCTATATTATATATAAGGTTTAGTTTAAGTATGAGAATAACTTATTTTTTTTAATTATTTTTGTTGTTAACATTTCCAAAAGTTCAGTCGAGATTTTTAAGAATTATTTAATTCGTAAAGTTTTAAAGTGTCCAATTCACTATTCATTTAGAGAGCATTTCCATTTCAAAAAAGCACAATATTGCACAGAATTATATTACCCTATTCTAGTAAGAAAAACCATTTCCTTTATTAGATAAATCCATTTTTATATTTTTTTCCTTCTGAATTTCTCTTTTATTCTTCCATTATCATTCCTCTCTTTTGATAAATTATTTTTTTGATTCTCTTTCGTGTTGCTTCTGGTCTATGGATGTGTTTTAGACATGTACAGGTTTATATTTTGAATTTTAAAAATAATCTGAAGTTACTTTTCCATAACTGAGGATGGATTTCTGAAATTACTACGTTGAGGAATTTGAAATTTTGATGGTTTTTGGGAGCAGCCACCTCACGACGAAGCACTCACGGTTTGCAAAGATTAACAACATTCCCAGTTTATAAAATCTATATGGATGCCTATTAGATCCGAGTTAATATGGCTTGTTTTTTTTTTTTTTTTAAGTGTTAGCCACAGAAGCACATGAAGATCTCCCCACCCCAGCTGTGAAGACATAGCGATGCTTCTTGATCTCAATGCGTGAATGGATGTAGACAGGAGGGACCGGTATACTTGGGGAACTTTTAGAGTCCAATTTCCATGTCTTCATAAGGAGCCTTGGAAGATGTGTTCAATTAGTCGATTTCCATGGAAAAAAATAGTTGTGGGGGTTCTAATGCCTTGCCTTTCCATAATCTTCTTCCAACGGTGCGTGTATTTAAAATTGGAGAGATGCCTTCAAACAATCATTTTCAAGTTTAACATTGCTACCAAAAATACTGTCTTGGATATTTATAGCAGCAATAATTCCTCCAATGAAGACATATTGGCAAGAAGATTAAGAATATTTCTTTCTATCTTCGCAAAGGAGATGAAATTTCTTCCTAAATGAAACTAAGATACAATATATAGTCCACCTTTCACAGTTATTCAGTGCATCTTGAAGTGAATATCTATCACTCTATATGATAGTTAACTGCTTATACAGAAGTCTATATATTTAATGTTGCAGTTTTTGTAGGTGCACTTGGCCAACTAGGCATTCGGTTGTATAACTAGATGGATCAAGTGCAACATACAGAACTCTCATGCTTTGGCAGGTGCACATACATAGTGAAGATAATTGTCAATTGAGAGAAAGATTCTGATTACGTTACTTTGACATCAGAGGAGTATCAATTTTTTTTAAGAGAGGATGGTCATTCTCACTCTACATGACTGACTTCAATAGAAAACATTACGTTGGAACTTTATGAGATTTCATAAACAAACTTGCAGATGGAGAAAAAACATACACAGTGGAAACAAGAACATTGTTTTTTCATTCAATGACTATCAACTGTTACAAAAAAACCTTCATTCAAAGAATGTCAACTATTACAAAAAACTTCCTTCGGAACTGTTGTTCTGGATTTACACTGCTCTTCTACTTTTCTGGCACACAGTCTTTTTCTGCTCTCGGCATACACTAGACTTACACACTGTCTACTATCTTATGTATTGTAAACATATATATGTTTACAATACATATATAAAATAATTTCCTAAGTTTAAAAAAAACTTATATGAAACAAAACTATAACCTAAGCTTTAAATTTTATAAAATATGTCGTCGCGGCTTTTTAGAAAAACCTTATAACAACAACAAACATTACAATATATGTCATGTGATACATTTATTGCATCGGTCAAAACACCAAGTGACATCACCATAAATCCATGCAATAAACAAACGAGAATGTTATGAGATGGTTTATCGCATTGAATGGAGCATCGGATAACTGGGTGTCCAAACCTTGTGATGATGCAGCATTGGCCAAGGGACTTGTGAGATGGCGTTGGCAGGGTTGTGCTACTATGCGATCGTGAAGGGTTGTTGACGTAGACGGGAAACGGTGTGAAATGACGCCGATTGGTTGCTGGTTCTTAACATGGATTTGGCCTCGTCCACTCATCGCATGGATGAGGATAGGAATGACGTAGGTGCAAGAGATGTGTGATAAACACTTGATTGGTCAATGGCTTGTTGACGTGGACTAGAGGGGGTCCACATAAAGACGTGGAGTGTTTTAAATTTAAACAATGGCGTGGGCGTTATTGTGGTTGGTGGATAGTAGTAATGGAAATGTGTGCGTGTGGTTCAAATGTGATTTGGAAAATTGGGAGGGCTACGACCTGTGTAAATAATTCAGCTGCTTGCACAAATTTTAAACACATAAATACAATGCACTGGTTGAGTGCAAGACCATACAAAAACTTTGTTTCTCTTGTCCTTCAAAATCAAATCAAAAATTGATGTTTTTTGTCCTTCTGTTTAGGTTTGCAGTTGGGAGTAAATTCCAACACTCCCCCTTAATCACAACAGCTTCTATCATGCATTCCAACGCATTCTCTAAGAAAATTAAAACTTTTCTGCCTTAACATTTTTGTCAAAATATCTGCAAACTGTTCTTCTGTTCTACAATGTTGTAAAAAACTTTCTCCATTGTTCACCAATTTTCTGATGTAGTGATACTTTTAATCAATATGTTTTTTTCTTTTATGAAACACTGAATTCTTGGATAAATCTATTACTGAGCTATTATCACAATAAACTGTTGTGCCTTTTACCTGTTCATGACACAAATCTCTTAACATTCTCCTCATCCATACTACTTTACATGCTGTTGTTGTAGCTGCCACATACTATGCCTCTATTGTTGATAAAACCAAAATTGGTTGTTTCTTAGAATCCCATGAAATGGCTCCTGATCCCATATGAAAAACATATCCAGAGGTGCTTTTTCTATCATCTATACTTCTAGCCCAATCACTGTCAGTATATCCAATGAATTCAAAATTTTCTAAAGAGGTGTATAAAGTACCATACCTATTTGTTCCTTTCACATACCTTAGAATTCTTTTTTTTGCTTGCCAATGTGCCTCCTTTTTCCTTTGCATAAATCTAGAAATTAAACTTACAACATGCATAATATTTGTCCTAGCTGTAGTCAAATACATAAGGCTGCCAACTATGCTTTTATACAAACTTAGATCTACATCCTTGTTGTTGTATTATTTTCTTAACTTCAATCCCATCACTGTAGGAGTAATTTCTTCTTTGTAATCCTGCATGTTAAATATTTCTAAAAATTCTTTCACATATTTTTCTTGAGAAATAAAAATTTTATTTTCATTTTTCTCTACTTCTATTCCTAAGAAGTATCTAAGCAATCCCATATCAGTCATCTCAAATTCTTCTTTCATGAATGTTTTAAATTTTTCAATAAGGCATGTCCATTACCTGTGAATATCACATCATCAACATATAAAATAGTAATCAACATCTTACCATCCTTTTCTTTGATGTATAATGTGGGGTCTCCTTCAGATTTCCAAAACCCGTTTTCCAGTAGATAGACATATATCCTACTGTACCATGTGACCTTGGTAATTGTTTTAGTCCATACAGATCCTTCTTCGATTTGCATAGCTTGTGCTGTTGGCCTTATTTTTCATATCCCAGAGGTTGTTCAACATATATCTCTTCCATCTATACTCCATTTAGGAATGATTATTTCACATCCATTTAGTAAACTTTCCACTTGTGTTGTGCTGCTATGGACAACGCTGCTCTTACTATTTCCATTCTTGCAACTAGTGAAAAAGTTTCCTCATAGTCTCTTCCTTATTGTTGCTTGTAGCCTTTGACAACAAGTCTGGCATTGTGCCTTTCAATCTTACCTTCTGCATTTATTTTGGTTTTATAAACCCATTTTACTCCAATCACTTCCTTACCTTTTGGGAGATCAACTAATTCCCATGTATTTTCCTTCTCTATTGCATTTATTTTTTCATCCATAGCATCTATCCATTTCTTATATTTTACTGCTTCTTCAAAATGAATAGGATCTTCTATATGCCAGTGAAATGAAAATAAAGATTTCATACCTCCATTTGTTGCCTCTTGCTCATAGATTTTATTCATACTTCTGAATTTGGTTCTTCTTTCACTTGTTGAACTTGTGCTTGTAGAAGCACTCAAATCGTCTCTTTTTGGTGTGCTTGGAGAAGCATTTTCATCACTTCTAAAGGGTGTTCTTATACCAGCTTTTTGTGTCCCTTAATTTCCTTGTGTTGGTGGAAGTGGTGCTGCTAATGAGGGATTTCTTTCAGCCATTTCTTCATCATCTTCATCTTGATACATACATGTCTTTGCATTCACTATTTTTTCAATGTTTCCATCCCAAGCGTATTCCTCAATAAAATGCACATCTCTGCTTATCATAAACTTATTTTTGAATGGGTTATACAATCTGTATGTCTTTGATTCATCATTGTAACCAACAAATATGCACTTCTCCCCCTTACTGTCCAACTTCTTCCTTAGCTGATCTAGAATATGTGCATAAGCCACACATCCAAATACTCTCATGTGGGTGACAAAAAATTTTATGCCACTCCATTCTTCTTCTGAAACACTGTTCATAACACTCTTTGTTGGGCATCTATTCTACACATATGCTTCACAATATACAGCTTCAGCCCAATATTCATTTGGTAAATGTTTTTTCTTCAACATGCTTCTTACCATATCTATGATGGTTATATTTTTCCTTTCAGCAACTCCATTTTTCCATGGTGTATACCTTGCTATAAATTGATTACGAATTCCATTTTCTCTGCAAAAAAGAAGAAAATGTTTGAAGATATACTCTCCTCCTCTGTTAGGCCTTAAAAAATTTATATGCTACCCACTTTGGTTCTCAACAAGAGCTTTAAAGTGGCAAAATTTTTCAAACACTTTACTTTTCAACTTGAAGAAATATACCCAATTTTTTCTTGTGTAATCATCAATAAAGTTTAGCATATAGTGGTTTTCTTATAAATATGGTGTTTTCATTGGTCCACACAAATTTGAATGGACTATCTCTAAGGGTTTTTTTTCCCTTATGCTCTTTACCGACGGGAAACTTTCTCTATGTTGTTCGCCCAAGATGCAACCTTCACAAAGGCTGTCTGGTTTCTCAATCAATGGTAATCCATTTATCATACCTTTTCTGTGCAAAAAATTTAGGCCTCCAAAGTTGATATGTCCAAATCTCAAATTCCATAACCAGTTTTCATCTTTTGCTTCTCTTTGGTAAGTCTCTTGAGTCACAACTGCCATTGCAACTCCTTTCTTCAAATCTGCTCTCATATTGAGAGGAAAAAATTTGTTTCTTGTCATCTTCACTTGTGCAATCCTTTTATTTCTTGGTCTTATGTCCATGATTGTACATACATCATCTTCAAATAATACATTGTAGCCTTTCTGAATGAGCTGTCCAATGCTCAAAAGGTTACACTTCATACCAGGTACATAGTAAACATCTGATGTGGTCTTCTTTTCTCCTTTCTTTGTTAGAACACTCACTCTACCTTTTCCCATGACAGACACTTTACTATATGTCCCCAATGTTACTTGAGACTTTACATTTTCATCCAACATGGAAAACATAGAAAGTTTTCCTATCATATGGTTGCTACATCCTGAATCTAGAAACCATATATCTTCATTATTTTCTTCACCCATATTACATGATAAAAACAAATTTTCTTGACTCATAGTCTCTTTAATAAAATTAGCACTGGGTCTATTACCCATGTCACTCTCTTTCTTTCTACATTCATTGGCATAGTTCCCATACCTCTTATAGTAATGACATTGGACTTGGGATTTATCATATATTTATCCATGTGCTTGATTTTTTCCACCTTGTTGGCTGTTACCTTGGCTTTGATTCTGATTTTGGTTACTTCCCCTTCCACTTGTACTTGTAGGGCTATTTCTTCTTCCTCTGTTCTGGCTTCTGCCTCTACCTTTTCCTTTGTAGTTTGATCTGCCTTGGCCTCTTCCTCTTCCAAAAGACATTTGGGTCTTGAAGGCATGCTATAGAGATGAGTTTGTTGTTCTGTTAAGCCTTTCTTCATGTTTCATCAAAGCATGAATCTCATCAACTGTAAAGCTTGATAGATCCTTTGTCTCTTCAATGGTAGTGACTATCACATTAAATCTCGAGGGTAAGATCCTCAATAATTTCTCCACTATTCTTCTTTATTCTACTATCTCTCCATGAGATCTCATTTGGGTAACCAACCCAATCAACTGTGTGGAGAATGAGTCTAAGCTATCAGACTCTTTCATGAAAAGGACTTCAAACTCTCTTCTCGTTAATTGAAGCTTTTCTCTCTTTACTTTCTCCATACCTTGATATGCTATCTAGAGGGTATCCCATGCCTCCTTAGACTTCTTTTCTACTGAAATTCTTGGAAATATGATTTCATGCACTGCTTGATAGAGATAGAAGAGGGCTTTTGATGCCTTCTTCTTATTACTCTTCAAAAAATATTTCTCTGCTTGTGTTAAGGCATTAAAATCATTTTCATCATCTGGTTCTTCAAATCCATATTCAACGAGTTCCCATAAATCTTGAGATGCAAATAGGGCTCTCATTTTTATTACCCAATGGTCATAGTTATTCTCATTGAATTGTGGGAGCTGAGTATTTCCCATACTCGTGCTTGTGCTAGTTCCTGCCATTCTTTTACTTGCATAATTATAAAGCTTCACTGCGTAGCCTAAAACAAACATTTTCACTGCTGGAGAGATAAACTCTGACTTGTTGAATCTTCACTGTGCTGGAGAAATGCTTCAACAAAATTCTACTCTTTTCTTCAGCTTCTTTAGGAACTGCTGAGAGCCTGGACTAGCTCTGATACCATGTTGGAATTTTCTGATAATTCCTTAACAAACAGTGAGGAATAAAATTTCCTTTGTCAACAAGGAGGTTTTGATAAAAAAAACTTGCAGATAGAGCAAAAACATATACAGTGGAAACGAGAACACTGTTTTTTCATTCAATGACTGTCAACTATTACAAAAAACCTTCCTTCAGAACTATTGTTCTAGATTTACACTATTCCTTTGTTTTTCCGGCACACAGTCTTCTTCTTCTCTCGTGATACACTAGACTTACACACAATCTATTGTCTTATGTATTGTAAAAGTATAAATGTTTACAATACATATATACAATAATATCTTAATTTAGAAAAAAAACTTATATGAAATAAAAGTACAACCTAAGTTTTAACCTTTATAAAATATGTCGTCGCAGCATTTTAACAAAACCTGATAATGAAAACAAATTACAATGTATGTCATGTAATACATTTAGCGCATCGTTCAAAACGCCGAGTGATGTCACCATAAATCCATGCTATAACCAAAGGGGAATGTTATGCAATGGTTTATCGCATCGAATGGAGCGCTGGCTCATAGGGCATGCAAACCTTGCGATGATGCGCCATTGGCCAAGGGAATGGTGAGCTGGCATTGGTAGGGTTGCGTTATTGCCCGATCGAGAACAGTTGCTGACGTAGACAGGAAATGGTGCGAAACGACGTCGATTGGTTGTAGGCTATTGACATGGATGTGGCGGGGTCCACTCATCACATGGACGAGAATAGGGATGATGTAGGCACGGAATATGTGCAATAAACATGTGATTGATCAATGGTTTCTTAACGTGGACTTGAGGGGGTCCACAGAAAGACGTGGAGCGTTGTAATTTGAAATTCTGGAGCGAGAGTTACTGTGGTTGGTGGATAGGAGTAACGGCGGTGTTTGTGTGTGGTTCAAACAGGATTTTGAAAATGGGGAGGGCTATGGCCTGTGTAAAGAATTTGGCTTCTTTCACAGATTTTAAACACAAAAATTCAGTGCATTGGTTGAGTGCAAGACCATACAAAATGCTGCTGCTCTTGTCCTTCAAAATAAAATAAAAAATTGATGTTTTATGTCCTGATCTTTAGGTTTGCAGTTGGGACTAAATTCCAACACAGTGAAAGTACCCAGATCAGTTTGGAGATTACAACCATTGGTCAGGAGGAGTTGTGTGCATCCTTTCTCTAATTACAAAGAACTTAAGATGAATTTAGGATTAAAGTACATGAATCCATGCTGCATTGAGATAATAGAAGTATGTATCCAGCCTATGTAACATTAAGGTACTGAACCTACATATTCCACTCTATTATCACGTATTTTACATAGTAGTGAACCAAAATATTCCACTCTATTATCACGTATTTTACATAGTACTGAACCAACATATTCCACTTTATTATCACGGTTATGGTGTTTTACATTTTTCATTCATAATTTTCTTCAATTATCTCTTCTTTTCCTCCATTTTTTCTGAAATAATGAATAAGTATTTGTATTTAAATAAATATATGTTTGGACATGGTTTATATTTAGAAATTATATTGTTGATTTCTCATTCCTTCGCTTATTTCTAGACCGGTTGGCACAAATAAAACTTGTGACGGACAACAATTTTGCACAATATTCATAACATTTCCTTATGCTAGTATACTAAAGTCAAACTTGTTCTATGAAGGCTACACTTCTATTGCAATGTGTGCCTTTAACTCATCAATTTTCCTAACTATATTTTCTTTAAAAATTTGGACATTCACACTAGTTTCCATGTCATGTTGATCACCATCATATGCCATTACCTAGAATCAATTTTATCTACTAATTGAATGACCCATTATTTTCATTTCTAATTAATGTATATTTCAATGATTATTGTCACCCATATATTTCTTTGTAACTCCACATCTTAATATCTCTGATGGAGAATAATAATCAAGCATCCTCAGTGTACCACATGGTCACCCACTATTGTCACCCATAGGTTTCCATGTACGTCACCATGTCTTAATATCTATGATCTAGAATAAGCCTCAATCATCCTTACTATAGCACATGGTCACCACTGGTATCATCCAATATACCATCCAATTTAGTTAAGTGTAGCCCAAGGTGATATTCAATGTTCATAAATCTCTAGCCTGGGGTCACCAGAATCCTCTCCATCTCCTTCCCAGGCCACTAATTGTCCCAAAATAGGTTGTTTTGCAACCTCTCAATAGTCCAATGGCTTGAATTAGAGCCTAAAGAGGTAATTTTTTTACCACCAATTTGAGGCACAAAGAAAGCCCAAAAATCGGCTTTTAGGGAGTCAAATATGTGTAGCCATGAGACACACTTTGTTTCCTTAGATTCCGCAGTGGATAGGGCTAATGTAAAAATTTGTATAGATTCTAGACAATTGTTCTTGCAATATAATCCAAACCAAGGTGATCCTTCATGAGTCTATTCCATGATCGAAATGCATAGCTATAATCCTAGGTTGTGATTCCACCCACCATGTCCATAAACATGTAGATAAAAAATATCATAATTATGCATGCAAGATATTCAAAACAATGAACAAAGACAGGAACTTGGAAGTTGAATTTCTTGAAGAAAGATGATGCAATGAGTATGCTTCTATTCCATGGGACCTGACAAATTCCTCTCAACTTCCCCAAATTTTATGCGGCCATCGTGCCTCTTGAAATGGTATGCCACAACATTCTCTTATTCTACATCCACTTCAATTCACACTTTGTCTCCCAGATCCCACATGAGTTGAGTGTCATTTCATCATAACTATTCATAAGTTCCTCTATTACTAGGAAATTCATCGCGAAATGTGGATGTAAAATGGAAAGGAAGTGATATTTTCCTTTTGCATGCACCAAACTTAATTGGGGTGCCACACTTAAATGGGGTACCACAACATTAATACGACCCATTCACAATTTTTAAAATGGAGCCAACCCTCAAGCATACGTTTTTCCATGTAATGATTTAGGGTAAACTTCAAAAATCCTTCCTTAGAGATAAACATGGCATTTTGGATTATGGAAGAGGTCACCACCTGCAGTCACTTTTTATTTCTAAATAACTTTCTAAACCTGGCATCCTTGGTTCGTTTCTTCTCCATTTTCACTTCTAAGGATATTAAAGTACTCTTTCTATGGAATGTCTTCGAGGATGTCCTTTATTCTCTTCAATATGTTCCCCAAAACTTATCTCTAAGGTGATGTTCCTTTGTATACAAACTTCATTGGGGTGCCACAACATTAATACAACATATTCCAAATTTTTAAAATGGATTCAACCCTCAAGTATATGTTTTTCCATGTAATGATTTAGGGTAAACTTCAAAAATCCTTCCTTAGAGATAAACTTGGCCTTTTGGATTATGGAAAAGGTCACCATGTGTTGTCACTCTTTATTTCTAAATTTTATACCTAAACTTGGTAGGCTTGGTTCTTTTCTTCTTCATTTTGACTTCTAAGGATATTAAATTATTCTTTCTATGAAATATTTTCAAGGATTTTCTTTATTCTCTTCAAATGGCTCCTAATATATTTCAAGGGTTCTCTTTATTCTCTTCAATTTGTTCCCCAATACTTATCAGAAGGTGATATTACTTTGCACAAGTGTTTAATGATAATAACCTAATATATTTCAAGGATTATTTTTATTGGTTCCACAATACTAATCTCAAAATGATATTCCTAAATGATAATAAGCACTTCTCTTAAAATTCTAATTACATACTTTTGAATTTATAGCAAATACCAAACCTTTTAATGAACCATATATTTCTTCTCAGTTGTTTTTCATCGATACAAGCTCTCATGCATACTTCCTAACAAATTTTCCTTCATGACTATACAAAACACCGAAACTACCATTACATCTCTTTGACGAAACCCCACAGCTACCATTACCTCTCTTTTTAATCGAATGATAATATATGTCTCCTTCACCACTACAATCATCTCTTTTTTTAATCAAAGTAAAATATTATATTATAAAAGGGATGTCGATAAGCTAATTGCAAGCATATGAAGAAAGACTAACATATAGTTCTTCAACAAAATAACAACTCGAAAGTATCAAAGAAGCTATATTTTAGAATAGTAGAGCTATTTTATATTGTATAAGGAGTGTTGAAAATAAATTATATATATATATATAATTTTAAAAAATATATAAGATAATAAAAAATATGATGGCCCGTTATCTTTTTACTAATATCATGTGAAAAAGAAGTTTTCTATTCAATATTCATGATATATTTTTTTTAATGGCCTATGAATTCTTCGTTATAATTATGTTTAGATTATAAATTGAGGTTTATTGATAATTTATATAAAATTTAGTCAATTGACATCTTTTTTTTGGAAGTTGTCGACGAGGCATCTCTATTAATTTTTATTGCTATTTTTCTTAATCCAAAAGTTTTAAAACATTTAATTTTTTGAGAGTGCAAGCTTCCGTGATACATAAAATTTTAATTATAAATCTTCTGGGAAATCACATAAGAAATTTTGGAACTGACGCGTTTCAAACTACCAACTGTAGTTCATCATCAGGATGATGATGAACTATGGTTGGTAGTTAGAAACGCGTCGGTTCCAAAATTTCTTATGTGATTTCCCAGAAGATTTATAATAAAAAATTTAATTTTTTCGTTTGCATAATCAAAACACTTATTATTATTAAATATTTTGACGCATAGTGATATTTATGCTCATGAAATTTGATAGTTGAAGAAAACAAGAAACATAGGTTATAATGGATTATTCCTAATTCCCTATTAATGTATTTACTATTTAAATTAAAAATGATTAAAGGAAAATAAAACCTAGAGGATTTATGTTCTGCAAGCAACATAGAAGAACACATGTCACATTGAAGCTTCCAAACTTCACTAAAACTTCTAGAAAGTCTCTTTACACATATAGCTCTAGAAAAACCCAAATCAACATGATTTAAAGTTCTTAAAACCAGAACTAAAATAATAAGGAATATACTAGATGATTCTTACATAAAATCAATAAAGCATTGAGATCGAAAATCTCCACATTTCCCTGAACCAAATTTCAAATGTACAAATAAAGACATCAACAAAAAAAACAAAATTACACCAACAAATAAAATCGAATCACTATTTAGAGAATCTAGCACTCACACGACTAATATATGTCTGCTTTAAAATGTTGGGACTTTTAAACCCTACTGCTATAAAATTATTCCATGAAACAAAAAAAAGTATTACCTAAATATTACTGATTGAAATATCTCTCTATGGCATAGCTAGATCCCTTACTATCCACAATTCCACCTTTCATATAGGTAAAAAACTTAAAAATTTCAAAATATCAATGTTTGTGAATGGGATTGAGTCCCTACAATCTCCCTATCCTTGTTAAGAAATTAATGTCAAGGATGTAGAGGTATATGGAAATTAACTTCCAATTTCTTAAGTGTCTAGGGGGTAAAAGAAGGTTTTGTATAGGAATCACATGACTATCCATAATTCTTCTATGAGGAAATCACATTTGAATGCACTTTTACTAGGAACGAGAAAATGCACATTGCTTGAATTGCACTTTTTATTCATGACATATAATCAAATGTTTTTTGTAGCCTATGTTTCCAAATAGAATCGTAATAGATACCCCTTGATGTTTGAGGTTAAAAGAGGAACCCATCATTGAAATTCATCCAAAAATAGATGCTACAATTGTAATAGCGAGGAATTTTGAAATCAAGGAATTAGGAAGAGCCTAGAATACAAAATCAACAAATTAAATATATATCATCCTTTGGATATAAAAAAATATTCCAACATATATGAGTAAGAATGGTCACCAATGTAATAAATTATGAATATATCAAGTGTTATTCCATTCCATGAAAAAATAAATTATGATCTGATGTCATATAAAATATTATCACCACTAAAAAATACAACATGGATATAGGTATTAGGAAGAGGCTTAGAATAAATGAGACTGCAATACGATCTTAAAAATTATTTATTTAATAGTGATAAAATATTTACATAGCTCATCAAGTAGAATTTATATATAATTCCCCTAGCCTAATGTATTCAATCCAAACTCAACAATCACATGAATGTACATCATCAAGTTCAAAGGCATAACCTTAACCATGTCAGAGCATTGTAATGGTGAGTGAGTGATTAAAAAAAATGTGATGGAACCCACTATAATGAAAATGGATGATCTAGGTGTATATTGGTGTCCACCCTTCTATTCAACTTGGTCCCCTACCATTATTTCTTTGAATTTTTCAATCTCCCTAATTATAGCACAATTTACTATTTTTGGCAGTTTTTGGGTTGTGAACTTCAACAGCCATTTTGAGGCACCAAACGACATTTTTTTGGAACATGGAAATACAGAAGAATTGGATTCACACTTTTATTCCTCATATAGTTATTTCTAACGAGGTATTGTGCACGTCAAATGGAGATAGTATGCCAAATTTATCACCCCAGTATGTTGATGTACCAATTTACCCCAATGGGGCCTACAGTTTTGGCGATTCATCTCCCAAGGTCTGGCTTTTGGATGTTTATGGTTTTCCATTGCTTATAAAGAATAAATAAGCATTTAAGCCTCATTTTAACATATTTTAGATTAATGTAGCTACCACATCTCTTCTCAAAGATAAGCTACCATGACCGAAGCTAGTTTATTTCCATTCTGTGTGTAAGAATATTTCAATTCTTTGACATCAGTGAAATGAAATGTTATTTTTATTACACCTCTTTATTTATTGTTATATATTTTTTATTTTGCGTTCTTGTTTAATTTCGAATCACTGGTATCTAAATATTCTACTCTTTCTCTGATTTTATTGGCATGTCCCCAATGAGGTTAGGGTATAAGGAGTTAGGGCTCAAACTAGTTGAATCTTTGCAAGACCATCCTCGCAAACCTTGATGACGTCCCATGTTGGAAGAAAAGAAAGAGAAGGGAGTAGGAGATCCTTTCAAAATATTTCTCAAAGAATCCCTCAAGTGATAGAGGAATTTGATGATGGAAAACTTTGCCCAGATCCTTTCATGGATTCCCACAGACGATGCATCTTCATCTGAAAACCACTCTGGAGCCACCACTCCATTTAAGGTACAACTCAACTTTGGCATTCCCACATTTCAAGGCAAGATATATTTATATACCATAGATAAATGGCTAGGTTTGTTGGAGGGATATTTTTCAGTTCATGAATTTTGAAATAGGGAAAAGATTATTTTTTCACTCCTCAAAACCACCCCCAATGTCAAGGACTGGTGGGAAACCTAATGTAGAAATAGGGTTGAGAGAGAACTGTCATTTTTTTCAGTCGCACCCACTTGGAATCATTTAAGAGATGCCATAAAGGAACTATATTAACCCATAGGGAGCTATGAGTAAAATTACATAAAATGGACTATTTTGCGGAAACAAAGGGATCAAAATGTGCATGAGATGACGAATCTATTCCATACCCTATGCAAAAACATGGGTATAAAATATTTTAAGAAACATTTCATGCTCAAGTACCACATTTTCTTGCATAAACACATTCAAGAGGAAATGGAGTTTCTCAACATCTCGTCTCTTGGTGCAGCATACCGATATGCATCGAAGATCGAGAAGAAATTTAAAAAGAAAAAGAGAGACTTTGGATCTATGAATCCAAAGCAAGGAAAAGGTGCCTCCAAATCGCAGAACAAAGGACAAATTTAATGTGGGACGAAATTGGAAAACTCATTGAAGCCGCAAGAAAAGAAATACACCTCAAAGATAAATAAGGACATAGGAAAATGATGTGAGTTCCATAAGCACCCCACTCACAACAAAATTTAGTGTTAGGGTGAGCAGTCATTGGTGGTCGAGGTGAAGGCTTCCAAATCATACGCATGTTCTAACTCTGAGTTATAACCTAAGAATGGGAATGAGAAAGGGAATAAGATCATTAATGTGGAGACTAGTGTGAATATTTTGACCACTGAGATATAAAAGAATGAGCCTAAAGATATAGAGGAGGTGAAGAGCCTCTTCCATTCATAGATGTGGGTGAATGGCTCTCCACTCCAGTTAGTTGTCAATGGTGGGAGCCAAAAGAATTCCAATTTGAGTAGAGGTCATGAAGTGGCTCAGCCTACTGACCATAACACACCCTTAACCATACACCATCGGGTTGGCTCACCAATGATGAGATATCCACGTCAACCAGTAGTGTCACCTTCCATACAACACAAAGCTTTTCATAGATGATGTGTATGAGTCTAGACCTTGCATTGTTATTATTAATTTGGGCAATGAGTTGTACAAGATATCGGAGGTAGCAACGCCTACCGCCATCACTTTGACCACTACAAAGAGATGTAGTAAGATCTTTTCCAAGACTGGGAAATTTTTTTTCCTTATGATTCACCCTCGGGGAAAGAAAAATATTGTGACCACGACATCCAAACAAGGCTTCTGCGCATGGCATTAGTTGATGGAAAATGTCATGGAGGAGTACGTGGACATATTCACCTCACCCACATATGTACCTTTACATTTTAGGTCAAGAACTCCATCGATATGACCCCGAGCGCATCGCTACATAATGGGCCCATCTATCGACACTATGTTCTGGAGAATGATGAAATCAAGACGAATATTGAGGGGAACATTAGGAAAATTTAATCAATTTGTGGTGCTCAATCATGTTGGTAAGGAATATGGACATGACCTCCAGACTTGGTACTAACTATTAGACATTGATCAAGATCACTATCTGGAATAGTTATCCAATCCCATGGATTGATGAACTTCTAGACCAGCTCAAGGGGGGGGAATTTTTCACCAAGATTGACTTGAAGTCTAGTTATCACCATGTACCAATTAAACCCTCTAATGTGTGGAAGAATACCTTCAAATCGAAGGACGTAATTTTTGAATGCTTGGTCATGCCTTTGGGTTGAAGAATGCCCCAAAAACATTCATGAGGCTGATGGACGACATATTGCGACCCGTCATGAACTCATTAGTGGTGTTGTATTTGGATGACATCCTGATTTTCAGCCACAGTTGGGAAAAAAACCTCCAGGATATTCAAACAGTCCTCCAAACCCTTTAGAAACACAAGTTTCTTGCCAATTTTGAGAAATTCACTTTTTTTATGACCTGGCATCAATATTTGGGTTGAATCATTGATGAGTAGGGTGTGCATTTGGACCCATCCAAGATGAAATTAATTTAGTATTAGCCAACCCAAACCACTCTAACAGAGCTCTGCATCTTTCTAGGTCTTTCCAATTTCTACCATAGGTTCGTGTTGGGGTTCTCTCATATCACTTGGCCTTTGAGTCAAGTCACCAAGGGAGGAGAGAAAGAAAATCTATTTTGGTGTGAATCCGAACAAAATTTATTTTCCAAGTTAAAGTGTCTCGTCTTCTATGCACCAGTTATCGCATTACCATACCTAAAACAACCATTTGAGATTGAGAAAAATGCCTCTAACTCTATTATTGGTGCGATTCTTACTCAATAGGGTCATCGAGGGGAATATCACAATGAGACAATTTTGGACATAGTCTGAAATTATCCCACTTATAAAAAATAGATATATTCCATTGTGCATGTATGCCGACAATACAATCAATATATTCTGGGGAAGGAAACGGTCATCCACACACACCACTGACCCCTACATTTCATACAAACACAAGGGAAGTTACAGAATGATCACCATTAGAAATGGTCCACATACCTACAATAGTTCCATATGAACATTAATTATAAGAAGCGAAACACCAATAATGTTACAGACTTCCTCAATCGACTGCCAGTCATGGCGCTGACCATTGTGGTTCAATATTGTGGGCACGAGACGTCGGGGTGGATGCATATTTACAAGAGTGATCCAAAATTCGTCAACACACACTAGGTTCTACTGGAATGAAAGAAAGTTCGAAATTTCCACCTCCATGATGCACTATTATTCCACCTGGGACAACTTGGTGTTCATTCAAGTGAGCATGCCAGGATTATTTGTAAGGCTCACTACAATCAGATAACTAGACATTTCAAGGTAGAGAAAATAGTGGGAGTGTTGTAGAAGTATTTTTATTGGTCTAACCTTCGACATAATGTTGGGAACTACCTAAGATCCTGCACTGCATTTGCCATTAATAGACTAACCATCAAGAAGCAAGGCCTATATACTCCTCCTGCTACTCCTATTAAACCTTTGAAATCAATTTCCATGGATTACATGTCAAGCCATCCTTCTACTAAGCATGGAAAAAAAAGTCTTTTCACGGTCATTGATATATTCTCTAAGATGTCCATTCTGGCAGCCTGGGAGAAGAGTATGACATCAGACGCCATTAATAATATCTTCTTTGAATGAGTGAGGCTACACTTTTGAATCTAAATGTCCATTATCTCAAATCGAGACAATAGGTTCCTAAGTACATTTTCGTTCAGTCTCTAGTGGATGTTGGATACAAATCTCAGAAAGTCCAAGAATTTCCACCCGCAAACTAATGGCCAAAGAGAGGTCATCAACATGATCATCATACACATTATGTCCATGCAAAACTTCAAGAATCCACACATATGGGTTGATGTAATCTCCTATGTACAACAAAATTATAATAAATCTTCTATACCTTAACTGGCCACAACCCATTTCAGGTGGGGTTGAGATTCAAGCCACTATGTCGCATTGATGCCACCATACCGATTGTCGCCACCAAGGTAGATTTGACTCATGTCTAGTCTAAAGTTGACAAGGATAACAACTTCAATGAGCCCATTCAACACATTCTCTAGTAGATCCATGACATATTGGATAGATTCAATGCTAATTACAAGTGGCACCATGATCAACATGGGTGCGACACAAGTTGTAGGTGGGTGATAAAGTTTGGTTACATTTACAGAAGGAGCGCCTCTCAAAGCCCCACTACAGGTTTCATATGCTCCAAAATGGGCCTTTCACCATCACTAAGGTTATAGTGGACAATTATTTTAAGCTCATAATTCCACCATTCCTTTGTCTCCACCCAGTGTTCGAGGTTGAAAGCCTTCGACCATACATTCCACCATTACTGGACACATCAGACATTGCAGAACAACTCACACCAACAGAGCTAAAACTAGAATACATGGAGTAGGCCACAACTAATCGAATCATGGACATAAATATCATTAACACTTGCTAGTATAATATCCAACTATATCGAGTTATCAAAGCTAACCAACTCCTGCACCAAGGCAAGTGGCTCACCAAGGACAAAGTTCCATGAATGTTTCCCCATCTCATGGAGACACTCAACACAACCAAGAAAATTTCTTCCTAAGGGAGGAGGATTAATCCAAGTGGATATTGGTTTCCATCATCCTATTCCACTTGAACCCCCAAAAAAATTTCTTTCAGCTTTTTAGTTTCCTTAATTGTGGCACAATTTACTATTCTTGGTATTTTTTCGGGCCCTCAACTTCTGGAGCCATTTTCAGGCCCTAAACAACATTTTTTTCGAAAACGAGTAAACTAGGTATATGATGTCCATTTGTAGTTGGATATATATTTATAACAAGGCATTTTTCATGTCAAACAAATATCGTATGCCAAAGTTACGACCCCCACAAAGTTGGTGTACCAATTTACCCCAACAGGGCCCATAGTATTGGAAATTCATCTCCCAAGGTTAGGTCTTCAGATTTATAAGTTTTTCCATTATTTCTGAATAATAAATAGGAATTTGAGCCTAATTATAGCATATTTTGATGGCATGTAGCTGCTACATTTCTTCTGTGAAATAAGCCACCATCGCTCGAGCTAGTTTATTTCCATTCTACATGTGGCCATGTTTCAATTTTTTTACATTAATGAAATGAAGTGTTGTATTTGTTGCATCTTTGTATTTATGTTTATATGTATCCTTTTGCATTCATGTTTAAGTTTGGATCAATAGATCCTTGGGTACATAGTATAATTTATGAATTTAAATAAAGGATATGTTGTTGAAGACTCATTGAATCAATTAAGTGGATGTCATTGTTGTAAACCAATTAAACATTTCTAGGAATATTTGCACTAATGGGTCAATGTACGAAGGTAATATCTAATTTCTAGAACCTCTTCATGGATAATTACATAGTCTGGATGAGAACAGATCCATTGAAATGAGAGACTTAATGTATCATATCTCATCAATCAACACAAAATGATATTTGAGAGATTTTATGAAGAAGTGAATCACCATGTACAAATTGACAGATGGATACTTAAATTTAAATGTCAATACTTTTTTAGAATTATCAACTTGGTATTAAGTGCCCTAAAAAATATAGCATGAAAAGGTAATGACTTAGTAATCCTTGACTCCAAAGGACCAATAGCATAATGCACTAATGTAGTTGGAAATGAAGAACTCTCCATAGTGACTAGAATAATAACTAGTTATAGGAGTAAATACCTCATAATTATTGTACAATTCTTAAGGAAATCTAAACATTGAGAGAATTTTAGATTCTAATGCAGGCATCTAAATGAAAGTAGTAAACATATTAGGTAAAATAATAAAATAAGAGTTATGAGATTTTAAAGAAAAAAAAAAGGAAACTACTATTTTTTTGAATTGTATTTTCAGCTTATCTCCTTTTAGCCTTATTCAAATATCAATTGTAGATACTTGTTCGATGTAGAATTGAATATAACATCTAATGAGTACCCACTCTACATTATTGTGACTAGAACCATATAAAAAAATGAAAATATTTTAAAAAAAAACGCGTTCAAGATAATTTTTTATGTATTTTCAATATTTTTAATGTGCCTCTACTCAGAAGTATGCATAGTTGGTACTCATTTGGTGTGAAATTTAATTATAAATATAATGGTTGTTTACACTTGATATTTTAGTAAACCTACAAGGATATGAGCCAAAATTGTAAGGAAAAAAAATAATTTTCTACTTTTCCCTCCAAAATATTCTCCCCTAGGGAAGAAATCATTATCCTGAATCATACTCATTATTTTAAACTGTATTTTCATATTACAATTTTTGTTTTGATGCCTATTTTGACCTCAAAATTACCCTAATGTCCTGAGTTTAATAATAGGCACTAAAGCACTCTCCATTGTGGATAGAGGAATAGCTAGCTAGAGGAACAAATAACTCATAATTATGGTAGAACTATTAACAAACCTAAATCTCACTTGTAATACAATGAAGAAAGCATGTTCCAGGCTTGAGAGATAAAATAATTGATGGGTATCAGTGAAACTAAATCATATAATGATTGAAATGATCTCTCCTTTAATCTCATGTTTATGTTTTCTTAATTTTTTTACCTTTCCATTTTTTTCTGAGAGAAAGAAAGAGATACAATTATGTTATAATAGAGAAAAAAGTGGCTCAATGGAATGAAAATACATTCCAATTACATGGAACAAATATATGCAAAATATGTTCCTCGAAAGTGATTCTCATTCATAGTTTTTTTTTCCAAGGATAAATGGATAGAAAAAAAAGGAAAATGGATGCATATGGAAAATGGTTAATAGTGACGATAATGGAAACAAGCATGAACAAAGAAATTATGGTTTAATCATATGCACTAAGGTGCAAGTAAAATTAAAATAAAAAAAACCATAAGGCAACAAAAATAATGAAGACACATTTAGGCTATGGCTATAAAAAGAGAAGACAAATATTACGTCTCAAATTTTAAGTTACACTAGGGGAAAATAAGATCTCCTAGTCCCATGAATAAGTGTAGCATGGGTTCCAAATGGAAAGGTATGGATGCTAGCTAAGGTGGACCATGAAGGGTAGGATTTACAATACATGTTATGATATGTAACAATTACAAGGACAAGTTGAAAGGTAGCGATGCTAAGTAAGGTGGCCCATGAAATGTATGCTTTGCAATACATGTTATGATATGCAACATGGAATAGGACTAATGTAAAAATATGGTGAGTTGAACCATAAGGCATAAGTTTTAATAATAAAGATCAAAATATAAGGAAATATGTATTACCATAGGTGAGATCAGAACACATAAATCATGGCTCGATGAAGATCATATTAGAAACTGCTGAATAAAATATATCCAAACTCATATATACATGATCAAAAACACTAGTATAGGAGTTAAGAAATTTAAGACAAACATTCAATAACAAATTATTCTCTCCATCACAAAATATTGAAAATAAAAACCTTAAAAATGGAAAATGATGCAAAGAAGTAATAATTATTACTACTTATATATAGTACTTATTTAGTAGTTCCCCTCGTGACTCTCAAATCAAGGATTCTTATAATACTCAATAAAATCATGGGATATTTTTGACAACATGCAAAATACCATGTTTTATGTGTAAATTGTCATGGATATTCCACTCAAGAATTAATCACAATAGATCTAATAAATTTATATTTAAAAATCTAAAACATACACTATTAAGGTTATATTTTTTTTAGAGTACTGGATATGTAGGTTACACGTAATTTCATATGCATGCAATTTAAAATTATGAATAAAAAAGATTAAAAAAAAAATAAAAACTCACAAACCATGACTAACATAATATATGACCTAGGAAACCATTTTAGGAACCTAATTGGAAGTTCATGCCGCTCTAATACCTTATATGAATATAAAATTGTTGAAACTACAAATAAGTATGGCATGTGTCCTATGGGATACTAGAGTGCACAAATCCTCTTTGTGTGCTCTAAATATTATCCCTCTTATCTATTTTCTGCCTTCTATGGAACAAATGCACTCTAAAAGAATGGAACCCCTTTTCCTCCTAGTGGTCTGCGTATGACACAACCTGATAACCTTCTAGTGATTAGGTTTAACTACCTGTATTGTTAACTAGAGCTATAATATGGAATCTTATAGATTATTTTTCATCATAATCATGTGGCTAGCCCATTTTCAAATAATAATGTTGGATGACCTGACATCCTCTCGAATTATGGTAGTGAAAATAGGAAGGTGAATTTTTTAGTGACAAAAATTTTTCTTCAAGCTCTAATTGAGGAAATTCTTACATTGTTGGAAACGCATGTGTGTGGAACATGAAAAAGATGTTTTATGCTTAAGAAACATATTTTTACTCCTGAAATACATCGTTTAATGCTTCAAAATGCTTTGAAAAGGTTTAAATCTCAATTTTTGAAACTGCGTCCCATCGGGAAAAATATGTTGATCAAAAAATTCCTCAACGTTTTCCACTATAAAGGCATCAACATTGAAAATTAGTATAATGATGAAATAAAATTAATTTCTAGGGATGTTTCACAAAAGTTTCAATTTCCATGTTCCTAACATATCGTAATTCTAGTCATGAAATAAGATTAAGTTATTTTTAGAAGTAATTCAACGATAAAAATAGGCCTAGAAATTTCACAAGATAATGAAACTCCTTAATTATTCTCATAAAAACATGGTAAACATATGATAAATTCATAATTAGCTTGGATTGGAGAGGAAAATTGTGATTTCTAAAAAGGAATCCTAAAAATAATCAACTCAAGACTTAGAATTTCGCTAAATGGCTTAAAAATAGTTCCAAAATTATTTAAAAGGCATATTATAAATCTTAAAATTTTTGAAATATAAATCTACTCTAATAAATTTATTTTGAAATTGGTTAATTTTTAAAATGAGTTTAAGAGCTAGATTGTTATGTGGACAAAGAAAATATCTCTTAGGTGATAAATTTGATATGAATCTAGAAAAAAATTTACGCATGATCCAAGCTTGGTTCATTATGGAACTATTTATTTAAGAGTTTTGTCCAATTTATTCACCCAAAACCTTGGAAGATTTATTATATTTTGAAAGTTAACCGGTATCTGAGTTCTGATGTCATGAAATTTTGACAACCAAAAAAAAATTGTTACATGATTAGACTACTTTTGTGGAAAACCTATGTGAGCGTATTTATTTTTCTACATATTCACTGTAAGAATCATGAAACCACAAATAATTGATGGTAACATATGTACGCACATACATATTTAAGAATGGATATATACACATATAATCTCATTAATTATGTTCTAAAAAGAGATTATTATTTTTTTCCATTTTAAACAAAAATAAAAACACAACTATGTTTGAGAACCCAAAATATATGATCATGAATAATAAAATTACTCATTTCCTCACCAATTGTTTCTAATTAAATATGAATGTGACTATCAATCTATCTCTTGGACCATTTTAATGAGTAAGCCATGGCTATCAATTCATATTTAATTGATTATTCATATATATCCCACATATATAATCCATCCTATATTAAGGCTATAACCTTGTCAACTTGATGCCCTAGTGTCCTTCTTTACATGATAAGCATGAATTTTGTTCAATGGTCTGTGGTGACACATATCATTAGTTTGTTCCGATATGACATGTTATCATTGGTTGAGTTCTTATACTTAGTTTTATTATCATTTCCTGAACAAATTTTTGTTTACATTTCATTCAAGGGATGTCCTAAGAATCATACTCATTAATTTTCTTTATTCCATTGTGTCAAGTTGAATTCCATTACAATTATCAATATATTATATCCTTTTTTTGGTTTAGGGGAAATATCACCATTATTTCTCCGATCAATCCAGTCCTACCAATACCAACTCATCAAATTGTGTGACTTGATTTAGAGACCCAATACCTTTATTTCTGTTTCCATTACTAGAAATTTTCATTACATTTAGCATTGGATTTTCATTATTGAGTTGTAATGCCATGGTCACTGAGAATCCTCTAAATTGGACATGAATTAGGGAACATATAAATTTTTTTAGGAACATTAAGGCTATATTAAATCTATCCTTCTACACTTAATATTTTTTTTTAGATTTAATATGTTCTTAGAAAGGTTTAAAGATAATTTCATATTATGTGCCTAATTTTATCTATTATTGTATAATAAGAGAATAGTATGTCCCCGGATGCAGGTGCATTCTAGTGAGGCAATGGAATTCAATGAGCAGGACGGCGCGTGGCAAGGCCACATGGCCGCCTGCATCAAGAATTTATGGTGCCTCGATTGACTTAACCCTTCAGGCTGCCATCCTCAGAGGCATTTACGCCGGTGGGGAAGACGAGGCTGCGAGTTTTTCATAATGCCACTCTTTGACTTCATTTTCTCATCCATCACCCCTACGTATGAGTTCTCGGCTCTGTGGAAGCTTAATTCGACAGGTTCCATGAAGAATTCCCCCCCTCTGGTTAATTCTGGCTGCCGTCATGAAGCGGAGCTTCATAGCTCACACACTACGCTGGGAAAACGCTGTCCTCTGATTTGATGTTTGGAGTTCCTCCTTGGATATCACCATTCCCATATTCCTTTCTTCCCTTCACACTTCGGCCTCTTGTCTCAGCCCAATTCGCCTGCCTCTCTGTGTTTTTCAGCCTCCACGCAATGCAATTCGCCCCGCTCGCTCAGCTCTGGTGGGAAAATGCCCAAACTCAGGCACAGACTTAGGTGTCATAGAGGCAGCACCCCAGCGCGGTCGTCCAACTGTCACCGCTCTCCCTCCACCAATTCTTCGACCTCTGCTTCTAATAGCACGCATGGCAGATATCCTGACACGCGCAGCGGGCGTGGGCGTGGGCGTGGGCTTGGTAGCAGCATTCCCTCCCACTTGCGTGGTGCTTCGGTCCCTCTGTCTTCCCCCTGCCTCCACAATGCTGACTCTGCTTATCTAGCCAACCCCTCCACGACTCTTTTTCACTTCCAATTTCGAACCATTCGGCCTCTTGTTGTAGCAACTGTCTCAGTCACTTTTAAGGAAATCCTGCAAGCTACCTCTGATCCTCCCCAGCCTGCGCAGCCTTCCAACCTGTAGGGCCCTTTTGATATTGCTTAGGTCACTCAACCTGGTGTTAAAGAAACTTCTCCAAAGGCGGGCGCTAGCAGCTCTTGTCCTCCACAGGATAAAGACAAGCTAGAAGACTATGGCATGGCGGGAGGAGAAGCAGCTCCAAAAGGAACAGCAGCAGGAAATTGTCCCATTCCATAGGACGATGATGGCTACTAGTGCATAATTGAAGAAGAGCCCCCCTCTGATGACTATGGCCTCTAGTTTAGGCAGTCTCTCTCAAGTAATTTTGTTCAGATTTTATGTCATTTTGTTGTTTTCATAAGTTTTAGTCATTCAGTCTGTCAAACTATAGTCACAGTTATATGGTTATGCTGAAGCTGGTTTCCTCATTTGAGGCAGCTCTCTCACTCTTTTCAGGCTGGTTTCCCCTTGCGGGCACCCCTTTCTTGCTATTTTGTTGAACTCATGTCGCCTGTGAAGGCCCTACTCTGTATGTATTATATGTTTCAGTAATAGAATTTAGACTTACTTAGAAAAAAAAGAAAGAGAATAGTATGTAAATTATAAATGAGATAATATAAGGACTTACTCCCTACTACAGGATGGAACCATATTGGATAATAAATGAACTCAATATCAAGAAATTATTTACATATTCTAGAGCTCCACTGATTGAGAAAATCTAGGAATGTGTTTCTTGACACTAAATGAAAGTTCCTCTTGTTGGGGACCAAATCCACTTTTTGAGGGGTTTTGGAGGGGAAATAAACCTTCATTTAAGAAGGATTCGAATTTTCCTCTAGGGACATGTACTTGTTATTATTCTTGTATAAATACTTGTCTTTTAGCAGCTCTACTTTCATTTCTAGCATAGATGTACTTGGATTGACTCTATAATGAAGTTTTGTGTGATTTTTCACTTCCAAAGGTTGGTTTCCTTCATAGGACTCTGAGTGTCCCTGGGCTTGGCCATTCGTGGAGGCTCAAAACCTTATTGTACAATTTCTTTATCTCCTTTGAGTCTCTTTTTCACTTACATCTCTTATTTCAGGATTTAGCGTTCATGCTTCCTTTGTTGACGTTACATTGATTAAATGATTTCAGTGACATATCTAAAAATTTATTTAAAGGGTAGAGATCATGATGCATTCTTAGAATAGGTTTTAAAAATTATGTTCATCCTTAAGTGACCTAGATTGGTTTACTAGTTTAGAAATCTAGAATTCGTGGATGTCCCTTATAGAAAAATAGTAGTAATTTTATACTAATTTTTAGAAAATGTTAATGATATTATTTCGATTTCATTCCATTTGGATTGATTTATAAAATTTTATATTTAATAAAAAAAATTACCGCATGGCTTTTTTGCTTGATCAGGTTAGCCATTTGGTAGGTTAACTAGCTCACTCATTCGTGAATTTATAGTTTTTCGAATAGTAATTTTATGTTATTTTTAACACACGTTGAAAAGGGTATTAATTAGTGATTCCACTTATATTGAAGTCTTAGTAAATCCTACATAATAAAAAAATTTACCCCATATCATTATATTCTATTTGTTTCGTCATTCAATGAGATAAATTTGACGACAAACTGGCTGGAAGACTAGGTATTTTAGTCTTTGTAAGTATAAAGATCATAATATTTTATGGTGTTAAGGTACTACTATATATTCTCAAGGTTATAATTTTCATCTTACATTCCACCTACCATCATCAACATATTTCTCCTCTTTATAGAATACCCTCAAAACTCTTTCACTGTAAGTAAATTTCTGGGTCATTGAAGGATAGCTTATGCATTTTATTTTTTGCAAGATGGGCCTATGGGAGATTGTAATATTGGAAAAATCCACATAAAACCATTATATACATTAATACCATTTCCCACCTTTATATCACCTTTTACACACTCATAATGCTCACGGGTCCAATCTTGTACCATCATATAACAATCCTCTAGCATTGTGTAAAATTGGCTGGATTTGTTGCAAAAACTTGATTTGTTCCTTTTAACTTTGAATAATTACCATTAGGCTCTAAAACCATGATTGGGGAATACCGAAGGACACTTAGGACTTACATTTTTACCATTCCAACACATTCCAACAATTAAGGATTAGTAGACAACACCATGAATTGAATGACATGGTGATGATTTTCATCATCACTTTATGAGGCTCCTAATGAAATCTCCTACTAGGTATAATATATTTTGAATGCAGTGATGTCTAGTTGGTTCATCCTCTTTTATTTATGCAATTAGAATATGTTTGTTTTCCTTGTATTTTATATGTTATGATTTCCATTTTAACCATTTCCATTTCTACAATTAGTTTAGGCTTTATTTAATGATATTTATTTCATTGGATAAAATCAATGAAAGAAGGACACACTATATTTTTCACATATAGTGTTAACACCTCTTAAGTTTCTACGAACTCCAGGTTGATAATTTAATTTGGTATACTTTGGTGTTGCAACAATCTTGTTGCGATATTGGGGTACATCACTCACTTCTCTCAGTGTTCAACTTTAATTGATACATTTACATCATGTAACTTTTTACTAGCCTCTAGGTATATGTGACCATTATCAATGATATACCTCACAGGTGGAAATGAATTACATCATTCATCACTAACCAAATGTTGTCCCCCATTATCAACTACAACTCCTTTAATAACATTATGTGTTGCAAATGTTGTCATTGATGGCAAAGGGGATGGCAAAGAGAGAAGCAGAGTGGCATAGAGGTGGCAGAGCCAAGCAACAGTGAACTGAAGCAGAGAGCTATTCAAGGTGCAGAGTAATGAAGAATAAGATTAAATTTCACAAGGGCTTGATGTATGAACTGTGTACATGAGCGATTCTTAGCTTCTATGAAATGTATGTGTATAGGTTGATTAATTTCTGTGTGGGATAGAAGAATAAATGTCAATTATGGGTCGTCAATGTTGTGTTTTAACAAATTCATGAGCTGCAGTCATAGATGACATAGAGTCCACTGTAAAATTTGATATTATAGTCATCGATTGAATGAGGTGCTTGAAGGATATTAGAGGCTCTATTATGAAATTATGGGCAGTGAAGTTCTGAGTTTTGAAGTCCATATTGGGATTTTCTAAAATTGAGGAATTGATTATGAAAGTATGTATCTTGATTGACTTAAATTCTATGTGAATTATATACGTATTCTTGATCTGATATTGTAAGAGGAATATCAAGTTCTGTGGGCAAGTGTGAGAATATGTGTGAGATTTTGCGTCGAAGAAGAGAGGTGCAATCCAGAAACGAGAAGCTAGTTCATTTCGTAGAATTGAAGGCCAACCAAAATGAAATGCTGATAATGCGTGAAGAAATGGAACCATGAGATTGAGTGTTTTTGTGTGAAGAAGGATTGAACCTTTGTAATTTGAGTAGAAGTAATCTTAGTAATCGAACCCTGTCGAAGGCGGAAAACCCTTCCATTGACGAAACTTGTGTTTTTATTGTCAATAAAATGATATTGTGGAGGTTAGGCCTGGAGTTAATGAGACGGAGGCCATACAAAGAACTATGTTAACAAGAGTAAAGGCCCAGTTAGGCACTATTCAAAACCCGGGAGTAGTTTTGGAAAACCATAACAGCCTCTTTCGCACCGCCTTTGAGCCGGAACGAAACTGCTTATAAAAAACATGATCCAGTAATAATCAGACATGTTGATGGGGAAATACCACCCTCATCGCATGAATTTTATGTGCCAACTCTTCACAGGAAAATTAACGTGATAATGCTGTGGATCGTCCGATTCGGGGGTTTATTGATCCAAGGGCAGTCGCGTCACAAATTGCATCGGAGATAAGTTAGGTACAAATCGGTTTTTTGTTGATTTCGCACTATTGAGTAGTGATGTGTGGGGCCTAAAATGTAATGTAAAGAGTCGTGTTAACGCTTGTGCGTTTGGTTAAAAGGTTCGAGTTATTAAATAATATCACAATGTTAATTCGAGAGACTGGGCATCATATTATCCTAAGTAAGGTTTGATCTTTGGTTGAAAAGGTGTGAAGCATCGACTATTAAACTTTTCAAATAATATACAAAGGAGGGTGACATTGTGTGCTTTGTCATAAAGACCATGGGTTCTATTAAAAGGCCGCAGCCTTTCGTATTTGGACAAGCATATGAATGGAGGCCGAAGCTTATATTAATAAAATATTAAGTGATAGGAACGAGGACCTTATTGTATGGTCTAAACCAGATACCTTGAGTAAAAACTACTAGCGCTTTATATACAAAAGGTTATATTGTTCGGGCTTAAAACAAACAAAGCATTATACTGTGGCACCCTCATGAATCGCATCGGAGAAAATTATGGCAGCAGAACATGTTAACAAAAGTTCCAATTATGATGTGGACCTGATGGGTTTATGAACTATGATTCATACGTGTTTCAGTTTCGGTATCAAAGTAGGTCATCGCATCGGAAAAAATAAGAACGTCGGAGCATTCTATTGAAAGTTGCAATTGAAATTATCGCATCGGGTCTTTTGCAAATGCATTGCTCGCAATCAGAAGTATTCAGTTGCAATTAATCGCATCAAAAAATAGAAAAAGTCTCATTATAATGTTGAAGGCATCATATATGCTAACATATGTGAAAAGAGAGAATTTATTGTTGGTTTGTTATGTGTAATATAGACCAACATATATTATGAAGAATTGTGATATGTGTTGAATAACCCTGTGGGCTCGAGTTATTCAATTAAGTGATTTATTCAAATGTTAAATGGGTCGAGTTCAATAGGGAAAAAAAATAACTAGACCAGTGCACTTGATGGTGGATATGTCATAGAGCATTATATAAAAGGGTTGATAATAAGGTTCGAATATTGATTCGAATCTCCATAAGGTAAGGTCTCTTAACACTTGATTCAGGGAAATATTTATATATGTTGACCTGTATATTATGACAGAACCATACACTTGAAAGGATATGATTCTTTGTTAATATATGTTGTGAGTAAACATATATATGCGCCTGTAATGGTTTAGCATATAACAAAAGTTTTATGTGATAATCGAAGCCTGCACTTAGGCTTTGATAAAAGAGAAGTTTATAAGCGTAGTGAACTTAAACTATGGTTTGAACCATATGTAAGCCTCCGCATGAGGGCTGAATTGAGACTGATTATTTGGTTTAATAACCATAAGAGAACCTTGGAAGAAAAAGGCCTCCAGATATGTTTATCGAAATTTCCAGATCAGTAGTTATACATACTGTAACGCAGCTATACATATAAAGCAGACACAAAATCACAGTGCACAGGAATGAATTTGACAGGTGTACAAGCATAGAAAACTGGAGAATATGCAAAAGACAATGAACAAAGTATGTAGAACAGTTATATGACAGCTGCAGCTACTCAATTGCAGTGAATAGAAAAAGAAGGCAAAACAGTTACCTGACAGTAGCAAAAGAGACAAAACCAGCAAGCCAAGTGCTGGAAAGAAGACCAAGTGAAATTTATATACGTGACTGAAAATGGGAATGTAAATGTTGTAATTGATTTTGTATTGTTTCTGATGCATTGGCAAGTTTCCGGAGGAAAAAAAAGATCCCACTGTAATGTTGAAATTAATGCATATTGTTATATCTTTTTGAATGAACAGGTAAAAGAAATGAGAAGGCAGAAGGCAAAGAGGCATGGCTGTCCATTTCAAATTTTCTGAGGAATGCTAACAATCATAAGGGAATTTCTATAAATAATATCACCTTGATATGCACAAAAATTTAGAGAGAGTGAGGTTAGAGTATGCAAAGTATGAAGAATTGAGGAAGAGAAGGTAAGAAGAAGGAGGAGTAGAAAGAGATTCTATAAGACAAATTTGAATACTGGAGGACAACAGAAAAGAAGGTACAGAACAGAGCTGATATCCAAGGTAAATCAGCAAATGTTTTCTTTTGATAGAATGAGGAAGTTGGAGCTTCCCTATCAAGTTGTAGCTTGATAGATGTCAGTTGTAACTGACTGAGGTTGGAGCCTCCTGTAGGTTGGTGTCTGTAGAAAATTGATGGGAATTGGAGCTTCCTTGCAAGTTTTGGCTTTTAGAATTGAGGTTGGAGCCTCATGTAGGTTGGTGCCTATAGAAAATCAGTGGTGAGAGGGATTTGGAGCTTGCCTTTGCATCACAACAATAATAAGATGTGATTTTCTCCCTTTATGGGTTTCCACTTATATCTGATGTCTATGTGCATGACGCCTATGTGTTGATATGATATATCTATTCTGATAATAATTTTTTCTCACATATTAAGACTTCTGGTACATTATATAATATGCTTATTAAGTGTTGCTCACAAATAAATATTGCTCACACGTTATGTTTATCATGAAATGAAGGTGTTAATAAAGTTTGATGAAAATTTTTTAAATTCCAGGAATGTGTTAAACTGATTCACCCTCCCCCCCCTCTCGGTTTAACTAAGGGTTCAACAACTCGTATTAGAGAAGGTTCCTTTGGTGTAAGCTTAAAGGCTTGAAGGATATCTGGTTGAGTCATGGACTATCAAAATGTACCTGTGTTAAATACGAAAAACTTTCCTGAATGGAGGGATAAAGTTAAAACAGGATTATTGGCTTCTGAATATGAGATATGGAAGCTTGTATGTGTTGGTTACTGCACAGACTCCCCCATGGTGAAAGAACAAGAGAGGAATGCCAAGGAAAAATGTGTGATATATAACAGTCTTCATAACAAGGACCTTGAGTTGATAATGGATTTAACCTCTACAAAATAAATCTGGGACAGATTGCATTTCATGCATGGAGTAGACACAAAGGACTACATTGTCAATAAGGGGAAGAGAATTAAGAAGAAGAAAAATTCATGTCAACAGGAAAATGTTCAGTCAAATGAGGTACTTGCTAGTGTGAATGGAAGTAAGAACCATGAATAAATTGCAGCTGAGGAAAAATCCAAACATGACACAATCTTGACTGAAATAGAAATATTGAAGAATGAAAATAAATACTTGAAGACATTGGTGTAAATATGTGATGAGAAAGAATATGAAGATAAGAAAGAAATTATAGGCCTGAAGACACAGCTTGAAGAAGCAAAGAAAGTAGAAGACACTCTACTGAAAAAAATGAGAGAGAAAAGTCTTGAATGCAAAAAATTGGAAGAAGAAGTAGTGTGCCTTAGAAATAAACTAAAAAAATCCCAAAGATAAGTATTAATCAATACACCTAAAATGAAAAGCTCTGGAAAGTTGGACCAAATCCTAAAGGCTCAAAGGTCACCTCTCATAAATGCTGGGATAGGATATGAAGGTGAAACCAGTAATTCCAAGGTTGAAGATAACAGGAATGTTAATTTTGTAAAAGCTGTAAAAGATAGTGAAGCAGCTCAACAAATTCCCACAGAAGAAGAAGCCAGCAAGAACAAGATTTGTAAGGAAACAAACAGAATTAGGCAGCAATATGAAAAAATAGAGAATGAGATGTTGAAACAATCAGCTGCTAAAGGCTCATATGCTCCTGAAGATGAATTGAATAAATTTGAAGGATGTCAAAGAAGGTTCTTTCCTCCTATGGGAAGTATTACGTGTTTTTCCTACCACAAACCAGGACATGGTGTAGCACATTGTAAGACAAAGAGAAGCAATGATAACCAGCAAAAGATGTAGCGAATAAGAAGAACACCTCAAACAAGTGAAGGGAAAAGACAATCTTTCATTAGGTACACAAATCATTTCCATGGCTACTGTTATGCATGCAATAATTTTTGACATAAAATTGTTGATTTTAAAATGTATTCAAGAAGGGGAACAAATTATTATACATCAGCTCAAATGTACTTTGAAAAAATAAGATGTTATGTATGCCTCAAGCTTGGCCACAAAGCAAAGGGCTGTAAACTGCCATATATATTAAAGAGCTCTAGGCAGATGATGGAAACAAAGAAAATCCAACAAAACTATGAATCTAAAATAAGTGCAGACATTATGATGAACTCCTATAAAATATGTGTTAGTTCCCAAATCCACCTTAGGCTGAAATAAGGCAGAAGAAGGACAACACCAAATCACGCTCAGCCTCATAGCTAGCCCTACGAGGACAGGAGAGGGCTCTCTCCGGGTCAATCTCAATGAAAATATTCAAAGGGGCTTGAGATTACTAAAAAAACAACTGATCTTAGGCTAGATAAACAAATAGGAGGGTTTGATTTTGATTTTTAGGGGTTTTTTGTTGGAAAAAGGGAAAAACAATTTTGGGCTTGGGGATGAGGCCAAATTCTTGCAGAGTTCAAGTTGGGGCAGGATAGGAAATGAATTTGACGTCTTAGATCAAATGAATGGATTGAAAAGACTGCAGAGGAGCTAAAGAGGGCAAGGGAGTGCAAGGATCCTCTTCAAACTGACGAAAAACATATAAAACTAAACAAAATTCTAAGGCAGAGCACCAGCAAATCAATGAATTCTACCATAATTACTCATTTTTTTAATTCATAAGCATAGAGAGGGAAATGGCATACATATAAAATTTATGAAACTTAAAATAACATGAGAAGAACATCATCAAAAATTAGAAGCCACAAGGATCCCAACAAGTGCTGCAAAACTCTGGTCTTTCCTTTGCCAAAATCTGAAATGAATGTACAATGAGGTACCAAATTTTTCCCAAGAGTCCAACCCTGAAAATGTCTAAGAAAATACAATATATAGAACATCCTAACCCCTTCCCATGCCTCTAGGGGTCAATCTCATCCTTCTAGGAGCTGCTTCAACCAATTCTAAACATGGAGCTAAAATCTAGGCAGCCAAACAACTTGCCTCTACATGCTAGGAAACTGATCCATTCACTTAATTTTCACTTTTTAGTGAATGAATCCTATAGAACAAGTAAAAACATGCCAAAATTACATCATGGTTACCAAATTACATCATGGTAGATCAATCATCACATGAAAAAGAAAAACTAGTCAAAACTAGGTGAATTTCTGAGCTGAAGAGTGAAAATGAGGCAAAATTTCTCTATGTGCCACGCTCAATTTCTCTATGTGTCCCGCCACTTCGGAGGTGATTTTGAGGCACTTCCCAAAGTCAAAATTGAGCTCATGATATCTCGTTGGAAATCCCTCGAGGTATGCTATCCAACCCAAGTGAAATTTGTCAATTTTGATGTCATTTTCCCCTTTAAAACTGCAATATTCCAAGACTAGTTCCTGCTAGTGCAAAAAGTGGCAGAAAGGCCATTTTGGAGTGTTTTTGGCCCTTTAGACAGCCCATAATTTGATGAAATGCTTCGGCCATTCCTGAACATACATAATATGTCATGAAAAACCCAAAAATGCAAATTTTTCCTCCAGAAGATGTCCCAAACGTAAGCACGCGTCGGGTGGCACGACGCGTCGGGCGGAAAAACCTGTTTTGCAACCAAAATTTTAAAAATGACAAAATATTCTCCAAATTTGCTGGAATTTGGAGTGAAGGTCTCCCATCATGTCTCATTCTCAGCCAAGGAAGCTTCGGCCAAGATTCGGAGTGGATCCGGCCTCTTGCGACGTTTCAGTGCCTTTCTCAACCTTGCTTTCAAGATCTTCATTTTTTCTCTGCAAACGTGTGTACGGGCCCAATAGTGAGTCTTCATGTGTCTAAGAATGTCTTTGTCACTATTGGCCTTCTCCTAGAGCTTCTCCAGATGAATTTTGACATGCGTAAGGCAAGTCTCTCACTCAAATGGTGTGATGTCACCTCGTCTCTTCCAGGCCAATGCACGGTCTTCACGGATTTTCCGCAACTATATAAGTGTGTGTTGATCCTCCAGCTGTTTATTTTGCTGCTCCAAATAATGTATAACTCACTAAGCTCTCTGCAATTTCACAGTCAAAGTGTCAATCTCAGCCTTTTGTTCCTGGATTATCTCTTTCAGCTTTGAGTTGGGAGAACTGGCATCAACATCGATCAAAACAAAATCAATATCCTGGCCTCCCGAGGGGCCCTCATCGTGCATAGGCCTCTTGCCTCTATCCTGAACCTATACCTGTGCTGATGTCGAAGGCGAGACCCCTTCCACGCCATGTGGAGATATTACTCGTGCTGCTGATGAAGATAACGAGACCCCTTCCACCCCTAGTGGAGATAGTACTCGTTCTGCTGCTGTAAATAAGGCTCTATGGCCTCTCTGATATGTCACACACACTGGAGCACTGATAGGCTCAGTCTTAGGAACCTCAAACTGATGTGAAGGCTCTACCTCATCATGAACAATCTCGGGAGGAGGCTGGGGCGCTGCAAATAAATCACGGGAAATGAACTCATCCCACGAGATGCCCTGTAATCCAAGCTGATGCACTACAGTGATTTTGATGAGCACATAATGATAGATACTGTTATGCTGCTGCTCCGGAGTCTTCTTCTGCACAAGGACCATCATATTTTCTATGTTACGGTACATGAAATATGGAATGCTCATCATCCGCACTCTCGTGAAATGCATCAACAGCCGGATGTGATACGCATACAAGCGTGAAAAGTGACCTTCACAACTGAAGTATCTAATGATCAGTTTGATCAATGGTGCATACTCTTCCTTCAGAAACCGGAATGGAAAAACCCTGCTCAACTGCCGCAAATATCAAGGTCTGATGTAAGGCTCATAATATGCTCTATCCAGCTACTGTCGCTTATTCCACTCCTCACCAATGTTTGGTATCCTAGTCGCCTCAGAAATAGTGTCTGGTGTCAAAGTGAAGTTCACTCCAGCAAGATTTACATGACCATTATGAAAATGTAGGAGAAATAGGCGAGCTAACTCATGATGATGCTGAGTTCGGGAAATCATCTCACAATACTGGAAGCATGACTGACATTGAAAACAATCCATTGCAAGAGGACATGCCCGCAATTGAGTCAAAGAAGTGGGCTCCTCCCTGACATGCCTACCACTTTTATGAGATCTCCTTGGCACATTAAGCTCGGTAGATGAATCACTGTCTTGCTCATATCCCTGCTCATATGGTGAATCTGTCTCTGACATGGTGCTGAAATGTGTTTGTCAACTTTATGCTTGGTTGGTTAGAAAATGAGCAATTGGTGTATTTTTTTTAATGCCAAATGTGTCACATATATATCAAGGTGCTATAAAAAACATCACAGTGGGAAAAGGACTGTCAAATGAGTTTCAAGTGTGAAGACAACCACTGTTTGAGGGACTTAGGAATCTGGGGATTTATAAGTAATGGGAATGGGTGATAGTGAAAGGGGGATAGTTTAGGAATAAGAGTCACTGAAACGGGAATATATAAATGAAATCAAATACATGAAGGCAGCCTTTGAATGTTATGGAGATTAAGTTTATCAATGGAGGGAAGTGAATGATAGGGTTTGAGGCTTACCACATGGGAACAAAGGGAATGACGGATATAGGATAGAGGGAGGAATCATGATAACAATATGACAACAATATGACAATAGTGATAACAGTTTTGAGAGCACAAGAGACAGTGGGGTGCAGCAATGATCAAATTTTAATCAAATTTTAATATGTGGGAAAGACACATATTATTACAAAAATAAATTTGACAATTTCTTATTCAAAACAGAGTTTTGAATAAGAAATGTCCTCGAATATGTTTGATGATAAAAAATTTAAATTGAGAACTTATTGGAAACCTCCTCATGGCCTGTGGGAACGATTTGACATTTCCGAAAACCGAACCCTAGACTCAGAAACTAAAATGACTCTTTTTGACCAAAATAACACCTATGACTGCAAATGACTTGAAATGAATTTTTATGATTTTGAAGAAATTTTGACTAACCCAGCAGGTACAAACATGAGGGAAACAAGAAAAACCAAACCCTTCCATCAGTCATTGGCATGCCCCCTAACGGAATGCAGATGAATGAGCAGAATGAGACACCTAAAAAATGAAATGCAATAAGAGAAATGATCTCTGATGGAGGGCTGTAAAGACCGACTCTAACATTGGCTCCAATGGGGATGGTAGCTCCTTGGAGGTGCCAAGAAAGACAGATATTTGGGAGAGTAGACCAATGCCTTTCGTCCATTGGGATATGGAGTTCATTTATTTGAAAAAACAACTCAAGACTGATAACTCAATTTATTGACTGAATTTATTTGACTGAAAATTTAACTTAAACTGACTCAACTCTTAAAATAGAAATGACTGAAACAAACCGACTAAACAGATTCAAATCAAAACTGAAATCCTTCTTCAGAATTATAGCCTTCACTTCGGGCCCCAGACTAAAGAAAATACTACAATGCACACTTACAATGAAGTTGAAATACATGATATGTACAATGATAATGTGATCAGCAGAAAACATCTTAAAAATGGTACCGTTTGAGCAGCCGGCCATTAACCGGCCCTCCTGGACAGTCTTCACTGTTCATCTCCTTCAACAGAAAGGCGTTCTGACCTTGATATGCTGCAATCTTGAATGGACCTTTCCAGAGGTTTTCAAACTTACCGTGTTTACTTTTTTCCTCATTCCTAGCATCCCACTTCAGTACCACCTGTTCCAACTAGAATTTATCTATTTTCATTTTCCTGTCATAGATCTTTTTGATTCTTTCCTGCAACTTGAATGTATTCTGGAAAACCTCTTCTCTCGTTTGCTGCAAATGAATCATCTGATTTATCCTTCTCTGCATATGGCTTTCTTCACTACCAGCCTCCTGAAGAAGCTTGACTACCGGAACAACAAGTGAAGTAGGAAAGACTGTATCTACTGCATAAACCAACTTGAAAGGAGACATACCAATTGACTTCTTTTTACTTACCCGATCAGCCCATATTGCATTCACGAGCTTCTTATGCCAACTCTTCTTATTGATGTCTAGCAACTTTTTAATGATATTGACTAGAGACTTATTGGAAGATTCCGCCAAACCATTACCTTGCATATGGTAGGCAGTTGAATGCCCCAAAATGATGTTATACTTTGCACAAAACTCAATCATATTTCTTGATTTAAAAGCTGTTGCATTATCTGTGATCAATTTACTCGGCCAACCAAAACGAGACAAAATGTTGTTCTCAAGGAAAGAAATAATTACCGAATCGGTGGCTTGTCTTGTAGGAACTTCTTCGATCCATTTCATAAAGTAATCGGTGGCTTTTAGAATCCATCTATGTTGTCCTGAGGAAGGAGGATGGGTTTCCCCGATGAAATCCAAACCCCACTGCTGGAAAGGGGCGCTTACCTCAACAGGTTTGAGTGGCAGTGGATGTAATTTCTATCTTCCTTCAAAAATCTGGCACTCATGGCAGCCTTTGACTATTTTATAGACATCAGCAAACAATGTCGGCCAATAGTACCCTGCTCTCAAAATTTTATTGGCAGTTGTCTTCCAAAAATGATGACCGCCACAATCTCCTTTGTGAAAATCTTCCATTACCTTCTTCGCTTCTTCCTCCACCAAACAATTAAATAACACACCATCTAGATCCTTCCAATAAAGTGCAAAATTCAAAATACAAAATTTTGCAGCCTTCAGTTTCAAAGTCCTACCTTTGTTTCTAGTCATGTCGGGCGGTGATGACAAATTTTGAAGAACATAGACGATATCTGAATACCATGGGGAATCAAAAAAAATTTCCGATACCTGAAGTGGCGAATTCTCCTCATCTTCATTAGACATAGCAGCAATTAGATTTATGTCTAATGTGTGCAAATTAGATTCAGCCATAAGCTTCGCCAGCCCCTGTCCCTTGATAAGCTTCGTGGGCCTTATTTCCACATCATATTCCAGCAAAGCTGAGATCCACTTACCATGTCTTCCTTCCGGATCATTCTATACTAAAACATCTTTCACTGCAGCATTAGGAACATAAGCTAAAATATGGGAATGAAAAATGTATACCCAGAAATCCTTCAATTCCTTTACCAGTGCCAGAGCTTGTTTGTCAATGATGTTGTATTTCAGGGCTGTGTCTCTAATAGTTTGACTGAAAAATGCTATAGGCTTCTCATGTCCATCTCTTTTCTGCATTAACACAGCTGCCATGGTGTGCTCTGAAGCAAAGGAAAACAAAATGAAATCTTGGGTGTAATCTGGGCTGATTAACACCAGAGCTGAAGATAGTGCCAACTTCACCAAATTAAAGGAGTTTACCGCATCTTCAGTCCACTTCACTTGGCTGTCCTTTTTCAACATATTTGTTATTTCTCTCAAATGCTCAGCAAGGTTAGGGACAAAATGACGCAAAAAGTTCATCTTACCATTAAAATACTGAATCTCTTTCTTGTTCCTAGGAGGGTCGATTTGCTGGATTGCTTCAACACGTGCCAGATCAATACAAATGCCATCTTTGGAAATAATGTGACCAAGTAACTTACCTTAATCCATGGCGAATAAGCTCTTTTTAGGATTAAGCGAGACACCATATTTTCTGCACTTCTGAAAAAAAACTTTCAAGTGATACATATGCTCTTCATCTGAATTGGAAAACACCGTCAAATCATCAAGGTATATAACAAGGAAAACATCTTTTTCATTTGCAAAAGCCATGTCCATCGCCCGCTGGAAAGTTGCATCAGCATTCTTCAAACCAAATGGTATCTTGGCATAGTGAAATGTCCCCCATGGAGTGGTGAAGGCTGTTTTATCATGGTCGTCCTCATGGACCAAGATTTGGTTATATCCAGAATACACGTCGAGTAGTGACATCCGAGATGCACCCACTACTCGTTGCAATATATGATCCATCTTAAGCAGTGGATAATTTTCCTTCAATGACACCTTATTCAAATTTTTGAAATCAATACACAACCGGATCTCACCTGTCCTTTTCCGCATTGGCACCAAGTTTGAAATCCAATCAGAAAATATGATGGGAACAATGATTCCTGCTTTGTACAACCTGTTTACCTCCTTCTCAATTGATGGCAACAACTTCGGATTGATTCTTCTTAGCTTTTGTCTGAAAGGCTTCTGATTAGGTTTAATAGGGATAGTATGCTGGATGATATTAGTGTCATACGTCTTTAAATTTGAGTAATCCCAAGCAAAAGCATCAGCAAATGAAGACAGCAAACTCACATATTCAGCTCTTACCTCCAGTGACAATGATTTCAATAACTTCACCATTTTGGGGTGTTCGGCCGTCCCAATATTTACATCCTCAACTCCTTTTTCAGTCGGTCATAAAGTTGGTTTCTTGGCCACATCATCCTGATCGAAGAGTTCTTCTAAATGTATCAAACATTTAGGAATAATGTTATATTTCAGCTGTAACACTTCCATTTGATTTACTTGAACATCATCACAATTATCATATTCTACATCGATTGAGGTATCTTTGAACTTACCTTTACTTTGCAGAAAATCATTAATCTCATAATCATCTTGGAAAACTTGCCATCATCTTTGATTATCCGGGACGGTAGGAATGTGGTTCACATGGATCTCGAATTTATTACTTGAATTCATTTAGATTTTCAAGTTACTTGCTGCTTTGGCAAGCGCATCTGCAATTCCATTTTGAATGCGCCGAATATAATTCAAGGTGTAATCTGAAAACTGCTTCAAAATATCAAGGACAGCATTCTGGTACGCCCGCATCCGCAGATGTTTCGTTTGATATTCTCCCTTTACCTGCTTAATCACCAATTCGGAGTCACCATAGACCGCAATTCTCTTAGCATTCAGCTTTCTAAGAATCTTTAGGCCAGCAATCAGAGCTTCATACTCAGCCTCATTGTTCGAACAATCAAATGCCAACTTGTAAGAACATACTCGTACATTGCTCGGTACCTTGTTAGGAGTGAAAAAAGGACTGCATACCCAAATACCAATCCCAGCACCATCATTTCCGACAGCACCATCGAAATCCATGGTCCATAGAACCTCTTCATCATCCTCTAAGTGCTGAAATTGTGCTAGCCCTGTTTTTTCTGCTTGCTGTCCACTATCTTTAGTTGATTGCTCAACTATGCTTTCTGGTAGCTGCCTTTCTTTCTGCAAAACTTCTCTGAAATTCTTGGTAATCTCTGGGATATCTTCTGCTTGAACCAACTGACTATCTACATCATTAAAACTATCGGCAAACAAAAAAAAATACTCTAGATCTGTATGTACATAATTAAGCAGATGATTAACCGGTTTCTCCTTAGTGGTAATCATATACTTCATTTTTTGTTCCCGATACAACTTCCTCATTTGGCCAAACACGGCAATCGTCACATAGGAGAAATCTAACTATAATGTCCCTTTCAATTTTTCTCCCCAAGATCTGGAAAGCAACATACCAAATCTCGGAGGAATGTCTACTACAACAACATCCATCAAAACATTCTTTGTAGGAATCTGATCCAAACTTACAACCAAGTCTTTAATGAGCCCAATACATCTCACTCTACTAGAATCAAATGAATAAAGATCATGGTACTTCCTATTAATGTCTAAACCCAACTTCTCCATGATTTCTTTCGGCATAAGGTTATGGGAAGCACCGGAATCGAACATGGCATTATGCAATACAAACTCATGCAATCGAAGATTGATATAAAAAGGAGGGACTTCGCTGTCCGGAGACTCACCATCTAATGCTGGTCCAAATATCAGTTCCGGTTGATCATCTTCAATATTCACCATGTCATACATGGGATCGAAATTCAAAATTCTAGAAACTTGACCTTTATAAGTGTTGTTCCTCATTAATTCAGTCAAGGGGGTGGATACCTTCAATTTTGAAATTTCATTCTCCAAACTAAAAGCTGAAGTATTTTCGATCTCTTTGGCTGGAACCTCTTTCTTTTCAACCTTCTCTCTCGATGTAATCGACTGATTTGATTTTTCTGCTAATGATGATTTAGTGGCAGCGGGATCAACTATCTCTTTTTCTTTCTTTTGTGCAACAGGTGAATCGTTTTTAGGTGCTGAAACTTCCTTCCTCTTCTAAATTGGATTGACTGGTACATCTCTATTTATAAGAGAATATTTCTTCTGTTGAGCTGACAACGCATTCATATATCCTCTCTGATACTCATCCGACTCCTCCTCAAGGGCTGCATCATTAGCTAGGATAAAATCCTCATCTCTTTGTACCGCTGAACATTCTGCATACTCATCATCTTTAGTGATATAAATGGGCAAATTATCAGGAGTAAAGAAATGATTTTCATCCCCCACTACATCATCTTCATCATCTGAATCCTGACCAAAAAAATTCTTCTGAAGAGGTGTCTTTACTTGCTGCTGGAATGCTATTTCTTGTGCTCACTGTTCTTGTTGCTTGATCCTGAATTAGGGTTGTTGCTAACCACGAAAGTTAGGATTCTGAATCTGCGGTTCAGGCTTATCAAGAGTGAGCCTTTCGAACATCTTTCCCATTTCACGAAGTATCTAATCTGTACATGTAGAAGCTTCTTCCTTTATCAGAACTTTCTTTTCGGCTTTCAGTCTAGCTCTCTTATCATTCAAGTTTTCCTCAACACTCACGGAAATCTTCTGCATGTCCTCTAAAGTAGGCGGATCTCTATCTCGTAATGAATAGGCCATCTCTGAATCAAAACCATCCAGGAATTTTAACAAAGCTGACTTCTTAGAAGGCCTCAAGTCATCAGGAATTGAATTATAAACCGCATTAAATGTGATAATATAGTCTTCGACGGACTCACCAGGATTGCGCTTGATCTTAGTATACTCAGAAGAGATTTGCAGCGGATCTTTTTCATCTCCCACCGATCTAGAAACTGTCTCTGAAGCTCTTCCAATGTATTAATACTTCTGGGCTGTAAAGCTCTGAACCATTTACGTACCTCACCTCCAAAATTTTGGACAAATAATCTCATGGAGACATTCTCTTCATCAATTTCATGCAGGTCCAAAAAGTCTATCATTCTATCAATATGCTGCTGAGCGGGCACACTTTGAGGGGTACCATCAAACAAAAGAATTTTACTCTAATAATCAGCGGGCATAGGATCCAAATCTGCTGGCAAAGCAAGAGGTGCGAATCTAGCAGCCATGGCTCTTGGTGGATTTATGATCTGTCTTGGAGAAACGGGTGGAATAGGAGTAGTAGGTGTTCGAGGTGTATGTGGCGGAGATGGAGGAGGAACTACTGCTGATTGCTTATCAGATATCGATGGTTGCACTGGAATGGTAGGAATAAAAGAATGTTCACCGTGAACTTGAGAATCAGATGTAACTACTGATGGACCAAGAGTTTCAGAAGAAGACTCAATGAATTCAGGGATATTTGTTACCACAATAGAGTTCTGAAGGTTCAGAATGTAATTATCAATGGATCTATTGGCTTGTTCAATCTCAATATACTTGATAAACTCAGGATTTATGACGATAGAACTTGTAGCACTTTCAGATTTAGTTTCAAACAACGACAACTCGAAGCGATCATCAAACTCAATATCTTCAATGAATTTAAACACAGTAGGATATGAATGAGATTTAAACAAACGGACCATGGGACTTTCACTATGGAGGATTCTTGAAATCAGATTGGGATTCTCATACACTGGAGGGGGATCAGGATCAGTATTTGATCTAGTGTGTCTTCTAGAAGTCAGTGTGTTGATCTATTCAAAAATCAAAGGACAAAACAGATCTATTTAGCCTATCAAATTCTAGACTCAATCATCCAAAAGTACAGAATGATGTAATATACTGGGGTAACTCACAAGGAAAATGTCACGTTCACAAGCTAAACCGGAGATCGACTGAAGCAACGTTTATCTACTTCCGCTATTGCATAACAAAAGAATTTCGAAAGCTGTCTGGCGTGACTTCAGACTCCATCTATAACTTATGAAGAAAATAAAATCAACGAGCAAACCATTTTCTTCCCCAGTATGGTTGCCACTATGTTAGTTCCCAAATCCACCTTAGGCTGAAATAAGGCAGAAGAAGGACAACACCAAACCACGCTTAGCCTCGTAGCTAGCCCTACGAGGACAGGAGACGGATCTCTCCGGGTCAATCTGAATGAAAATATTCAAAGGGGCCTGAGATGACTAAAACAAAAACTGATCTTAGGCTAGATAAACAAATAGGAGGGTTTGATTTTAATTTTTAGGGGTTTTTTGTTGGAAAAAGGGCAAAACAATTTTGGGCTTGGGGATGAGGCCAAATTCTTGTAGAGTTCAAGTTGGGGCAGGATAGGCAATGAATTTGATGTCTTAGATCAAACGAATGGATTGAAAATACTGTTGAGGAGCTGAAGAGGGCAAGGGAGTGCAACGATCCTCTTCAAACTGACGAAAAACATATAAAACTAAACAAAAGTCTAAGGCAGAGCACCAGCAAATCAATGAATTCTACCTTAATTACTCATTTGTTTAATTCAGAAGCATAGAGAAGGGAAATGGCATACATATAACATTGATGAAAGTTACAACAAAATTAGAATAACATCATCAAAACTCAGAAGCCACAAGGATCCCAACAAGTGTTGCAAAACTCTGGTCTTTCCTTTGCCAAAATCTGAAATGAGTGTACAATGAGGTGCCAAACTTTTCCCAAGAGTCCAACCCTGAAAATGTCTAAGAAAATACAATATATAGAACATCCTAACCCCTTCCCATGCCTCTAGGGGTCAAGCTCATTCTTCTAGGAGTTGTTTCAACCAATTCTAAACATGGAGCTAAAATCTAGGCAGCCAAACAACTTGCCTCTATATGCTAGGAAACTGATCCATTCACTTAATTTTCACTTTTTAGTGAATGAATCCTCTAGAACAAGTAAAAAAATGCCAAAATTACATCATGGTTACCAAATTACATCATGGTAGATCAATCATCACATGAAAAAGCAAAACTAGTCAAAACTGGGTGAATTTCTGAGCTGAAGAGTGAAAATGAGGCAAAATTTCTCTATGCGCCGCGCTAAATTTCTCTATGCGTCGCACCAATTTGGAGGTGATTTTGAGGCATTTCCCGAAGTCCAAATTGAGCTCATGATAGCTTGTTGGAAAGCCCTAGATGTATGCTATCCAACCCAAGTGGAAATTTTCAATTTGGATGTCATTTTCCCCTTGAAAACGGAAATCTTCCAAGACTGGTTCCTGCTTGTGCAAGAAGTGGCAGAAAGGCCATTTTTGAGTGTTTTTGGCGCTTTAGACAGCCCAGAATTTGATGAAATGCTTCAGCCATTCTTGAACATACATAATACGTCATGAAAAACCCAAAAATGCAAATTTTTCCTCCAGAAGATGTCCCAAACGTAAGCGCGCGTCGGGTGGCGCGACGCATCAGGCGGAAAAACCTGTTTTGCAACCAAAATTTTCAAAATGACAAAATCTTCTCCGAATTTGCTGAAATTCGGAGTGAAGGTATCCCATCATGTCTCATGCTCATCCAAGGAAGCTTCGGCCAACATTCGGAGTGGATCCGGCCTCTTGCGATGTTTCAGTGCCTTTCTCAACCTTGCTTTCAAGATCTTCATTTTTGCTTTGCAAACGTGTGTATGGGCCCAATAGTGAGTATTCATGTGTCTTAGCATGTCTTTTACCATATTGGCCTTTGCCAAGAGCTTCTCCAGATGAATTTTGACATGTGTAAGGCAAGTCTCTCGCTCAAATGGTGTCATGTCACCTGGTCTCTTCCGGGCCAATGCACGGTCTTCACGGATTTGCCACAACTCTATAAGTGTGTGCTGATCCTCCAATTGTTTATTCTGCTGCTCCAAATAATGTATAACCCAATGAGCTCTCTACAATTTCACAGTCAAAGTGTCTATCTCAGCCTTTTGTTCCTGGATTATCTCTTTCAGCTTTGAGCTGGGGGAACTGTCATCAACATCGATCAAAACAAAATCAGTATCTTGGCCTCTCGAGGGGCCCGAAACGTGCATAGGCCTCTTTCCTCTGTCCTGAACCTGTACCTGTGCTGATGTCGAAGGCAAGACCCCTTCCACGACATTTGGAGATAGTACTCGCGCTGCTAATGAAGATAACGAGACCCCTTCCACCCCTGGTGGAGATAGTACTCATCGTGCTGCTGCAAATAAGGCTCTATGGCCTCTCTGATATGTCACATACACTGGAACACTAATAGGCTCAGTCTTAGGAACCTCAAACTGATGTGAAGGCTCTGCCTCATCATGAACAATCTCGGGAGGAGGCTGGGGCACTACAATGAAATCACGGGAAGTGAACTCATCCCACAAGATGCCCTGTAATCCAAGCTGATGCACTACAATGATTTTGATGAGCGAATAATGATAGATACTGTTATGCTGCTGCTCCGGAGTCTTCTTCCGCACAAGGACCGTCATATTCTCTATGTTATGGTACATGAAATATAGAATGCTCATCATCCGCACTCTCGTGAAATGCATCAACAGCCAAATGTGATACGCATACAAGTGTGAAAAGTAACCTTCACAACTAAAGTATCTAATGATCAGTTTCATCAATGGTGCATACTCTTCCTTCAGAAACCGGAATGGAAAAAACCTGCTCAACTGCCTCAAATATCCAGGTCTAATGTAAGGCTCATAATATGCTCTATCCAGCTGCTGTCACTTATTCCACTCCTCACCAATGTTCGGTATCCCAGTCGCCTCAGAAATAGTCTCTGGTGTCAAAATGAAGTTCACTCCAGCAATATTTACATGACCATTATGCAAATCTAGGACAAATAGGCGAGCTAACTCATGATGATGCTGAGTTCGGGCAATCATCTCACAATACTGGAAGCATGACTGATGCTAAAAACAATCCATCGCAAGAGGACAAGCCTGCAATTCGGTCAAAGAAGTGGGCTCCTCCATGACATGCCTGCCACTTTTATGAGATCTCCTCAGCACGTTAAGCTCGGTAGATGAATCACTGTCTTGCTCATATCCCTGCTCATATGGTGAATCTGTCTCTGACATGGTGCTGAAATGTGTTTGTCAACTGTATTCTTGGTTGGTTAGAAAATGAGAAATTGGTGTATTTGTTTTAATGCCAAATGTGTCACATATATATCAAGGTGCTATAAAAAACATCACAGTGGGAAAAGGACTGTCAAATGAGTTTCAAGTGTGAAGACAACCACTATTTGAGGGACTTAGGAATATGGGGATTTATAAGTAATGGGAATGGGTGATAGTGAAAGGGGGATAGTTTAGGAACAAGAGTCACTGAAATGGGAATATATAAATGAAATCAAATACATGAAGGCAGACTTTGAATGTTATGGAGATTAAGTTTATCAATGGAGGGAAGTGAATGATAGGGTTTGAGGCTTACCACATGGGAACAAAGGGAATGAGGGATTTGGGATAGAGGGAGGAATCATGATAACAATATGACAAAAATATGACAATAGTGATAACAGTTTTGAGAGCACAAGAGACAATGGGGTGCACGAATGATCAAATTTTAATCACCTCTTTCAAACCCTATGGAGCAGATTTCAATGTGAGTATAGGGTTAAATCTTTCACCATTAAACGCTTGAATTCCTTCTCTTCAATACGCAGCAAACACACCCTAAAATCAATGAACCAGCTTTGAAAAACTCACTTGGAGAAAATCGCACTGGAACAAATCAAATTTTGTGAAGCGGATATGAATTTTGGCCTTAGGGCTCTATGCGCTGCGCGCAGACCCAGTGCGTCGTGGCCTTTGGGTGTGCCACACCCTCGGAAATTTCCACTGTGAAAAACTTTTCAACACGCCGCATCGTGCCTATGCGTCGCGCCTCTACCCAATGCGCTGCGTGCAAATTACACACAGTCAGCCTTCTCAAAACACAGTTTGGCTCTTCAATTTCCAATTCGACTTCTCTCTGAGATTTTTGTGAATGTTTCTTGATGCAAATGGGTTGAAATACTTGGAGAAAAATCTTGAAAAGAGATGTTTTTGATTTTTACTTCTTCTCAAAACCCATTTTGTAATGTTTTTTTTATTTTGGCACTTTTCATTTAATAAAACTCTGTCTTTTGTTTCCTCATGACTTTCTGAGCTTCGAATGATGAAATTGGTTGATTTTTTTCAGGGAAGTTGGCATCGAAACTTGGAAAAGGAAGACCAGAATCTGCTTTGAATTATTCATGGTGGAAAGATACATATTATTACAAAAACAGATTTGACAATTTCTTATTCAAAACAGCGTTTTGAACAAGAAATGTCCTCGAATATGTTTGATGATAAAAATTTTAAATTGAGAACTTATTGGAAACGTCCTCATGGCTTGCGGGCATGATTTGACATTTCAGAAAAATGAACCCTAGACTCAGAAACTAAAATGACTCTTTTTGACCAAAATAACACCTATGACTGCAAATGACTTGAAATGAATTTTGATGATTTTTGAGAAATTTTGACTAACCTAGCAGGTACAAACATGAGGGAAACAAGAAAAACCAAACCCTTCCATCAGTCATTGGCATGCCCCCTAACGGAATGCAGATGAATGAGCGAAATGAGACACCTAAACAATGAAATGCAATAAGAGAAATGATCTCTGACGGAGGGTTGTAAAGACCTAATCTAACAGTATGGAAGGAAAATAGAAAGGGGGAGCCTATTATCTCAATAACATAATGAAAAATTCATAGTCTCAAGGGGAGATGCTCTAGGAAACAAAGCTAATATCCAACCAGTGATAAATATGAAGCAACATCTCACGGGAGAGTATTTCATAACTATTCCCCACAAAAATAGTCTAAGAAGATCTCCATGAAATGAGAACAGCTATGAGAACAGGAAGGGAAAGAAAAATCCCCCTAACAGATAACTATTTAGGAAGAAGATCATATGAAGTATTAAATAGCTGACAGATTGATGGAGGAAGAGAAGATAGCAAGCAGCCATGATGGTAAAGGGAACCTTAGCCATGGACATGTAAGCTAAGAAGACATCAGCACATTTAGTGATGATCACATTGTGCATCATACTGCTAGAATTAACAAATGAATCACATTAAGAAGGATGAGTAATAAAAGTGCCCATCATCTTTTCATTACATCTTTCATCTATGAACAGTATCTATGGAAAGTCCCCTTGGAAGAATGCAGTTAAGTGAGTGATAAATATCTGAGTGATCAGTCCATGAAGAGTCATAGTACAGAGATTGAAAATGTCTTCCAAAAGATCTTTATATTGGAACAACTGAAATTGAATATAAAGCAACAATGATTCTAGAGCAGTCTTAGAAAGGAACATGCAGTGACATTCTTTCAAATCCGGATGACAGAATAAGTAGCAGGTTAATGATGCTAAGGTCTAATTCAATATATTGATGGTTGTTGGTGTGAACAGTGAAAAGATCAATAGTAGAAACTATGGGTTCATGTGCAAGCTAAAGTGAAATCTCTACATATTTTATCAAGGTAATATCAATTGGTAATTGGTACAAGCAGCATGCCTATCAACGGAATATCAAGTGTTATCATGGAGTAGCAGTAAGGTACATGTCCTCAGGATCAAAGGATTATGGCAAGAGTACATTCAGCATAAAAGAGTCAATGAAAATGCTAAAGGATCAATATTTTGTTTACTCTTGAAACTTTATATTGAGCATTGAAGCAATATCTTTTTTCTATATAATTGAATGCCTTCCTGAAGTCAGAACTTATATATCTTCAAGGCCTTTGTCTTAGAATTATTCATAAATTGTGTGAAGTCTGTTGGATGAGATATTAATCAAACAACTTGAAGATGCCTTTGTTGGAAAGCACCATGACAGAATAGTTAAAGTATTGGAAGTATGAAAGACGAGCTGTGTTAACCTAACAGTTGAAGCTCAAAAGTCCGTTATTGATTCATCATAAGCTTACTTCAATAAAAAGGAAGTTTGTTATGTCACATGAAGCATTCACAATCTTTAAGGTTTGATCCAATAATGCATTTATGATTAGATAAGGCCGGTACAATATGTTCTATGAAGTGTCATTATCCTCACTTTCAGCCTTATACTAGTGAAAGGAGACTATGCTTTGGATTATATCAATTTACAGTGTATATTCAAGTCCAATAATCCTCAAAGTGTTCCCTCAACTAGTCTTATACACCAGTTTGGAGCATCATGGTACAAATTTAGAAGAAGAGGGCCTAAACACAACTCAGAGAGAGGAAATGTAGAAAGCACACTAAGAAATGTGCAACGCTTTGCCATTGATGTCAAACGGGGAGGAAAAGCATGCAAAATGAGAGCACTAAGGTATTTCCATAAATGCCAAATGGGGAGAAATTTGGAGATGTTGTCATTGATGGCAAAGGTGATGGAAAAGAGAGAAGCATAGTGGCAGAGAGGTGGCATAGGTAGGCACCAGTGAACTGAAGCAGAAAGCTATTCAAGGTGCAGAGTAGTGAAGAAGAAGTTTAAATGTCACAAGGGCTTGATGTATGAACTGTGTACATGAGGGATGCTTAGCTTCTGTGAAATGTATGCGTATAGGTTGATTAATTTCTGTGTGGGATAGAAGAATAAATGTCAATTATGGGTCGTCGATGTTGTTTTTGAACAAATGCATGAGCTGCAATCATAGATGACATAGAGTCCACTGTAAAATTTGATATTACAATCATCGATTAAATAAGGCGCTTGAAGGAAATTACAGGCTCTGTTATGAAATGATGGGCAGTGAAGTTATGAGTTTTGAAGTCCATATTAGGCTTTTCTAAAATTGAGGAAATGATTCTGAAAGTATGTATCTTGATTGACTTAAATTCTATGTGAATTATACAAGTATTCTTGATCTGACACTATAAGAGGAATATCGATTTCTGTGGGAAAGTTTGAGAATCTGTGCGAGATTTTGCGTCGAAGAAGAGAGGTGCAATCCATAAATGAGAAGTTAGTTTGCTTCATAGAATTGAAGGCAAATTGGAATGAAATGCTAATAATGCGCGAAGAAATGGAAGCGTGAGGCTGAGTGGTTCTGTGTGAAGAAGGATTGAACCTTCGTAAGCTGAGTAGGAGTAATCTCTGTAATAGAACCCTGTCGAAGGCGGAAAACCCTGCCATTGACGAAAATTGTGTTTTTATTTTGAGTCGAATGATATTGTGGAGGTTAGGCCTAGATTTAATGAGACGGAGGCCATACAAAGAACTGTGTTAACCAGAGTAAAGGCCCAGTCAGGCACTATTGAAAACCCGGGAGTGGTTTTCGAAAAACATAACAACCTATTTTGTACAGCCTTTGGGCAGGAACGAAACCGCTTATAAAAAACGCGATCCGGTAATAATCTGACATGTTGACGAGGCAATACCGCGCTTGTCACGTGAATTTTATGTGCTAACTCTTGACGGGAAAATTAACGCGATAATGCTGTGGATCGTCTGATCCGAAGGCTGATTGATCCAAGGGCAGTCGCATCACAAATTGCGTGGGAGATAATTTAGGTACAAATCGGTTTTGCATTGATTTAACACTATTGAGTAGTGATGTGTGGGGCCTGAAATGTAATGTAAATAGTCATGTTAACGCTTGTGCATTTGGTTAAAAGGTTCGAGTTATTAAATAATATCACAATGTTAAGTGGGGAGACTGTGCATCATATTATCCTAAGTAAGGTTTGATATTTGGTTGAAAATGTGTGAAGCATTGAGTATTAACCTTTTCACATAATATACAAATGAGGGTGACATTGTGTGCTTTGTCATGAAGACCAGGGGTTCTATTAAAAAGCCGCAGAATTTAGTATTTGGACAAGCATATGAATGGAGGCCAAAGCGTATATTAATAAAATATTAAGTGATAGGAACGAGGACCTTATTGTATGGTCTAAACCACAGACCTTGAGTAAATAATACTAGCGCTTTATATACAAAAAGTTCTATTGTTCGGGCTTAAAACAAACAAAGCATTATATAGTGGGACCATCATGAATCGCATCAGAGAAAATTATGGCAGCGGAACATGTTAACAAAAATTCCGATTGCGATGCGGACCCGATGGGTTTATAAACTATGTTTCATACGTGTTTGAGTTCCGGCATCAAAGTAGGCCATCGCATAAAAAAAAAGTAGAACATCCGAGCATTCTATTAAAAGCTGCGATTGCGATTATCACATCGGGTCTTTTGCAAATGCATCGAGCGCAATCGGAAGTTTTTAGTTGTGAATAATCGCATCAGAAAATAGAAACAGGCTCATTATAATGTTGAAGGCGTCGTATATGTTAACATATGTGAAAAGCGAGAATTTATTGTTGGTTTGTTATGTGTAATATAGACCAACATATATTATGAAGAATTGTGATATGCGTTGAATAAACCTGTGTGCCCGAGTTATTCAATTAAGTGATTTATTCAAATGTTAAATGGGTCGGAGTTCAATAAATAAAATAAATAGCTAGACCAGTGTGCTTGATGGTGGATATGTCGTAGAGAATTATATAAAAGGGTTGATAATAAGGTTCGAATATTGATTCGAATCTCCATAGGGTAAGGTCTCTTAACACTTGATTCAGGGAAATATTTATATATGTCGACCTGTATATTATGACAGAACCATACACTTCAAAGGATATGATGCTTGGTTAATATATGCTGTGAGTAAACATATATATGCGCCTGTAGTGGTTTAGCCTATAATGAAAGTTTTATTTGATAATTGAAGCCTGCACTTAGGCTTTGATAAAAGAGTAGTTTATAAATGTAGTGAGCTTAAGCTATGGTTTGAACCATATCTAAGCCTCTGCATGAGGGATGAATCAAGACTGATTATTTGGTTTAATAACCATAAGAGAACCTTGGAAGAAAAAGGCCTCCAGATATTTTTATCAAAATTTCCAGATCAGCAGTTATACATATACAATAGACACACAATCACAGTGAACAAAAATATGCACAGGAATGAATTTGATAGGTGTACAAGCACAGAAAACTGGAGGATATGGAAAAGACAGTGAATAGAGTATGCAGAACAGTTATATGATAGCTGCAGCTACACAATTGCAGTGAATAGTAGAAGAAGGAAGAACAGTTACCTGACAGCAGCAGAGGAGACTAAACCAGCAAGCCAATTTCTGGAAAGAAGACTGAGTGAAATTTATATACGTAACTGAAAATGGGAATGTAAATGTTGTAAATGATTTTATATTGTTTGTGATGCATTGGAAATTCTCCAGAGGATAAAAAAACTCCCACTGTAACGTTGAAATTAATGCATATTTTTATATCTTTCTGAATGAGCGGGTAAAATAAATGAGAAGGCAGAAGGAAAAGAGGCATGGTTGTCCATTTCAAATTCCCTGAGGAATGTTGATAGTCATAAGGGAATTTATATAAATAATATCACCTTGATATGCACAAAAAGTTAGAGAGAGTGAGGTTAGAGTATGCAGAGTATGAAGAATTGAGGCAGAGAAGATAAGAAGAAGGAGGATAAGAAATAGATGCTATAAGACAGATTTCAAGATTGGAGGACAACACAAAAGAAGGTACATAACAGAGATGATATCAAAGGTAAATCAGTAAATGTTTTCTTTTGATAGAATAAGGAAGTTGGAGCTTCCTTATCAAGATGTAGCTTTATAGATGTCAGTTGTAGTTGACTGAGGTTGTAGGTTCCTTTAGGTTGGTGCCTGCAGAAAATTGATGGGAGTTGGAGCTTCCTTGCAAGTTGTAGCTTGTAGAATTGAGGTTGGAGCCTCCTCTAGGTTCGTGCCTACAAAAAATCAGTGGTGAGAGGGAGTTCGAGCTTGCCTTTGCATCACAACAATAATAAGTTGTGGTTTTCTCCCTTTATGGTTTTCCACTTATATCTGATGTCTATGTGCATGATGCCTATGTGTTGATATGATATATCTATTCTACTAATACTTGTTTCTCACATATTAAGACTGCTGGTACATTATCTAATCTACTTATTAAGCGTTGCTAACAAATAAGGATTGCTCACACATTATGTTGATCATGAAATGAAGGTGTTAATAAAGTTTGATGAAAAGTTTTAAAAGTCCATGAATGTGTTAAACTGATTCACCCCCTCCTCCACTCTCATTTGAACTAAGGGTTCAACATTATGAACATTTTATGTTTTAGATGTAGTTCAAACCAAAAACACTTATGGATATTATTTCACATTAGTTTTAAATGTGTAGTATGTCTTATCTCACTGATGTTTGTACATGTTCTAGACCCTATTTCAATGTTCCTCATTTTTTGTAGGTTTATGTTCCTTAGGGTGAAATGGCTAGCTATATTTATAAATCCACTATCCCATATTTTACATGAATTGAAAATGACATAAAAATTTCTATAAATACCTCATTGTGAGAGCTAGCATACCTTATCAATGCTTTTTCGAATGGTATCCTTTTTTCTGTTTTATGGTTTCCATCTAATGCAATCTCACTCTCCTTTTACAAGGTCAAGAAATAAATACATGCTACATTTCTTTTATATGATGTTCCCCTAACATTAGAAAATATAGGGCATATGTTATCAAATTAATTTCATATGCCTATGAGACTGAAGTGGAAATATCATAACATAACTCATATCATCATTAATTACACTTAATATATATGTAAACACATGGAATTTTAGTTAATTCTGCACCACAACTCAAATTCAAACTTCAAGAATTAACCAAGAAAGGTGCCTCTCAGGTTTTGTTTTATTAGTCGCATGGATCATGCATGAATTGTATTAATAATCATGTAATTTTGTTGTAGTGGCATTATTTGAGCAATTTCAAGGCCAATTAATACCAGCGGTAACTAACTTAGAAACCTAGTAGGTAAATGTTTGACAATAGTCATGGAACTCCTTCATTCAACAGGAGTATAAATTACCTCCTCTTGATTGATCCAATAACATGACTTCACATAATTGAATCTTTTTTATTCACATTTCATTAATTGGACTTCAATCCCATCTTTTACCACAAACCTCTTCGATGCATTCTATAATTCTTTGTTGTGCTAAAGTGACATTACCAAGATTTTGTGAATGGGTTACAAGTCACTTGTTTTCATTTATATTACCTATTTTTTTCTTCACACCATGCGAACCAAACTTCTCTTAAAAGCATTGATTATAAAAGGGAAAGTGTTTCTTGACTATTGCTTCAATAGAGAAATACCATTGAAGGATACAAATGACCCTCTCATGGGGAGGGACTAAATCACGTATCTATAGGCCATTATGTAAGTGATATTGTTTAGTTTTCTACATTTCCAATGGATTAATAAATCATTGACATCTCCCCTTCTCATATGTTGTTTAATTTGTCTGAATCCATATACTAAGTGTTTTATCAATAAGTATGTATATATAAGTGTTTGAATTCATGCATTGGATTTTTTATTAGCTATCTTACATGCATATAAGGTGAGTATCAATTTATTTTCTTTATTTTCCGATTACATATGTCTGCGTCATATCTTAACAACCAATTGAGAGTGTATTTTGAGAAAATACATACACAAAAAGTAATCCAAACACTTGAAAACTTTAGGAAGGTCACTATCGTTTAAAAGATAAATATGGTAGTCAAATTATATATATATATATATATATAGATATATAATTTGACTACCAAAAACATATATATATATATATATATATATATATATATATATATAATATTTTTAAAAATGGTATATAAACATCATGTTATCTCATTTTTAATAAGATGATTTATATTTTTTAGTATTTAATGTAAACATCTTAAAATCAGCCCAAAAAAACTTTTCATATCACTGTTTTAAAAACATAATTTCCAAATGAAACCCTCAACTGCCTATATGAAGGGCACTAATTATATGGCACCCTACCCTTCCCTACAATGAGGATATATGCGTATGATTTAAGTCTCTAGAGAATCGAAAAGTAAGTGAACTTACCAAGATAAATCAGTACAGACAACAATATTCTTGCCTTTCATTGAGTTTCAATCTAATACGACACTGACTCTGATATTTCCACTAATCTTTCCACTGAACGGTGTGAATAAGTCCTACCGAATCTCATTTTTTAGGTACAATGATTCTCGTTACTTTTGTTGGAATTTATCAATATTAAAATAGAAATTACCCTTCTTTAACACAGAGAAAATATTAAAATTTCACTCATAGGAGACAAGGTTCAACACTGAAAAAATTCTATCTCATTCACTGTAAAAGTATATTACAATAAAAAAACTTCTTCCTCTAAGAGGGATTACAAAATGATGGACTATTACAAGATACAGTGCCAAGAAAAACTCTTCTCTGTCTCACATAGAGAATACTTTGTCTCTAAAACACTCTGCTGTATTTTTTACTTTCGCACTGCTGTGCATACACTCGTTTCACACTCTGATGTGTGTAAAAACTTACAACTTACAATCTGTCTCATCTCCTTCTCTTTAATACAATGACCCAGGGCTCTTTCATATGCCGTAGCATAAAATTAAAAACAACGAAATGAAATAACCAAACTATTCTTTAAATATATTATAAACTTTTTTATTAAAAAAAGTTTATAATATATATATATATATATATATATATATATATATATTGGTTGTTTGAATATATATATATATGCCCAGAAAAAAAAAAATTTATCGTGGCCCCTCAAATAAAACATAATATAAAAACGTATGCCCGGATTTCAAAAATAAATTAAACCAAAATACAAACAGATTTCGGGTTCCAAAAATGCCCTGCTGACATCACTCAGATTGTGATGCGAAAACCTTATGCAAAATGGTTAAAGGTTTTTCGGGTCTGATTTCTCCAACTGTGTGAGCGAGCCAAGTGAGACCGAAACGAATCATGCAATGCCACGTGGTCCTTTCAAAAAGGATTGGCGGTGAATTTCTGAGCTTGATTGTGGTGGTTATAGGAATTTAAGAGACAGTAAGGATAGCATTCAAGTTTTCTGGTTGCTAGGTTTGGAATTCACAAACTCATCAATGTTCAGGAGGCTGTTGCAGAGCTATTTATCAACAACTTGCAGGCTTTAAATGCAGATTTTAATTTCTGGCTTGCGTGCTCCAGAGAAACTCTTGTAGCATTTATCCTTCTCTGTGTTGCCGCAGTTGAAGTTAATATTCAACACTCCCCCTTAAATTCAACTGCTGGGTTTTCCTGCATACCCAGGCATTTTATCAAAAACTCAAAACTCTTCTGCCCCAATGGTTTGGTCAGAATATCAACGAATTGCTCCTAAGTTCTGCAATGTTTTAAAATTATTTCTCCATTGTTCACTAACTCCCTGATGTAGTGAAACTTGGCATCAATATGTTTTTTTCTTTTATGAAACACAAAATTCTTTGACAATGCAATAGCTAAGCTATTGTCACAATAAATCACTGTCCCTTTTATCTATTCTTGGTATAAACTTCTCAACATTCTCCTCATCCAAATTTCTTGACATGCTGCTGCTGTAGCTGCCACATATTCTGCCTCTGCTGTAGACAATGCCACAATTGGATGTTTCTTATAAGCCCATGAAATGGCTCCTAAACCCATGTGAAAAACATAACCGGAAGTGCTCTTCCGAACATCTACACTTCCATCCCAATCACTGTCAGTGTGTCCAACTAAATCTGAACATTATGAAGCTATATATAAAATACCAAATCTTTTAGTTCCTTTCACATACCTCAGAATTCTCTTTTCTACCTGCCAATGTGCTTCTTTTGGCTTCTCCATAAATCTGGAAATTAGACTAACAGCATGCATAATATCCGGCCTAGTTGAAGTCAAATACATGAGGCTACCAACTATTCTTTTATAAAGATTTGGATCAAAATCCTTGCTGCTGTCATATTTACTCAACTTCAATCCGATTATTGTGGGAGTAATTGCAGCTTTGCACTCCTGCATATTAAATCTTTCTAAAACCTGATTCACATATTTTGCTTGAGATATAAAAATCCCTTTTTCACTTTGCTCTACTTCTATTCCTAAGAAGTATCTCAACAAACCCATGCCAGTCATTTCAAATTCTTCTTTCATTACTGTTTTAAAATTTTCACTATGATAATCATCATTTCCAGTGAATATTAAATTTCAACATATAACACAACAATGTGCATTCTACCATCCTTTTCTTTGATGTAGAGGGTGGGTTCTCCCTCACATTTTTCAAATCCATTTTCCAGTAGATAGGAATCTATCCTACTGTACCACGCTCTTGGCGCTTGCTTCAGCCCATAAAGAGCTTTCTTCAATTTGCAGACCTTATGCTCTTGGCCTTTCTTCTCATATCCGAGAGGTTGTTCCACATATACCTATTCCATTAAAACTCCATTTAAAAATGCAGATTTTACATCCATCTGTTATACTTTCCATTTGTTTTGTGCTGCTATGGACAACACTGCTCTTACTGTCTCCATTCTTGGAACTGGTGCAAAAGTTTCTTCATAATCTATCCCTTGCTTTTGCTTATATCCCTTGACAACAAGTCTGGCCTTGTGTCTCTCTATTTTTCCTTCAACATTGCTTTTGGTCTTATAGACCCATTTAACTCCAATAACTTCTTTGCCTTCTGGGAGATCAACCAACTCCCATGTTTTTTTCTTCTCTATGGCATTAATTTCATCATCCATAGCTTCTATCCATTTTCTATCTTTAACAACATATTCAAAATGAATAGGATCATCTAGTTGACAATATAAAGCAAATAAGGAATTCATACCTTCATTTGACGCTCCTTGTTCATAGATTTCTCTAACGCTTCTGAATTTTGTTCCACTTTTACTTGGTGTAGACGTGCTTGATGAAGCACTCAATTCTGCTCCATGTGGTGTGCTTGGAGATACACTCCCACTTCTTCTCAAGGGTGTTCTCGCTACCGCTTGAGGTGTCCCTTGTTGTCCTTGTGCTGGTGGAGGTTGTGCTATGGATGGGTTGTTAATTTCAACCATATCTCCCTCATCTTCATCATGAGATAAAAAACTTTTAACATTGATTGTTTTCTCAATGCTTCCATCCCACGCTTCCTCTTCAATGAATTGCACATCTCTGCTTATCACAAACTTATTTGTGGATGGGTTATACAATCTGTATCCTTTGGAATCTTCACAATATCCAAGGAAAATGCACTTCTACCCCTTACTGTCCAACATCTTTCTCAACTTGTCTGGAATATGTCCATATGCAACACATCCAAACACTCTCATGTGGGCGACTCCCTATTTTGTGCCACTCCACGCTTCTTCTGGAACTTTGTTCATCACAGATTTTGTAGGGCATATATTTAAAATATACGCAGCACATTTTTCTTCTTCTGCCCAATACTCATTCGGCAAATTCTTTGCCTTCAGCATGATTCTCACCATTTCCATTATGGTTCGATTTTTCCATTTAGCAACTCCATTCTGTTGTGGTGTGTACCTTGTGGTAAACTGCTTGTGTATGCCGTTCTCTCTGCAAAAACGCAGAAATTCCTTTGAGATATATTCTCCTCCTCTATCAGTTCTGAGGGCTTTAATATACTGCCCACTCTGTTTTTCCACAAGAGCTTTAAAGTGGCAAAATTTCTGAAAAAATTCACTCTTATATTTCAGAAAATAAACCCACACTTTTCTTGTGAAATCATCTATGAAGGTCAGCATGTAGTTGCTGCCTGAAACTGATGTTGTTTGCATCGGTCCACATAAATCTGAGTGGATGATTTCTAAGGGTGCTTTCGCCCTTATGACATTCCCTGATGGAAACTTTTATTTGTGTTTCTTTCCCAAGATGCATCCTTCACATAGGCTGTCAGGCTTCTCAATATATGGTAAACCTCTTACCATTCCTTTTCTGTGCAGCAAATTTAATCCTCCAAAATTGAGATGTCCAAATCTCAGGTTCCACAACCAATTTTCATCTTTTTCTTCCTTTTGGAGGGCTTCTTGTGTTACAGCTGCTATGCTCTTTCCTTTTCCCTTCAAGTCAGTGTTGAGCTTGAGAGGAAACATTCTATTTCTAGTGATTTGAATTTCAGCAATAATTTTCTTGCTTGGAGGTATATCTTTTATTGTGCACACATCATCTTTGAAAATTACATTGTAACCTTTATTTATGAGCTGCCCAATGCTCAAAATATTACACTTCAAACCTGGAACATAATACACATTAGGGACAAATTTCTGCTCCCCATTTCTTGCTCGAATACTAACTCTTCCTTTCCCTTTGACAGAGATCTTAGTATCAGTCCCTGTGGTCACTTCATATTTAATCTCTTCATCTAGATTGGAAAACATTGATCTATTTCCAGTCATGTGATTACTACATCCCGAGTCTAAGAACCAAACATTATCTTCTCTATCTTGTGATACATTACAAGCTAATAGCACATTACTTGGATTCTTTTCCTCTTTTTCTACATTAGCATTTTTCTTATTCTTCATGTCATTTTGCTTCTTTCTACACTCATTGGCATAGTGCCCATATTTCTTGCAATAATAACATTGGACATTGGATTTTTCATACCTTTGTCCATGTGCATGTTGATGTTGGTGTCCACCTTGTTGGCTGTTGCATTGGCCGTGGCTCTGACTCTGATTGTTGCTCCTTCCATGTGAATGTGAAGGACTATCCCTTCCACCTCTGTTTTGGCTTCTGCCTCTTCCTCTTCCTTTGCCTCAACCTCTTCCTCTTCCTGAAGGCATCTGGGTCTTGAAGGCATGTTCAAGAGATAAAGTTTCATCTTTGCTTAATCTCTATTCATGAGTTATTAGTGAGGCATGATGTTCATCCACTGTGAACTGTGAGAGATCTTTGGTCTCTTCTATGGTGGTAACAATAACATCAAACTTTGAGGGTAAACATCTCAAAATTTTCTCCACAATTCTTATTTCTTCAAGAGTTTCTCGATGGGATCTTATCTGATTTACAATCCTAATCACATGTGTAAAAAATGTGTCCACATTATCTGACTCTTTCATGCAAAGAGTTTCAAAATCTCTTCTCAGCAATTGAATTTTTTTTGTCTTAACTTTATCCATACCTTGATAGGCTACTTTCAGAGTTTCCCATGCCTCCTTGGATCTCTTATTTGTTGTTATCCTTGGAAACACACTCTCATTTACTGCCTGATACAAATATAAGAGGGCTTTAGCATCCTTCTTTCTATTGTTCTTCAATAGATCCTCCTCTACTTGGGTTAAGGCATTAAAAGCCTGCTCATCAGCCAGTTCAACAAAACCATCTTCTACAAAATCCCATAAGTCTTGTGAGACAAACAGAGCTCTCATGGTAATGGCGCAATAATCATAATTCTTTTCATTAAATTGTGGAAGCTGAACATTTCCAATGCTCATACCAGTGCTTGGTCCAACCATTGCTCTTAAACTGAACTCTACACTTTAAACAAATTGTCTTTCCTTTTCTGAAAGAACAAACACTTTTAAAACAAAACAACAGCTCTGTTATCTTTGAGAAATACCTGAACTTTTGACTTCTGTTGGGCTTTCACACTGCTGGAGAAAACGCTGCAACAAGTATTCTTCTTCTTCAGCTTATTTGAAACCTTCAAAGAGCCTAAACTAGCTCTGATACCATGTTGGAATTTCTCAATATTACAATAGAAATTCCCCTTCTTTAACACAGAGAAAATATTAAAATTTAACTCATAGGAGACAAGGTTCAACACTGAAAAAATTCTATCTCATTCACTGTAAAAGTCTATTACAATAAAAAAACTTCTTCCTCTAATAGGGATTACAAAATGTTGGATTGTTACAAGTCATAGTGCCAAGAGAAACTCTTCTCTGTCTCACACAGAGAATACTCTATCTCTAAAACACTCTGCTATATTTTTTACTTTCGTACTGATGTGCATACACTCGTTTCACACTCTGCTGTGTGTAAAAACTTAAAACTTACAATCTGTCTCATCTCCTTCTCTTTAATACAATGACCCACGGGCTCTTTTATATGCCGTAGCATAAAATTAAAAACAACAAAATAAAATAAACCAAACTATTCTTTAAATATATTATAAGTTTTTTTATTAATTTTTTTTTTATAATATATATATATATATATATATATATATATATATATATATATATATATTGGTTGTTTGAATATATATATATATATATATATGCCCAGAAAAAAAAAAATTATCGTGGCCCCTCAAATAAAACATAATATAAAAACGTATGCCCGGATTTCAAAAATAAATTAAACCAAAATACAAACATATTTCTGGTTCCAAAAATGCCCTGCTGACATCACTCTGATTGTGATGTGAAAACCTTATGCAAAATGGTTAAAGGTTTTTTGGGTCCGATTTCTCCAACTCTGTGAGCGAGCCAAGCGAGACCCGAATGAATCATGCAATGCCACGTGGTCCTTTCAAAAAGGATTGGTGGTGAATTTCTGAGCTTGATTGTGGTGGTTGCAGGAATTTAAGAGACGGTAAGGATAGCATTCAAGTTTTCTGGTTGCGTGGTTTGGAATTCACAAACTCTTCAATGTTTAGGCGGCTGTTGCAGAGCTATTTATCAACAACTTGCAGGCTTTAAATGCAGATTTTAATTTTTAGCTTGCGTGCTCCAGAGAAACTCCCGTAGCATTTATCCTTCTCTACGTTGCCGCAGTTGAAGTTAATATTCAACAACTTTTGCAGTGAGTGGGTGCTTAGCATAATATTGGTAGGGTATGCGAGTGGGTAATATTAATATTAATAATTTAAAATATATATATTTTAATCATATAATAAAAATAATTATTAGTTAATTTATTTAGTTTTAAATTAAAAAAGTTATATATATAGAATAAAATGTTATTAAAAAAATTATATATAATTATTTAAAATGTATAGAATTCGACGTGTATATATATATATATATATATATATATATATATATATATACATATATATCTTTTTCATGCACGAAATTTAATTGGGGTGCATGACATTAATGGTCTCTCTTTCAATTTATAAAATGGAACCAACCCTCAAGCATAAGTTGTTTCATGTAATCATTTTTAAGGTAAATCAAACATCCTTCCTTAGAGATAATCTTGGCTTTTTGTGTTATGGAAGACCCACAACCTCGATTCATTTTTTATTTCTAAAATCCCTACCTAATTCTGGTAGGCTTGGTTCGTTGCTTCTTCATTTTGACGTCTAACGATATTAATGTACCAGTTTTATGGAATATATGCAAGGGTCCTCCTTATGTCCTTGAATAGGTTCCTAAATAATTATCATAATTATGTCAAGGTCATTTCCTTTTCCACAAGTGTTTAATGGTAATAAGTAAGTCTCTCTAAATTCTACATTTTGACACTTTTGAAGTTCTGGCCAATATCAAACCTTGTAATTAACCATACTTTTTTTTTTCATTCATACAAGCTTATTCATATTCATAACAAGGTTTCCTTCAAAACTGTATAAAACATTTCCTGCTCATTCCACCCTTCCAATCATTTTCTTTTTTTGCTCCAAGGAAAATATTACATTATAAAAAATGTAAATAAGCTAATCGCAGATATATGAAGACAAAGACAAACACATATAAAGTTTTTCAACAAAATGACAACTCTTAGTAAGTATCGAAGATTATATATATATATATATAGATATATATATATATATATACATAGATATAGATATATGATTTTTTTATGTGAAAAAGATGTTTTCTATTAAATATTCATGACATTTTTTTTAATGGTTTAGTATTTACTTCTTTGTTTTGGGTAGTTTAGACTAATCCTAATCACTCACGGGTTCCAAACCATTGACCTTGTAGAAAAAGTGCATTAACAATGCACCCCATCACCAACTTCTCCACACCATCTGGGCTAGTATAGGATTTAATCGTTGTAATTATTTGTAAATTGAATTTTATTCAATTTATCTAAATTGAGTCAATTCACATGTTCTTATTGGATGGTGTGCACTCGATATCTTTGTTAATTTTTATTGCTACTTTTCTGAATCCAAAAGATTTAAAACATTTCAGTTTTTCCTTACATAATCAAAAGATTCATTGTTAAATGTCTTAAGAGAGAGTAGTGTTTATGCTCATGAACTTCAGAGGTTGAATAGAAGAATAAATTTAGCTTACAATTTATTATTCCTAATGCCTTATTAATGTATTTAGAATTTAAATTAAAAATGATTTATGGAAAATCCAACCTAGAGGGTGTTTATTCCACAAGAAACATAGAAGAACACATGTCACATTAAAATTTCCAGAATTCACTAGATATTGTATAAAGTATCTTTACACATATATCTCTAGCCAAAACCCATTCAATATGATTCAAAGTTCTTAAAACCAAAGAAAAAATAACAAGGAATATAGTATATGCTTCTTACTTAAAATCAATAAATCATTGAGATCCCAAATGACCACTTATCCTTGAACAAAATTTCAAATGTATGAATAAATACATCACCAAACAAAATACAAGCATGTCAGTAAATAAAATCCAATCACAATTCAAAGTGTCTAGTACTCACACAAATAATACTTTTATACTTTGAAATATTGGGACATTTACACTGTAGTCCTATAAAATTATTCCAAGAAATATTTGTTTTACCTAAATATTAGTGAATCATAGCTCTCCCTATTGTATAGCTAGATTGCTTCCTATCCATAATTCCACCTTTGAGTCCCTGCAAGCTCCCTCCCTGTCTTAGGAAACTAATGTAAACGATGTGGAGGTATATGGAAATTAATTATTCAAGGATAAATTTAAGAATTTTGTTTTAAATCTTAAAGATAAGAGTTGTAATATTTTTTAAATATAATCCAAAAAAAAAGGGTGCAGCCAATTGTTGAAGGCAAATTATCGATAAAAAATTTCCATCATTTGAAAATGGGGATCCAATGAAACAAAAAAACGATATAGAACATAATAATTTTTACTAAGACTAATCATGAAATTTCATGTAAATATGAGACTAAAGGAATACTCCTTAATCCGATCCAACATATCTTCTTGTTCGAACTACATATAGCTCCATTTAATGTTATTTCATTGAATCAAATAAGACAAAATTTATACATTATTTCATAACATAATAAATGAAGACATGCATGAATTAATCCCTAATATAGGAACTCAAGCTTACTTAGAATAACAAAATCTGACCTAGAATAGAATAAAAAAACATATACATATATATTCTTGAGGCGAAGAATGTAAATCTATATTTCCAAAACTGAGAATTACAGCTAAGATGATTCACCTTGAGAACTATTATTCTATTCCTAGCTCCAAGCCTTGGAATAATTTTACTTATCCATAAGATTATCTCTATAAAACCTGAATAATTTGAAATAATACCATAGTAATACAACCAACATAGATCTATCCTAGGCCCTCATCACACTATTGTTGATTCCTAACACTGGACAATTACAACAACCTATAGATGGAGTCTTACCCTAATAACACATGGATGCTTTGGGATAGACTCTTCAATCTCTAGCCTCTTCCCTTAGCTTTAAAATATCAAATATTTCAAGAGCTAGGAATTGAGATCATGGCATGTGTTTTGAACTGATAGAGGTCACAAATGGGTTGCATTCACAATTCTGATCATTTTCCAACCCATTTCTTGTTTACCTCCTCCTAAGTTTTAATTTCTTAAGTTTCCATGGGGTGAAGGTAGGATTTGTATAGGAATCACATTTGGATTCTCTTTTAATAGGAACAATAAAATGTAAATTTCTTGAATTCAACTTTATATTCATGATATTTGATCACATTTTTATGTAGCCTATGTTTCCAAATATAATTGTAATAGGTAACCCTTGATGTAAGAGGTTAAATGAGGAACGAATAATTGAAATACATCCAAAAATAGATGGTTATAAGTGGAATAATGAGGAGAATTTGAAATCAAGGACATATGAATAACCTATAATAAAAAATCAACCAATTAAATATATATCACCCTTGGGATAGAAAAACACATGCCAACATATATGAGTAATAATGGTCACCAATGTAATACACTATGAACCTATGACATGTAATGCCATGCCATGAAAAAATACATTATGGACTCATGTCATATAAACTATTATCAACACTAACAAATACAACGTGGTTCTATGTATTAGGAAGAGGATTAAAATGAATAAGAGTGCAATATGATCTTCAAAAAAAGTTATTTAATAGTGAGAAAATACTCACATAGCTTAGAAAGTAGCATTGATAGAAAATGCCCCTAGCCTAAGTTATTCAACCAAAACTCAACAATTACACAAATCTACATCATCAGGATGAAAAAGATAATATCAACCATGACAAAATAATCTGAATGACGAGTGAGTGATTAAAAAAAATGCGATGGAACCCACCTATAATTAAAATCGACGCTAGGCACATATTATAATTTATGAATTAAGATAAAGGATATGATGTCAAAGATTCATTGACTCAATTAAGTGGATGTCATTGATGTAAACCCACTAAAAATTTCCAAAAATATCTCCACTAATGTGTCGATGTATGACAATAATATCTAATTTTTGTATGCTCTTATTGGATAATGATGTACTGTGGATAGGAAGAGATCCATTGAAAGGAGAGCCTTAATATACCATATATCATCAATCAACACAAAAACATAATTGAGATATTTTATGAAGAAGTGAATCACCAAGTATACATTGAGACATGGATGCTTAAATTTAAAGGTTAATATATTTTTATAATTATCAACTTGAGATTAACTTGCCTCGAAAGTATAGAATGTGTTAGCACTCAAATCTACCTCAGGCTGAAATGAAGTAAAACTCAAGGCTACATCAAACCACGCTCAGCCTCGTAGCTAGCCCTACGAGGACAGGAGAGGGCTCTCTCCGTCAATCTCGAGAAAATGAACAATAGGATGCGAGATGACTTATAATAAGAACTGATTTTAGGCTAGTAAAGAGATAGGTATGTTTGGTTTTTGGTTTTTTGAGTTTTCGCTGGAGTAATGGGAAAACAGATTTTGGGTCCGGGGATAAGGTCAGACCTTTGCAGAGTTCAAGCTGGGGCGAGGTAGGTGATGATCTTGATGCTTCGAATTGGATTTTATGGATAGATTAGACTGACGAGGAGCTGAAGAGGGCAAAGAAGAACTTGGATCCTCTCCAAACAGCTGAAAACATATAGAACTAACTGAATTCAAAGGCCAAAGCCCAGGTGGGTCGCTCTGCCTCAAGTTGGGTCGCGCACCCTCTTGCCACATAGTGCATTTTTCGAGAAGCTTTTCGAGGCCTTCCCGGTGTCCAAATCGGGCGTGTGATGGCTCGTTGGAAAGCTATTGGAGTATACTTTCCAACACAAGTGGAATTATGCAATTTGGATTCCATTTACCCTGTCAAAAACCAAATCTCCCAACACTAGTCAAAATGAGCAGAATGAGGCTGCCTCAAGGCAGAGCGCTGTTGCAATCAACTTTTGAAGGTCTTCCTCAACTCAAAATTGAGCTCATGATAGCTCATTGGAAAGGTATTTCTGTCTAGTTGTCATTTGACTCATCAAGAAAATCATTTGGCCAACCATGCTAGGAGAAATCTTGATTTTCCCAAGGTCACTTTAGAGGTGCATTCAATTCTATTGAGGCGACGGTATTTTTGACATTTCTTCAAAACCATGATACCTGTGTAAAAAGTGAAAGAGGTTTTTCTTCCTAGGCATGTTGTGAACAAAAGCCTCTCTCAGTTTCCCAAATTTCATCTTTGATTGCTCTGAAACATCTTTTGAGTGAAACTTACCCCGATGTGTGAAACAAGGAATTTTGTCGAAATGAAGCGAAACGAAGGGGGTAAGGGGATTATAAATTCTTGGGGAAATTTTGGGAAGTAGGGAGGGATGTTAGGAAGCAGGGGGAAGTGTAATCACAGAGATTGAGTGAGGGGAAAGGGTCCAAAAGGGCAAAACACAGGCCTAGCCTAGGAAATTGCCAAGTTTTGGCTAGAAACTAGGGTTTGTGCAAAAATGAGGAATTTTGGGGATCTCAGTGATGGGAAGTGTTTAATTAGGTGAATTAATGATAGGGGAAGGTGTATGAACATCAGGATACAAGTCTTTCCGATGATTTGACCATCCAAGAGAAATTACCTCCAAAACCCTAGGAGAGGGAAATGGACCTTACCTAGGCACAACTGAAGCATGAACGAGATGTAAAATGACTCTTTGGAACCTGACATGATGATGACAACCCTTTGAATGATGGTACACTCAGCCAAATGGCGACATGGACTGTCATTTGGACAAAATTTGAAAAGAGTGAAAACCAACCCTAGACCTAATGCCTAGTAACCAAATTTTGCTTGAAGACTCATTGAAACGACAAAATTTGACCTTGACACTTTAAAATCACTTTGAAAGAGCACGTTTGATCACTGGAGGAAGGCGAAAAAGGCTGACTCTAACAGAATGAAAAAATAATTACTAAGTAAACCTTGACTCAAAAGGAAGAGTAACATAATGCACCAATGGAGTGGGGAATGAAGAACCATCCATAGTGACTAGAATAATAAATACACCATCACATGGATAGAGGAATAACTTCAACAATAATAAAACTCATCTCTAGAAATTTTCATTAACAAATGAATATATATATACATGAGGAAAGCTATCAAGATTTTGTCCTCTCCACAAATATCTCAATCAGTCAATCCATGATTCTCTCATTAATCACTCCACAAATCACTCCACAAATATCTCAAGACATCTATTACTCAAAATAACTTATTTACAAATGAGTCATTATTCCAACATTCATCGCCCATAATGATTATTTGGAAATATTTCAATATCATATTTGAATTCGCATAAATTCCTTTTATATAGTGATTTGATGACTATATTGGGTACCTTTTCATGTATTTTATAGCAAATGATCTATATCACTCCTTGTTGAACCAAATATAAAAAAAAGAATATATTGAATATCAATAAGCTTAGTCTTATCACAAAATTTTTTATTCTTGGTCATTTGAATAGCACTTTTTTTATGACATATCAAGTAAGTGGATTGCTCTTGATACTCATGTAGATCCTTAAGAATTATTCTCAACCAAACTATGTCACATGTTGTCGTTTTTGTTGCATTATACTCTAGTTCTATTGTCCAAAGAGACACTATAGGTTACCTGTTAGTACTCCATGTTGAACCCATAATGAATGAAACACTACAAGAAAAAAATGCATTGGTGAGGGGCGAAAAATGTCACCATAAGCTCATTGGTGACGGTCAAAAGAGACTTCATCACCAAAAATTGAATGTCGCCAATGCTGGCATCACCGAAAGTATAGGTGTTGTGGTGAAATTCAAGTTCTGTCACCAATAATGATTTTTAATGATGGATAGTGAGAGTCACCATTTGATATGAGCAATGGCGACATACATTAGCCTCTATCACCAAAAACCTGAACGTCATGAAAGGTGTCATGGCTGAAAGTATGTCTTGTGGTGACATTCAAGGTATGTCACAAATATTAATTATAATTACGGATAGTAACCATCACCTTTTCATATGAACAACAATGATTTTTTGTGATGGAAATTTCATGGCCGTCACTATTGGTGCATATATATGGTGACGTTCGTTGACCGTCACCATTTCATATTTGGTGAGGGTCAAAAAATGTCATGATAAGCTCATTGGTGACATCAAGGTTTGTCACGAATAATGACTATAATAACAAACAATGACCCTCACCATTTGGTATCAACAACAATGATTTATGGTGACACACCTTTCATGGTTGTCACTATTGATGCATATATATGGTGTCATTCTTTTACTATCACCATTTCATATTTTTGTGAGGGTTGAAAAATGTCACCATAATCTCACTGGTGATGGTAAAAATAACATCTATCACCAAAAATTGATTGTTGTCACTCCATTTAAATATCAGGGCACGATTGAATAAAACCACCAACATTCTCCTTGTAAAGCAGGTGCTCTTCCATTGAGCTAGCACCCTTTAAAGAATTACACTTTTAAACATTATATCTTGAAAAATTTATACTTTTTAAATTGTACAACTTTCAATAAATTAAAGTCTCCATAATCTTTTACTAAACAAGAAAAACATCATCAAAGTTGCAAGTCCCTACATAATGGTTATGGAAGTTATGAAAAGTGGCTGGAGGGAAAAATAGTTATGTATAAGAGACTCAGATTTGAAAAGTAGATAACCCAAAGATGTAGATTATATAGATCACATTTATATATCTTAATATCTAGACACGGAAATAATATTTTTTAGCATACTGCTGTGAATTCAGCCCAAAATGCTATAAGAAAATTATTGATGGTTTTTTTGCTAATATATAAGTTTTATACATGCATTTATTTAAATACTTAGCTCGCAGTCTGAAACATATATAAGGATGCACACAATAAGTTTCATTTTTAGGGCTGGCGTGTGAATAATGTCATAACAATACTTCTAGCCATAGAACAAGCATTTCAACCTTGCCTCTGTTGTATGATATGGACATTTTTCCTTCAAACTAAGTTATGAAACAAAAAACCAATTTCACCCTTAAGAGAAAATGTGGTCGTAAATGCATGGTGAACTCTCTTATAAAAAATATGTTCTTAATATGGTATTGGATTCTCATAATAATTCCAAGGTTAAGGGTTCCAAAGAATTTAGATTTTAACTATGATATAGTGAATGTTGGGCTTCAGGATAATATATTCTTTACGAATTTCATGTTGTGAAACCTCCAAATTTGTGCCCGGGAAAACTAAAGTTAAATGGAAACATTTTTTGTATTTTGGTTGTGATTGATATGGAGACACATTAATATATATGTTTTTTCCTAAATTGCATAATTTATGTATTTTTTCACAACCAATTTTTTGATATGGTTTTATCTAGCTCTGATTCAGTTCACATTTTTGAGGTTAACCATTTGATGACTTCTCTAGTTCATGTAATTAAATAGAGAAGAAAATATAAAGTGTTATTTTTGTGTTCACGAGAGTGTTTCATGCATAAGTAATATGGGAGCTACAAAAGCTTTAGTTATGCCCAATTGGAAAAATGGAGTGTCGTAGATATAGGAAAATGTTTAACAGAAGATCCTAAATTTTGAAATAATCATATTGTGATGCCTGATTGGGGGAAAAATTCAATTCGATAATGGATAAATACAACTCCACGTTGAATGAAATATCACAAAGCATTGTGGCAAAAAATTTAGTATGTATGTCATATTTTTTCTCCTCTTCTTCATGTGGAAGGCATAAGAGTTTTATTAAAATAATGAAAATATAAACTTGGGACATGTTGGAACACAACTATTTTCCTTGCTTGTATATAGTAAGAGAGGAATCACAGTCCATGAGATAATAATTATGTGCATGTAAAATCATGTTAGTGCTTCAAATGATAAGAAAGCCACTAATAGTGACTCATGAGAATTTTAAATGTTCATAAAAACATAAATGGAAGTTTGTATCGAAGGATTTTAACAATCATTATTTGTTTCTAATTGAGAAAGTTTGAGTCCAATAAGGAGATAAATTATCAAAAATCCTTAGTGATTGAGTATGATTATACACATTTTTCTTGGCCTATCTCATGCACTTGAGAGGATAAATTAATGTCCTCTCCAACCAAGTTCTATTTCCACTTGTGACGTGATTTATTTTTGTGAGACAATTCTTGCTCAGTACAAAAAAATGTATATATTCTTGGAACATGATCTAACTATGAATATTTAAGTGATCAAATCTCTTATTGAGGACATTGTATTTATGAAAATATAGAAGTCAAGTATTTAAAATAACGTAATTTATAGGAGAGAAAATGTATGAAAGAAGTGGTAAGATGGAAGTCAAATATGAAATAACACAATTCCAAAATAACTTGGGGTTTATAGTCACTCCATCAAAGATACTCTGACATGGAGGTTTTTATCATGGTCATTTTATATTGTTGGAGTATCTTTTGTGGAGCTAGGGTTTCTCCTGGTTTTCCCTATATAGGGTTTTCAAAAGCATGGAGAGAGAGAGAGAGACAGAGAGAGAGAGAGTATCACTACTCTTACATCCACAACCCAAGTATGAAGAGGAATGAGTGATCGACTATAATAACAATATTACATCCCTAACCGAAGTATGAAAATAAATTTTCACAAGTGCGTGATCGACTATAATAACGATTCACACCTTTCTATATTTATATGAGAGGTAAAGGGGCTTTACAATAACAAGTGGACCTAGGCAACTACAAGAAAACTTGCAAGACACAAGTAGGTCCACCCATGTGAAGCACTCTACTCTACATGACATGTGTCAGCATCAAAGGTGACAATGATTAACAAGCAAGCCCTCCATAACATGAGCACTACTCCCCAAGGTTCAACAATCCTCCAAAGGTCTTAAGCTCCAATAAATATTGAAGGTCATGTGTCTCCTTAAGGAATATGCATATCCAAGGTAAGGTGTCACCTTAAGGACTCCCAAATGTACATATACACTCCCTAAACCCAACAGTTGACATGTCAAGGGATTTTGGGTGGCCATGTTGATTTTGGGAGGTTTTTGTCATGGTGAAATACTCCTCTCTACTCTAAGCACAAAAAATCCCTTCATGCATCAACAACATGAAGTCACCAAGCTCCATACTTATCCAACAATTTGAGGAAGAATGCCTTTAAAACATCCAAAAAAGTTCTAGAAGCAAGCATTAAATCACCTGCAAAGTCCAATTCCATCATGGAAGAGCATGGGCCAACCATACACTATGCACCCACATGTCATGAAGCACCCAAAAGGCCCAAACATGGTATAAACATTTTCAAAGTAACTCGAAAATATAAAATTTATGTCCCTCTCATTATAAAATCCTTTGTAGCTCTACAGATATTCAGTTACAACTTTCACTCATTAACTTTCACTAATCAAATTTTGTAGCTCCTCTTTTCTACAAAAAGTTGGAAGGCTATCTATGAAATTACCATTAGACATTAGAGTAGATTATTTTTATGAAGGCCATCTGAAAGAGACCATTTTCGACAAGGTTAGGAATCCATACTACCTTGGTCCTAAGTTCACATACATACCTTGACGGAGTTGTTTTTCAAGTGTGCTATTGCATGTATTTTGGGTAAAGGAAACATCCATATTTTTGTGTATTTGACCTGAGTTGGGATAGATACCTTATCAGAAGAATTCCTTTGTATCATACTTATTTTCTGGGTTAGTCAGCTACAAACTACTTCCTCCTATAATTTAACTCTATAACTATTGTCTTCCTATAGTAATACCAATGTTAGGATAGAATACCACATCAAATATCTACTCATTATTAATTTATTCCAAAAATGTAAACTTACATTGCAACTACAAGCATGTAATGTGCTCAAAACTAAGAAGAAACCATGCTCGACATCATTATTCTTGCAGAAAAATTATTCACCCTCATCCATAAGCTCTGAAATTGACCATTTCCTTTGTCTTTTACATAACCTTGCACATTATATCAAAATATTTCTACTCAATACTTGGCTATATCCATTTTGCAATCACACCATCACATTTTATCTAAATGCATTCAGTCATATGCATGTTTAACTATAGATACAATGTGCATTCGCATTTTGTTACTGCACATTACTATGACTTGTGTGTTGAAAATGGTATCGCAACACTACACATAGAAACTGGATCAACGTTTAGACCATTCGATGCACAATCTCCTTTTGTTACTACAAAAAAATATAACCTATGTATTCAAAATGGTATCCAAAACAACGTACACAAATTGAATAAAATTTTGGACCATTCAATGTGCATTATTGGTTTATATATGTAAACGATACGTGCATTGAGTTTCTTGATCTCAGTTCATCCATTTTTCTCTTTCATGCACATAATACCTGATTTCACACCTTTTGAAGGGTAGAATGCACACTCTTCAAATCTTCCGTAGTGTTAATCCATACACATTTGGTTCAAAATCCATGCACATATGCACTTGTATCACAACACTTGAAGTTCCATTACACTCTGCTTGGGTTAAATGGACACACCAGAAAAATGGGATGCCTCAAAGTATTTTGGCATTGATTTCTTGACTCCATGCATATGACCAAGAGTTTTAATTGCAGAGAAAAGACATACACAAAATCACACTTACAATTCTACACACATTGGTCCATCTCTATCTCACTTCAACCACTCATATGGATGTTTAACAATCATATTTGGAAGTTCATGCTAAGAACAAAATCCTCAATCAAACTTCAATCATGAAGTCCTTCAAACATGTGCTAGAAAAAAATAGAGAAATAAATAAAATAGAAAAATACTTCAATCAAATCAATGCTCCTCTATGAAGATCGATCCATAGAAAAATAAATCCTCAAATTTTCTCAAATCGATCATCCACGAGTGCACAAAAATGACGATTTGTGCTGTGAATTTACAAGCTCTTTCCACTTTTATTACCATGGGAAAACCTAGAGATTTAATCAGGGTATTTTGTTCATCGATGAATTTAACCAAATTAATAAAATAATCTTTAATTGGGGTGCTTAGATCATATATAATTCACAATTACAAAAAAAAAATCCATTTGATCAACAAATTCAATTATTAATGTGTGTACAAGCTTTTTAATAATCATTTAACGATCAAAGAGTGGTTGGACCAGATCATTTAGGATTTAATATTAATTTTGTTGTTTTGTATTAAATAGATGGACAACATAGTCATAATCAACATATTTCCTTCTTTAAATAAGAACCATATCTAACAATTAAATATGTTGATGTTATAATTAATGCATTCTATAACTAGAACAATTTATTAGAGTTTTCCTCGATCCATGATAACCACACATCATTATGGATTGAATTACCAGAGTATGGAATTCTCGTAATACTGGAGTATGGAATTTTGGTAATACTAGAGTATGGAATTCCTATAACACTTATGATCGTGATACCAATTCCAATCATGTGAAAATATCATGATCTAGGCTAACATCAATGTTAACTTATCAACTAGCCATAAAGCAAATAGAGACCTAGTCATAGGATCATCAAATATTGGCTTGTATTTTGTATTCATTGTAAGAGGAGAATTCCCCCTCAAAGTGGAAAATAATTATTACTTTATTATCATTTTAAAATGCAACATTCACAACATTTTGTATCAAAACTTATGATCCTAATGCTTTTTCACTCCAAACTTATGATAGTGGAATTTTCACTACAATTATTTTTTGGAGGTTTCAAATGCTGAAAATAGGAGAAATTTGTGATGAAATATCATGTAACATCTAATTCAAATATTACATATTTTTTTCGTATATTTTAAGAGATACGTCCTAAGAAAGTTATGGTACCTGAATGTTCTTGAAATGAGATTCAAAGCAGTAAAATTGGGATTTTCTCTATAATATTTTCTCTAAACTGTATCAAAAAATGAAACTTGGAATATATTCAGAAGAAATATTATTGAACATTTTGTTTAAATGTTTCTCTATAATTTCAAATATTTTCTATAAGATATTTAGGGTTTTTGAATGCTCATGAAATTAGTTTCAAAAAAGTTCGTTTCACATTTTCGAAAAAAAACAATTTATGGGTTGTTCCACAAAATAAGGCTCTGATCATATTAAGGAGAAATATTTGGGAACTTTTAGTTCAAATTTCAAAGTTTTATTCGCTCTAATTTTTTTATTTATACGCTATACAAGTTAGGGTTTTTGAATGATTCTAAATTAAATTTTAATTAGGTTAGCTTGGTATTTTTTCCATGCCTTCTTTTCTGGAAATTTTCATAGTATAAAATATTTAGGTATTCAACAAACATACAAAAGTACCTCATGTACAAATTTTAGAATTATATTTTAAGAGTTGGAAAGGTGGCAAGTTATACAATCATGATCAGTGGAAAAGACCAAAAATAAACACATTTTGGGAAAGTTACCATAAGTTTCACTTGCACATCAAATTTTGGTTACACTCAGGGAATCACAAGAAAGGCATATCAAAGTATTACATACCAAATATTCAAATTCATAAGGGCTCAAATCTCAAAGATATCAATAAAAAGTTCATATGTTCAAATATTCTCTAAAATATGTCTTTAAAGGTACATAGCTTACAAAGTGACCTAAATTTTAATTAGAATATAATTCTTATTGTCAATAAAAGTTGTAAAATTAGAAATATTTTTATTATTTTCCAACATGAATCCAAATAAAGCTATTGTTTGGCATGCCACAACTTTTTCCGTTTTTGGTAAAAACTTCTCTACAACTGAAGGAGAGGAGTGTGCGGTCTAGCGAGGATAAATCAACTGCATGGATTTTAGGGTCTTTGGGGTGGGTAAAATCCCCACTTTTTGTAAAGGGATCAGGTTTATTTTGTTAGCTTTTAGGCTACCCATGGTATGTGGACCAGGGTTTTTGTAAATTTTAAAGGCTAGATAAATCAATACCATATTGAATCAAAGTCAAAAAGTTGTAAGTGATGGTGGAATGAAGGTTGGAATTGTCTTATATTTCTTTTTTTTGGGCCTAAGGGAATGTTCCAAATTTGTGTGCACAGGGGCCTTGAATATTCTATAGTTGTGTGTGCAGGCCACCGAGAGTTGTGTGTGTTGCTCAAATAATTCTTGTACTGAAGAAGACATGTTACTAATAAGGGAAAGGAATTTTGAAGCACATCTCTGTATATCTGTGTATTTTTCTTATTATCTGCACTTGAGGATGTTTTTATGCATCAGGAAGTCTTTTATGTTGTCTATATGCATTATATTGTTTTCAATGTTGCATAATATTGATAAAGGTGTAGTACGCAATAGTATTAAGCCATGAATAGGGCATAGACTGTGAAAGTAGATTATTTCCTTCGCATACTCCAAAAAATAATAAGAGAGAACCTTATCAGTGGATCCATGTCCTATTTTCCTTATGGATGAAAAAATATAGTTTTGAGATCCCCCATTATTGCCTTAGGTGAGACTGCGATAGGCGTTGCACGCCGTTGTTGAAAGGGCCGATAATAGAGGGTTTTGTTGGTTGCACAACAAATCCTAATGTAGGTCAAGAACCCTTTAAGACAAAATATGGTTCTGATATGGGGACTAGGATCTGATTGAGGGATATGTGGATGTAGCATATAAACAAGAGGGAAACACAAGATTGGGTAGAACTAAAAGAACAGGAATTTGCAGCTCAAGAAAACAGAAATCTGCGACTCTCGACTGAAGCTTCGTTGCAGAGGCATATTTTCACTAGAAAAAAACATGAGATTTTATTCATGATATCAAGCTATCCATGTTTAGAGGACTTGTGTCAAAGCATCCTGAGACTGTCTGGTTTTTAGCTAAATTTGTATAGAAATCAAGAAATACCACCTATGAAGATATCAAGAAATCGCATATTCTCACTGCACTACAAGAGAGAGTGTTGAAATGGTACATAAATTATTCTATGGTGAATTAGGTTGCTTCAATAAATGATATGAATAAAGTATAAATTGGTGAGTTTAAGAATAAAAAATCGAAGTTGCAATGCATTACAGAACTAAAGGAGATTAAGAAATTTGTAACTGAGTTTGTTTGGGAATTAGATCAAAGTTTCAAGAAGTTAATTGGTCAATTAGGATTTACAATCCCTGAAGAACAAGATAAGGAATGGTTTATAGCCATTTTATTTCCACATATTTGGCTACCTTTAACACATCAAAAGATATCAACACAGGATGAAGCTCTAGAAATTGCAATGAAGTTGGAAGCTTCGCCAGTGGGAGATACTAATTCAGGAGTACAATAGATTCAAAACCAACTAGTAACAATGAATTTGCAGCTACAAGATCTAAGTAAGGGTAAGGAATTCAGGTCAAAAATTAAATCATAGGCATTGTGCATAAATTCTAAGGTTGAAGGCCACTATAAGGATCAATGCCCTATGTCTAAAGACTACATAAATAGTGGATGTCCTAATCCATTTCACATAGGATCAAGTGGATGGTGTGACTTATGTAAAGTTGCAGCTAGACATTGCACAAAATAATTCTATTTGATGGAGAAGTATGTACAGACCCTGAAACAACTATTTTGTAACATCTGCATCTCGATGGTGCATGATGGGAAGAACTGACATAGTTATTATTTAATGATATAATAAAGTGCATGCGCTTATAGAATGAAATTTAAGGAACTTGCACAGGAGCATAAAGGTTATCATGATGATCGAGGGGGATTCGAAGGACGAGGTTTGAAGGAGTCGTCGAGGACGTGGCCAGCCCATATGTTAAAATTTTAGTGAAGTAGGAAACTGTTAGAAGCCTACCCCCACCTATAAGTATTGTAATTCCTTTGATCATGTGATAAAATAATGTCTAGTTCTTATGAAAATTATGGAGGATAAAATAAAGAAATTCTTAGACATCATTTTCAAATTTTTATGGCTGAACCAAGGGAAGGTTACCCATGCATTAACATAGTCATGCGAAATGGCACAATGACAGGATATGATATAGTCGAAGGAAAGAAGCCGATGGAAGACAAATGGGTTAGGAATACTACAAAAAGAGAACTTGGTTTCAGTATGAAGGTGGAAAAATAATTAGTCCTGGAGGAAAAGCGAAGTTTCAAGGATCCGGGAGCTTCAACCTCTAGTGTGCAACCACAATGAAATTTAATACCAAAGAAGGACAACGTTGAAGTAATGACTCAACTGAAATAATTTGATCCAACTATATTAAAATCAATTTTTCAGATATGGATGAATTTTTTGTGAGATTAGAAGGTTGTTCAAGGACTATAGGAGATGATATACTCTTTCGTTGGTAAAGAAGAACCGTGAAATGAGCCACCGGCAGTCCACAAGTTGAATCAACATAAGAAGAGAACAATAAGTGAGATGAGACAAACTCCACAGATCGATGAATATGACATGGATCAGGTATTCCTCAATTTAGGATCTGATGGTAATGTATTTCGTAAGAAAACTTGGGAGCACGTAGGAAAGTATAAGTGGAAATGGTCGTTAATCTAGTTGAGAATGGGTAACCCGCAGAAGATCATCCATATGTGAAGGCTATCTCGAATTGTAGTATATATTGAAGGAGTCTGTGTTGTTGCATATTTAGAATTAAATGATATTATATATGATAAAAATCCATATCTTGTGCTTCTTGGATTGGACTGGTATTTTTATACTGATGCAGTAATCAATATGAAAAGGAGACAGATGGTCTTTGAAACGGGGGATATGTGGGTCATTTTTCCTATAGACCCATCAGAAGAATAATGGTATACAAAACCTAACTGCGATGAGTATTTTGATGCCGAGATTTACAATATCTACACAATAAAAATTAAGGAGGAATATATTATTAATCCAATTGTAGAATGAAGGCTAAGCAGGGAGTAGGGCACTTCCTATATTTCAGACTATGATGAAGAACTGGAAAATTGGAAGAACAAATTGCATGAAGTCTCTACAAGACGATGTAAAATAATTACAATATCACTTCGTTGTATAACTTCAGAGGTCTATAATTTTCCTTATTATGATGGGATAAGAGATGTCAATATTTTTCTTGATGAATTTCAAAAATAAGTTCCCGAAGAATACGTATCGTTGGACTAAGGCTTGGGGTGAAGATCCAAAGCTAGAGTGGGTACATATATTTTTTCACACATTGGACGTGATACCTATGAAATCGTATCTTAAGAAAGAGTTGCAACATGTAATGATGAGTTAGAAAATTTTGGTTGAAGGGTTTCTCATGAAATTAACATTTGAGGATGACTATCAATGCCTTGATGAGGCCCTTCAAGAAGTTGGAGTAGGGATTTTTAAGACTACCATTGTGCTAACTTGGATGCATCCATATTGGACTACGCAGTTGGAGCATGCACTGGAATGCCATAATGTAACATCAGAAGAGGATGAGTAGGGCTCGTGCAATATTTATATCCCAGAGTCAAAATGAATTTGTGAAGTTGTTGGACCAAAGCCTGAAAAATTTCACATAACACGGCTCGTGAAGACAAAGAAGGTGAATATAGTGTTAGAAGAAGAGCCAAAATTTGCACTGATTGGACATTATTGGAATGAAGACACAGTTAGAAAAGTTGCAGAGTTGCTACATGAGTATCAAGAGCTCTTCCCTAATATTTTTTCTTCATTGAAGGTTATAGTAGGAGACGTCAAAGTTATGACGATTACTCTGAAACCAAATTTGAAGCTAGTAAAACAATGACCATATATATTGAATCCAGAGTAAAAGGAAACAGTAAAGGCAAAGCTAAAAAATATGTTCAAGTCATAGATAATTGAACTGGTCAAATAATATTAATGGGTATTTCCTATGCTATTTCATGAAAATAAGAGAAAGGGTGAAATCATAATCTATGTGGAGTTGAAGAAATTTAGTGATGCATGTGTACATGACCCTTTTACCACACCATTCGTGGATGAAGTTTTGTAAAATGTAGGAGGGCAGGAGGATTACTCTTTCACATATGGTCTTTTGGGTTACCATCAGATTAGGATTGCACCCGAAGATCTCCATAAGAGCACTTTTTTTACAAAGTGGGGGTGTTACCAGTACAACGTGATGCCTTTTGGCTTGAAGAATGATCTTGCCATATTTTCTAGAGTTGTAGTCACAGCTTTCAGGGAGCATATACACAAATATTTGGAGGCTTAATTTTATGATTGGATTGTCATTAGGTTGATGAAGGCATGTGTATCAATCTTGAGAATTATGTTGGATACCTGTAGATAGCATCTGATATCTCTGAGTTTGAAGAAGTGCATATTATGTGTACCTTTTGGTATACTATCGTGGTATGTTGTTTTTAGGTAGATATTGATGGTAGACCTAGTTAATATAGTTTTTATTGTGAACTTGGAACCACCTCAGACAGTTAAACAACTACGCAAAACAATGGGAAATACTCGCTATTACAAGAAGCTTATAAAGGCATATGCGTATATAACTTTGGCGATGGAGAAGCTATTGAAGAAGGATGTTACTTTTTTATGGGATAAATAATTTAAAAAGAGCCTTGAAATACTAAAAGAAAATATGGTAACTGTGTCGATTCTATTTTTCTTGGACTAGAATAAAGAATTTCATTTACATGTTGACGCCTCTTGCATAGCACTAGGTGCATTATTGACCCAGCCAAGAGAATGATATATTGAACACCTCATCACTTTTGGAAGTATAAAATAGTCCAAGGCGGAGAAGAAATATTCTATGAAATAAATAGAGGGGTCATATATGGTTTATGAATTACAGAAGTTGAGGAACTATGTGTGGAGAGCACACTTCGGGATGTTTAATGGTCACTCTGTGCTGAAGTATTTGGTGAATAAGACTATTCCAAGTGGAAATAATTATCGGTGGTTGTTATTATTTCAGGAATATGAATTTGAAGTTATAGTAAAGCTAGGGATATTGAATGTTGGACTTGATCATCTTTAAAGAATAGAAAGAGGTGAACAACCCATGAGCATTGAGGAGAACCTACATGATGCACAACTAGTCACAATAAGGGTTGTAGATGATCACTTCATAGATATTATTTAGATTTTGGTAGAAGAAAAATATGGTAGTTAATGAAAATAATTTTTCATTAATTGCAGGACATTTGTATAAGATGGGACTAGATGAAGTACTATGCATATATGTTTTTGACCATGAAACGAAACATATACTGGTAGAAGCTCATGGAGGAGCTGCAGGAGGCTAGTATGCAAGAAAGGCCACTATGGAGAATATTTTGATTGTTGGATTATCGTTGCCCATAGTGCATAAGGATGCTAAGGACTATTGTATATCTTGTGATGTGTGCCAAAGTATATGAAGATTGTCTATAAGGGATGAAATTCCCTTGTATCCACAAGTAACGTTTCAATAATTTGATAAGTGGGCAATTGAATTTGTTGGACCTATAAATCCACGAGGAAATAATACTAGAGAAAGGTATATCATCATCACAACATATTATTTGATGAGGTGGGCTGAGGAAAAATTGGTAAGGTATTGCAGCATAGATACTTCCAAAAAGTTCATATTTGAGTATATTCTTTGCATATTTTGGTGTCTGAAGATCTCGATGAGTGACAGGGGTTCACATTTCTTCCATAAGACTATTGAAGTGTTGACTGAAGAATTTCAAGTATACCATTAGAAGAGTACACCATATAATCCGCAGCTAAATGTGACGGTCAAATATTTTAATAGATTCTAGAGAATGAAAACACCAAAGTATTCAACGCGAACATAAATTATTGGGATCTGAGAAATCCAATGATGTTATGGTCATACAAGACAATGCATAAGAATTTTACTCGACAAACACCTTTTAGTTTGGTCTATGGACAAGAAGAAATCATGCCTATGGATTATATTGTGCCGAGTTTTAGTATCACAGCTTTTATAGATATGGTGGATCGCGACACATTGGAAGAAAGGATGGAGAAATTTCTCGCTTTAGAGGAAGACATATTTATTATAGGTTATCAACAACAAGTACAAAAATCAAGGGAAAAACCATGGCATGATAGGCATATCAGGTACAAAACATTCAAGGAGGGAGACCTTGTTTTACTGTATGATAGAAAGTTCATGAAGTTCCCAAGAAAGTTCCAAACAAACTGGTGTGGACCATATATAATCACAAATGTCTCTCAGGGAGGTGGAGTTCATCTCATGAATTTTGAGGATCATTTGATGCTAATACAAGTAAATGGGAGCAGATTGAAGATATACAAGGACGACTTTGTCCATGGAAATTTGGACTGACTATATGAAAGAACGAAAGTCTTAGTGTCACATGTAGTTGAAAGTGGGCAGGGGACAATATACTACTCTGTCGAAGTCAGACTTCGCCAAATATTGATTACTGTATGAAACTCAGAAGAATCTCAATGTATGAGGGAACCATGACAAGGGAGGAATTTCTACAACATAATAGAGGATCTGTCAAAGTACATGATAAATACAACCATTGGAAGATAAAAATTTGATTTAACAGGGAAGTTTCCATTAAAAGGAGTGGGGAAAACACATTTATTCGAAATAGCTGGGAAAATATGCAACCAAATCCACATTAATGATTTAAATATGAAGACAATCATGGATTTTTAAATTCAAATTTATTATAAATATCGCATCCTGATCCACATTTGGCCATTTTTATTCCTGAGAATTGGAATTAAAATTTTGTGCATAAGTAAGGAAAGAGTGATCCGTTGTATGTCTGTGAAGATCTAGGAACAAATTTCTAGAGAATTAATCAGAAGAGGACTAGCAAGAACCATGAAAACCATCGCACCAACCCTCATGGAATTTATATCTCCAAGGAAACAATTGGCTGCAGGAGAAGAAGCATCAGCCAAGAAAAATAAGGAAAAAAGGCCAACTTCCTCCCCTAGTGTTAGACAGTCTCCAAGATAGAAATTCACTAAGGAATAGAGGTCTAAGCATTGGTTAGACAAGAAAAATAAATATATGGAGGTGATGGAGAGTGATAAAGAGGATATTTCAGCACACATTCCAAAGGATATTGTAGCACAGGAAGTAGAGCCTATTTCTAGATTTCTACCATATGTAACACCCATGAAGGTGGGTGCGAAATGAGTGAAGGACATTGATGATGAAAATTTCATTGTATTCATACCACTATTTCATGATGAAATGTCATTCGAGGGAGAGCCATTGTAAAAATTATCACACCTAAGGATGGATGAGTGGGACTTCAACAATAGAAGAAAACATCCTCAGTTGTAGCCAGTAGATACTTGAAGCAAGTTCATTATCGAGAAAGAAATGTCACCAGATTGGAGCCACAAAAGTGGGCTACAGGAATCCAAAAAGAAAGGTTGCTCAACATGATGTCGTATGTGCCACACTTTGGCAGTAATAATATCAATACCATATGTGTCTGGAAGCTATTTTCATTAATACATGATGGATCCATCTAGTTTGGATAAAAGGGACCCATCGATCATATGTTGATAAGGAGGATCATAGCACTACCCTATCAAGGAAAGAACCTCACCGAGGAGTTCATCGGGAAAATCTAGGACAAAGGATTCATTGGATAAATTAAGAAACAATTCAGCATATTGAAGAAGTTGAGAGGCTATGATATTATCTCCATTAATGGTTCAGTTTTTCACTTCTCCGCACACATCCTTGCCAGAAAAATCATGTGAAAATGTTGTGCAAATGAACTACTAGCACCTATGGTCTATTTGGCTGCGGAGTGTAGTAAATGAGTATAATATAACTGGGCGGCTTACCTATAAAAATAATTTCTTGAAGCACAAGAGGAAGGGAAACAATTCCACTATGCATGGTTTCTACTGACTCATTGCATTCATGGCATGGAAGAATCCAGAAGAGACATAATTCTCTGTTGTGGACCCTAATGTTTGAGAATCTATGAGCTACGCCTCCTATTGGTTTTCTAAGGACCTGAAGCATGTAATGGAGAATAAAAATTTCTAGTTATTAATGGATATGGATGTTCACACATTTCTAAGTCATCGTCCTAGGCTCTCACAAACGTTTGTCAAAGATTACCGTAGAGTAGAATATTTCAAGGCTGAATTTTGCATAGTGTACATCGAGGCACAGAAGGATGTAAATGACATATGGCACTCGCTGCCATACCTGGTTAGTGAATTTGAAATTATGGAAACTCCAAAGACTTGGCCATTAGATTGGTTGGCCCCATCCAATCAAGGCACTGAAACTAAACATACAGGGACCAGTGGGAAAGACACTGCAGTAGATAAGGCCACAAAGAAAGACACTGCAATAGGGAAGGAAACCAAGAAAAATACACAAGTACACAAAGACGAAGAGAAATAAAAAATAAAGGGGACAGAAAAGGATGGAAAAGAGACTACAGAGAAAGATCAAGAGTAGGATGGTCAAGACCCTTTTAGTGATATAGAAGCAGTTGATTGACCATTCATTATGAAGTGAATGGTTCCACAAACATCAAGTGTGTGAAAAAATCACAAGGCTGGCCGGTCAACTAGGAGATAGCCAATGAGCCTCACTGAGGGGGACATTGATGAGATTGTTCATAAGGTTTGAAATATCCCCAAACATACATGGAGTGGGATCGAAGATCAGTACAAATAAATACTCACATAGGTGCAACATGGAATGCGAGAACTTAAGGTTCTTGCGTAGATTACACAATCATAGGAAAAACCAGAGAAAAGAAAGTGAACCAACATAAGACCCTGAAACAACTATTTTGTAACTTCTGCATCTCGATGGTGCATGATGAGAAGAACTGACATGGTTATGATTTAATGATAGAAAAAAATGCAAGCGCTTATAGAATGAAATTTAAGGGACATGCACAAGAGCATAAAGGTTATCATGATGATCGAGGGGGATTCGAAGGACGAGGTTTGAAGGAGTGATCGAGGACGTGGCTAGCCCATATGTTAAAATCATGGTGAAGCAGGAAACTGTTATAATCCTACCCCCACCTATAAGTATTGTAATGCCTTTGATCATGTGATAGAAGAATATCTAGTTCTAATGAAAATTATGTACGATAAAATAAAGCAATCCTTAGACATCATTTTCAAATTTTTATGGCTAAACCAAGGGAAGGTTACCCATGCATTAACATAGTCATGCGAAAAGGCACAACGACAAGAGATGATATAGTCGAAGGTAAGAAGCCAATGGAAGACAAATGGGTTAGGAAGACTACAAAAAGAGAACTTGGTTTCAGTATTCAGGTAGAAAAAGAAGTATTCCTGGAGGAAAAGCGAAGTTTCATGGATCCGGGAGCTTTGACCTCTAGCACGCAACCACAATGAAATTTAATACCAAATAAGGACAATGTTGAAGTAATGACTCAACTAAAATAATTTGATCCAACTATATTAAAATCAATTTTTCAGATATGGATGAAGTTTTTGTGAGATTAGAAGGTTTTTCAAGGACTATAGGAGATGATATACTCTTTTGTTGGTGAAGAAGAACCGTGAAATGAGCCACCCGCAGTCCACTAGTTGAATCAACATAAGAAGAGAACAACAAGGGAGATGAGACAAACTCCACAGATTGACGAATATGACATGGATCAGGTATTCCTCGATTTAGGATCTAATGGTAATGTATTTCGTAAGAAAACTTGGGAGCACGTAGGAAAGTATAAGTGGAAGTGGTCGTCGATCTAGTTGAGAATGGGTAACCCGCAGAAGATCATCCATATGCGAAGGCTATCTAGAATTGTAGTAGATATTGAAGGAGTCCGTGTTGTTGCATATTTAGAAGTAAATGATATTATATATGATAAAAATCCATATCTTGTGCTTATTTGATTGGGCTGGTATTTTTATACTGATGTGGTAATAATTACGAAAAGGAGATATATGGTCTTTGAAACGGGGGATCTGTGGGTCATTTTTCCTCTAGACCCATCAGAAGGATAATGGTATACATAACCTATCTCCGATGAGTATTTTGATGCTGATATTTACAATATCTACACAATAACAACTAAGGAGGAATATAGTATTAATTCAATTGTAGAATGAAGGCTAAGCAGGGAGTAGGACACTTCCTATATTTTAGACTATGACGAAGAACTGGAAAATTGGAAGAACAAATTGCATGAAGTCTCTACAAGACGATCTAAAATAATTACAAGATCACTTCGTTGTATAACATCAGAGGTCTATAATTTTCCTTATTATGATGGGATAAGAGATGTCAATATTTTTCTTGATGAATTTCAAAAATAAGTTCCCGAAGAACAAAGGTTCCAAGAATTAGATGTAGCCCTCATATCTACACTTCCTAGATGGTGGGGTACTCTTAAATAAAATATCAGAGGTTGGAAATATTATCATAGATTCATGAAGATTGATTTTGGCCAAGTAAAAACCATAATAAAGGTAAAATCTAATGGAAAAGAGGATCCTTGAGAGCATATGTATCGTTGGACTAAGGCTTGGGGTGAAGATCCAGAGCCAGAGTGGGTACATATATTTTTTCACACATTGGACGTGATACCTATGAACTCATATCTCAAGAAAGAGTTGCAACATGTAATGATGAGTTAGAAAAATTTGGTTGAAGGGTTCCTCATGAAATTAACATTTGAGGATGACTATCAATGCATTGATGAGGCCCTTCAAGAAGTTGGAGCAGGGATTTTTAAGACTACCATTGTGCTAACTTGGATGCATCCATATTGGACTACGCAGTTGGAGCATGCACTGGAATGCCATAATGTGACATCAGAAGAGGATGAGGAGGGCCCGTGCAATATTTATATCCCAGAGTCAAAAGGAATTTGTGAAGTTGTTCGACCAAAGCCTGAAAAATTTCACATAACACGGCTCGTGAAGACAAAGAAGGTGAATATAGGGTTAGAAGAAGAGCCAAAATTTTCACTGATTGGACATTATTGGGATGAAGACACAGTTAGAAAAGTTTTAGAGTTGCTACATGAGTATCAATAGCTCTTCCCTAATATTTTTTCTTCATTGAATGGTATAGTAGGAGATGTCAAAGTTATGACGATTACTCTGAAACCAAATTTGAAGCTAGTAAAACAACGACCATATAGATTGAATCCGAAGTAAAAGGAAACAATAAAGGCAGAGCTAAAAAACATGTTCAAGTAATAGATAATTGAACTGGTCAAATAATATGAATGGGTGTGTCATATGGTATTTCATGAAAATAAGACAAAGGCTAAAATCATAATCTATGTGGACTTGAGGAAATTGAGTGATGCATGTGTACATGACCCTTTTACCACACCATTCGTGGACGAAGTTTTGTAAAATGTAGGAGGGCGGGAGGATTACTCTTTCACATATGGTTTTTTGGGTTACCATCAGATCAAGATTGCACCTGAAGATCTCGATAAGAGCACTTTTTGTACAAAGTGGGGGTGTTACTAGTACATCGTGATGCCTTTTGGGTTGAAGAATGATCCTGCCATATTTTCTAGAGTTGTAGTCGCAGCTTTCAAGGACTATATACACAAATATTTGGAGGTTTAATTTGATGATTGGACTATCATTAGGTTGATGAAGGAATGTGTATCAAGCTTCAGAATTATGTTGGATACCTGTAGATAGCATCAGATATCTCTGAGTTTGAAGAAGTGCATATTATGAGTGCCTTTTGGTATACTATCGGGGTATGTTGCTTTTAGGCAGATATTGATGGTAGACCTGGCGAATATAGTTGTTATTATGAACTTGGAACCACCTCAGATAGTGAAACAACTACGCAAAACACTGGGAAATACTCGCTACTACAAGAAGCTTATAAAGGCATATGCGTATATAACTTTGGCGATGGAGAAGCTATTGAAGAAGGATGTTACTTTTTATGGGATAAATAATTTAAAAAGAGCCTCTAAATACTAAAAGAAAATATGGTAACTGTGTCGATTCTAGTTTTACTGGACTAGAACAAGGAATTTCATGTACATGTTGATGCCTCTTGCATAGCACTAGGTGCATTATTGACCCAGCCAGGAGAACGATATATTGAACACCTCGTCACTTTTGGAACTATAAAATAGTCCAAGGCGGAGAAGAAATATTATATGAAATAAAGAGAGGGGTCATATATGGTTTATGAATTACATAAGTTGAGGAACTATGTGTGGAGAGCACACTTCAGGATGTTTAATGGTCACTCTGTGCTGAAGTATTTGATGAATAAGACTATTCCAAGTGGAAATAATTGTCGGTGGTTGTTATTATTTCAGGAATATGAATTTGAAGTTACAGTAAAGCTAGGGAGATTCAATGTTGGACTTGATCATATGTCAAGAATAGAAAGAGGCGAACAACCCATGAGCATTGAGGAGAACCTACATGATGCACAACTAGTCACAGTAAGGGTTGTAGATGATCACTTCATGGATATTATTTAGCTTTTGGAAGAAGACAAAGATGGTAGTTAATGAAACTATTTTTTCATTAATTGCAGGACATTTGTATAAGATGGGACCAGATGAAGTACTATGCATATATTTTTTTGACCATGACAGGAAACATATACTGGTAGAAGCTCATGGGGGAGCTGCAAGAGGCTAGTATGCAAGAAAGGCCACTATGGAGAATATTTTGAGAGTTGGATTATGGTCGCCCATAGTGCATAAGGATTCGAAGGACTATTATATATCTTGTGATGTGTGCCAAAGAATATGAAGATTGTCTAGAAGGGCTGAAATTCCCTTGTATCCACAAGTAACGTTTCAATAATTTGATAAGTGGGCAATTGAATTTTTTGGACCTATAAATCCACGAGGAAAGAATACTAGAAAAAGGTATATCATCAGCACAACATATTATTTGATGAGGTGGTGTCACACCTCCCAGATTTTCACATTTTTTTTTTTCGGAACATAATTTCCATTTCAACTTACAGATAATTATGCAGATATCGGTTCCTCCTCCACTGTAACTTACATAAGTTTCCACTGTTTAGTTACAATAGTTACTGATCCTTTTATTGTGAATGTCATACTCGGAATAAACACTGTCTTATTTCTCTGTAACTAACCACTATTTAATATTCATAAAATTGTATGATTGTCCATGAACTGCTTCCTCTAAATTTTATGGATTTCAATTTTAACTTAGGGTATACAATTACCACCTGCTGTGGGCGAATTGTATGAAGTTATAAGATTACCTACCCTTATGTATTTATTATACATTTAACCTCTTACTGTAAATATACATACCTAAAAACTATATATATGTATATATATATAGCCTTCAACATTATACCATAATGACACTTTGATTTACTACATTCCCCTTAACTTAACATAGTGACTTTAAGACTTTCATATGGAACACCACGTTATGGGTTTCAACTACCTCATAAGGGTTGGAAGTCATTACTCCATTTGATTTCTAAATCACTACGACTTAGATATAGTGGGACTCTAGGGTCTCACTTATCATTAACGATTTTATTCACAACCAAATTACTAAACCCTATGTGCTGTAATCTCATACCCAGTTTCGATGCAATTTAATGGATTTGAGTACTTCATACCCTGTGTTTATTGGCTCGATTTCACACCTCCAAAATTTATAAATGCACTAGCGCTAGTTTTCATCTGGGTTTACATTGCTCTTATGTTATTTTTGCTTACGAAATCCACCAACTTCAAGATAATGTATTTCGCCTTTAATACACGTACTAAATCCGGTTGAATTGTACGCTGACATTAATTTTGAACCCATCTAGAATTCCTATTGATACGATGGTTGATGCTTCTGCAATCATCTACCCTTAGGTACGCAAAATTAGGCATCTCAAGACATGTGTACGATGTACATTGCCTGAGATTAGGGTTTCAGGCATATACAAATTTTTCGTCCAGTGTATGGATTTGCTTTTCCTCTCGTTGCGGAGGCTTCTAAATTTTTTTTTTCCTGGAGTCCATTTTATTCTTTGTGTCCCTGCTATAGAGAATATTTTCTCTATGTTTGCTTTTCCATGCATCATGGAGGTATGCGAAGTCCATCACGCCGTCCTAGCTCACCCAGGTAACGAATTTCCTTCCCACATTTGAACGAGTCAGTGTTTCCATTTCCCATTAGTCTGTGACTAAGATTGATCATGTTTTTCTGAAGTTTCAATTTAGAGTTTCAATGATAGGATGAATCAAATCTTTTGTTCGGTATACACTATCTTCATTCTATTCACAGTGATTTTCATATTATTGATATAGAAGGGGATTTTTCTCTTATAATTTTTTCGTTCTTACCTCAGTGAGGTTAATTTAATGACTATGGCAGCGATGATGGAGATATTCGCTTGCGTGTGGCTTTGGCACCATCATCGTGTCTCTGAGACGTCGCAGTATCTCCCTGGGACTGATGAGGTATTTTTCAACTCGTTTATTTTGCCGAATTTGAAATTTTATCACTGCTACATCCTCTGGTTTTTTTTTTTTTCTCGTCCGCTATAATTGATTTATTAACCTTTTAGTTATTTGTTTATTCCCGTAGCTTCATTTCCTCCTTAACTTTTGTGGTTGAAGGTAACCATATTTCTCTTTTCATTTCCTTAATTAAATATTCTTGACGATTTGTTACTACGTTTTTGTTTTGATTACGAGCTCTTCACGCTTTTTTCCTCTTGTTCGTTGCAGGTACATGGACACCATATTAATATCTGTTACAAGTTTTGATATTTTATAACTCCAGCTAAACTGTTAATATTTCTTGTCTCGTACTTACAGGTTGGTACCTCTTTCAAGTCAACCAGAGATAAAATAAATCGGTTTACCCTTCTTATTATTATTTCCATTCTGAGATTGCAAATCTCATTATTAAAACTTTGTAATAACTTTGAACAATGAATGTTTTACCTGACTTCCCGTCAGGATTGTGGGATAATTTTCAAGTTTTTGGGAACAACATTTACTGTTATATGTATTTATAGATATATAATTCTATTCTCTGTCAGTTCATCTGTATGAATTTCGTTGAAGGATTTTCGTCTAGAAATTTTAGTTTCACTTCACTTACTTTCCAGATTGGTCAGGCTCTAAATTTCTCAGGAATTATTATTAACTAGAATTCTTCTTCCAGAATATTTTCATCTGCCTATTTATACTTGTATATATAGTGTTTCTTCAAGAGGAATGTAGCTTCGACTGTGCTAATTTTTTTTATATAACTGATAGTACTCTGTTGTTTATTCTTGTGTTATAAATTTCCCCATTTCTTTCATCCATGGACAACTCTGTAGAAAGTTTTATTGCATGTAATCTCTCTATATGCAGGTCTTAACAGTGCATTTATATACGCAGTAAATTTCATTTTATGAGATTTATCGTTCTTCTCCTACCGAGATAGATATAATTATCTGGTTCACCAAAGTTGGTCATAATAATTATATGGGTGGTTTGAGAATTCTCTTATAGTAAATCTTAGATGAATGTCTCATTTTTAATTAACTGTGTCTACACAAATATTTCCCACGCAACTCTAACTGGCTAAATTTCTAGATAGCCTACTTTACTGGGTAGAATTTTTGCTGGTAACTAGATTGGTTCTCAGGTACACTATGCTAAGTTTATCAGTACTGTAACCAACTGTGCATCACACTTTCAATATAGATAACTATGCAATGTATTAACTATATCTCGGTGTTTAGAGTTGGAATAAATTTAATTCTGTAACTAAATTTATAGGTGTACCTATAACATTCTCAAACTATTGTAACTGTATTGAGTGCAGTATACTATACTAGTAGTCCAGGGTATTTTACCAATTCTCTACTATGTGTTATCTGCTTATTTATTTTACTGCTTATTTCAAGTAATGATCTTTGATGTCTAGTTTTATTTCCTCTATGATGTATATAAGAGTACTAGGTTTCCTTCTGCTATAATTTGGGTTGAATTCATGAAACAGAAGCAGATTAAAATTTCACTGTAAATCATCTTTGGGAAGTATCAATTATCATATTTAGACCAGCTATGGTTTAGAGATTCTGATGAATTCCTTCCCTTAGAAGTGATTCCTACAACTATACAGAAATTGAAGACTAATTCTACTGAGATTTCTGTTAAATGTATGGAATATTGTCACACACAACATGCACATTTAATACTTTCACATTACATACAACACAAAATTTATACCTACACATTATAGAAGAACATTATAACTGAACTGTGCATACCACTTAATTAAATGACCAATCCACCCAACCTTAGAATTCGTTTATCTCCAGAATTCACCCCCGAGCTGAGATCCCTCCAAGAACAGATCAACCACTAATTTGTTTATGAGTAGCTTATTTAAGTTGTTGTTCCCCAAAGCCTGTTTCTAATTCTGTGTCTAGAATATCAGGATGCTTTTCTTCCTGTTTGCCTAGGATTCCCATTTTAGGGATTTTTTAAAAGCTGCTTTATGTTTTTCCCAGCTTTTTACCTCTTCCCAAATACTCTCCACATCATTGGGGATACTAGATTTTCCTCAAAATCTAATTCAGAAATTCTTTCAAGGATTTTTTTGAAAGATTGTGGGGAAATTATTTTCCTTTATCCATCCTCATGGATTTAGCAAGTGATCTCATAATTCTCATTTTGGTCAATCTGCACAAAATTATTTTATTCATTTTCTCAAATTAAATATTTAATTACATCCACAAAATAGTTGTCCTTTAGGGTCCACTCCCCTTAGGATTAAAGTTCAAATGTCTAGTTTTGAATTTCAAACACATAAACTAGGGGTGTTACATATTCCCCCTCTAAAAGCAAACACCATCCTCGGTGTTGTTATTTAACTACTAGAGTTCATTTTTCAAACAAAAATGGATATCTTTCCATCATTTCCACTTCTCTTTCCCAGGTAGCTTCTTCAGCAGTAAAGTGCTTCCACTGCACCTTTACTCTTGCTACCGTTCGGTTCCTCAATTCAATTTCTTCCCGCTCCAATATTTGAAGCGGTTCTGGAAGGAACTCCCCTTCTGGTTCCACCTATACCACATTCCAATCAACTATGTGAGAAGCATCATGTATATATCTTTTTAATAATTAAACATGAAACACATCATGAAATGTAACATGGGGTGGTAAGGCCAACTTGTAAGCCATTGGTCCGACCCTTTCTAATACTTAAAAAGGACCACAATATCTAGGAGCTATTTTTGCACAACTTCCAGCATAAAGTGTGCTCTTTTTGGGTTTAATGCGCAAGTACACATGTTCTCCCACTTTAAATTCTCAGTGTACTCTCTTCTTATCAACATAGTTTTTCTGGCGATCTTGTGCTGTCTTGATGTTTCTTTGTATCTGTTTCACAATCCTTTCCATCTCTTGTAAGGCATTTAGTCCCAACATTATTTTATCCTCTGGCTGGCTCCAACTCAAAGGAGTATGACATTTTCTTCCATAGAGTGCCTCAAACGGACTCATTTTGATGGAGGATTGGTAGCTGTTATTATAGGAAAATTCAGCTAAATGCAAGTAGTCTTCCCATTTTGATGGCCTATCCATCACATAAATTCTCAGCATGCCCTCCAAAATATGATTAGTTCTCTCTGTCTGACCGTCAGTCTGAGGGTGATAGGCAGTACTAAAATTCAATTTAGTACCCATGCATCCAAATAGACCTTTCCAAAAAGCTATTGTGAACTAAGCATCCCTGTCTGAAACAATCACGTTTGGGACCTCATGGAGCCTTACTACCTCCTTCAGGAACACATTCGCTACTTGGGCTGTCTCGAAAGTAGATTTCACTGGTATGAAGTGTGCAGCTTTAGTTAAAGTGTCTAATACTACCATCACTAAATCATGTTGGTATTTAGTTGTGGGTAATCCTATTATGAAATCCATGGAAACTGTGTCCCATTTCCATTCTGTAATCGGCAAAGGGTTTAAAAGACCAGCAGGATGCTAATGCTCAACTTTAACTAGTTGACATTCCATGCATCTAGCTAAATATTCTGCTACATCTCTTTTCATTCCTGGCCAAAACAACTTCTTTTTCAAAGCTGTTAACATTTTCTGATATCCAGGATGCCCTGCATATGGTTGTTTATGATATTCATCTAAAATTTCTCTTTTCAAAGAATCCACATTGGGGATATACAATCTATTTTTGTAGCAGATTAGCCCTTTTTGGTTTTGATTGTACTCAGTTATCTCTTTCTTTAGTAGTTTTACCTGTAGTGTTTCATAATTTGGATCCTGGTCTGCTGCCTTTTTCACTAATTCTTCTATATCAAATTGGGCACTACTTCCAATGCTATTTATATTTTGACAAGAATTTCTGCTCAAGGCATCAACAATTTTATTTTCTTTTCCTCTGATATGTTTTATCTCCATATCAAATTCACTCAAAAAGGACAGCCATCTGACCTATCTAGCATTCAAATCAGTTTGGGAAAATAAATACTTAAGACTAATATGATCTGTCATTAATGTAAATTTCTTTCCAAGAAGGTAGTGTCGCCACATCTTCAAGACATGAATAACAGAAGCTAAGTCCAAATCATAAGCACTATAGTTCTGTTCATGTGTCTTTAGTTTCCTAGACTCATATTCAATAACTGCATTTTACTGTAAAAGGACTCCTCCCAACCCCTCTCTACAGGCATCTGTGCATACAACAAATTATTTATCAGGATCTGCAATTTTTAAAATAGGGGCTGTAGTGAGTTTCAGCTTTAATTGTTCAAAACTATTTTGGCACTTTTCAGTCCACTCAAAGTTGACACCCTTCATTTCCAGTGAAGTTATGGGGTGTGTTATGGAAGAAAATATCTCCACAAATCTGCGATAATAACCTACAATCCCCATGAACGATCTCACTGCTGAAACATCAGTTGGCACAGGCCATTCTCTAATAGCCTTTATCTTTTCAGGGTCAATAGTCAACCCTTGTTCAGAAATAATATGACCTAAGTATTGGATCTTATCTTTATAGAATTCACATTTACTGAATTTGGCATGTAACTGGTTTTCTTTCAGCGTTTGCAACACTATCTTCAAGTTTTCTTTGTGTTCTTCCTCACTTTTTGAGTAGACTAAAATATCATCTATGGACACAGGTACAAATTTATCCAAGTAATTATTTAACACACTGTGCATTAAGAACATAAAGGTGGCAGGGGCATTTGTCAACCCAAAAGGTAGGACTACAAATTCGTAGTGACCATACCTGGTTCGAAAGGTTGTTTTGCTGATGTCTTCTTCGTTAATTCTGAGCTAGTGATAACCAGTCCTTAAGTCAATCTTCGAGAAGACTAAAGCCCCTCTCACTTGGTCAAAAAGATCATCAATTCTGGGCAAGGGGTATCTGTTTTTAATGGTCAACTTATTCAGTTGATGATAATCAATGGACATCCTAAAGGTTCCATATTTATTTTTCACAAATAGCACCGGTGCTCCCCAAGGAGACACACTCAGTCTGATATAACCTTTATCTAAAAATTCTTGTAATTGCATTTTTAGTTCCATGAGTTCAGGGGGACTCATTCGATAAGGGGCTCAGGAAACAGGTGTTGCTCCCAGCACCAGATCGATTGAAAAGTCAATATCTCTTTTGGGGGGGAGATGAGGAATCTCATCTGGAAAGACTTCCTTAAACTCTCTTACTACTAGTAAAGCATCCAACATATTTTCTTCAGTTTTATGTTCTATTTCTTCGACATGTACTGCATAAACTTGATGTCCTTTCCTAGCTATTATTTTTAATTGCATTGCTGATATTTGCCTCACAGAAATGGGTTTTGGTTTTCCTTCGAGAATAAAAGGTTTCCCTTCTTCATCTACACAATGCAGGGTCTTATCCCAGTAGTTCATTAGGGCCTTCTTCTTTTCCAGCCAGTCCATTCCTATCAGCAAGTCATATGAACCTAATGGAAGAATGTTCAAATTTACTTCTGTTTGAAAATCGTTTAATTTAATTGCTGTTCGGGGTAATTTATGTGTTACCTTCCTCTTGGTTCCAGTGGCCAGCTGAACCAACCATGACTGCTGAAATTTTTCAGTTTTAAGATTACATTTTTCTACAATTTTTGGACTAATGTAACTCAAAGAAGCACCCGGATCAATCAAAATAGTGATAGATTGGTCAGAAATCTTACCCTCCATTTCAACCATGGTAGCTTGGTGCTCTGCTTGCTGGTTCTCCAACGCTGCACTGATGGTGGGTATATTTCGTGCTATGCCATTTACTGTTGTAGCTTCTTGATCTCTCATAATCATCTGAATGTTTCGATCGGGACTATCCCTCAACAGATGGGGTTCTCCACATCCCCAACATTTCAAAGGTTCCCTCATTTTCATTGTGCCCTCTTTCTTATTGTCTCCATATATTTGTTTTGAAGCCACTTGGGACTGAGCAGTTTGACTTTCTTTGGGTTTATTAAATTTCTTTCGCTGATGATCCCTGCCAAAATTCTTCAAATAGGTTGGTTTCTATTTCTTTCCTTTAATTTCACCTTTGTTTAGCCAGCTTCTTCCATGCTCAGCCTTTCCCTTAAACTCCTGATAGCATAATCTAGCCTTCCTCACTACCTCGTCCATAGTTTTTGGGTTATCAAACTCGATCTTCTCTTTGTATACAGTAGAAAAACAGTTCAGAAACCTTTGTACCTTTGCTTTATCTTCTCTAATGTAAGGGACATATCTCAACAGATTTGTAAACTTGGTGACAAACTCATCAATAGTAATCTTTCCCAGTCTAAGCTCATGAAATTCTTTTGCTTTATCATCATAGTAACATTCATTTAAGTAGCGGTTTTTGAACTTAACCTGGAAATCTTCCCAAGTAACTATATTTTCATCAATGGCATGAACCATTTTCGTCTCCTCCCACCACAAGGTAGCCTTAACTTGTAGTTTGTAGACAGCTAATCTGGCCTTCAGATTGCTTTTGTATTCATAGACCTGGAAATACTTGATCATGTTCAGCAACCAGGCTTCAGCATATTCCTCCTTCTCACCATCGTAGGAGGGATGCTTGATCTTTCGGAATTCCCCTTGTAATTCATTTTTCTGCTTATACTGATGCCTAACAGAATCATCATCCTTAGACTCATCAGTATTCCTCTTTCCGAAACCTTCACCTTCTTGGCTGTTCCGTGAAGTTAGTTCTCTGATGAGCTTTTCCTGCTCTTCACTGGCTAGTGACAATCTGTCATTCTGGCTTCTTATCTCAGCCATTTCTCGTTGCAACCTGTGCAACATAGCCAGTACTGGAGCGTTGGGATCTGGTGTATTATATTCATCACGCAGATTGACATAAATTTCCTCACCTTCTGCCATTCCAGCACCACTACACACTTAAACCACACAGATCAGTAAAAAATTAAAATAAAAAAAAATTATACGTCACAATTACAATGAACACATAACAACATTGAGCACAATGACAACAGCCCAGTTTTTTATAACTTGGGCTCTGATTCCATTTGTCACACCTCCCAGATTTCCTCAATTTTTTTTTCTTTTTTTCGGAACATAATTTCCATTTCAACTTACAGATAATTATGCAGATATCGGTTCCTCCTCCATTGTAACTTGCATAAGTTTCCACTGTTTAGTTATAATAGTTACTGATCCTTTTATTGTGAATGTAATACTCGGAATAACCACTGTCTTATTTCTCTGTAACTAACCACTATTTTATATTTATAAAATTTTATGATTGTCCATGAACTGCTTCCTCTAAATTTTATGGATTTCCATTTTAACTTAGGGTATACAATTCCCACCTGCTATGGGCGAATCGTATGAAGTTATAAGATTACCTAGCCTTATGTATTTATTATACATTTAACCTCTTACTATAAATATACATACCTCAAAACTATATATATGTATATATATATAGCCTTCAACATTGTACCATAATGACACTTTGATTTACTACATTCCCCTTAACTTAACATAGTGACTTTAAGACTTTCATATGGAACACCACGTTATGGGTTTCAACTACCTCATAAGGGTTGGAAGTCATTACTCCATTCGATTTCTAAATCACTACGACTTAGCTATAGTGGGAATCTAGGGTCTCGCTTATCATTAACGATTTTATTCACAACCAAATCACTAAACCCTATGTGCTATCATCTCATACCCAGTTTCGATGCAATTTAATGGATTTGAGTACTTCGTACCCTGTGTTTATTGGCTCGATTTCACACCTTCGAAATTTATAAATGCACTAGCGCTAGTTGTCATCTGGGTTTACATTACTCTTAAGTTATTTCGTCTTACGAAATCCACCAACTTCAAGATAATGTATTTCGCCTTTAATACACGTACTAAATCCGGTTGAATTGCACACTGGCATTAATTTTGAACCCATTTGGAATTCCTATTGATACGATGGTTGATGCTTCTGTGATCATCTACCCTTCAGTACACAAAATTAGGCATCTCAAGACATGTGTACGATGTAGATTGCCTGAGATTAGGGTTTCAGGCATATAAAAAATTTTCGTCGAGTGTATGGATTCGTTTTTCCTCTCGTTGCGGAGGCTTCTGAATTTTTTTTTTTTCCTCAAGTCCATTTTATTCTTTGTGTCCCTGCTATAGAGAATCGTTTCTCTGTGTTCACTTTTCCATGAATCATGGAGGTATGCGAAGGCCATCACGTCGTCCTAGCTCACCCTCGTAATTACTTTCCTTCCCACATTTGAACGAGTCAGTGTTTCCATTTCCCATTAGTCTGCGACTAAGATTGATCATGTTTTTTTGAAGTTTCAATTTAGATTTTAAATGATAGGATGAATTAAATCTTTCATTCAGTATACACTGTCTTCATTCTATTCACAGTGATTTTCGTATTATTGATACAGAAGGGGATTTTTCTCTTATAAATTTTTTGTTCTTACCTCAGTGAGGTTAATTTAATGACTATGGCAACGATGATGGAGATATTCACTTGCGTGTGGCTTTGGCACCATCATCGTGTCTCTGAGACGTCGCAGTATCTCCCCGGGACTGATGAGGTATTTTCCAACTCGTTTATTTTGGCGAATTTGAAATTTTATCACTGCTACCTCCTCTGGTTCTTTTCTTTTTTTCTCGTCCGCTATAATTGATTTATTAACCTTTTAGTTATTTGTTTATTCTAGTAGCTTCGTTTCCTGCTTAACTTTTGTGGTTGAAGGTAACCATATTTCTCTTTTCGTTTCCTTAATTAAATCTTCTTGACGTTTTGTTACTAAGTTTTTTTTTTTATTACGAGCTCTTCACGCTTTTTTCCTCTTGTTCATTGTAGGTACATGGCCACCATATTAATCTCTGTTACAAGTTTTGAGATTTTATAACTCCAGCCAACTGTTAATCTTGCTTGTCTCGTACTTACAGGTTGGTACCCCGTTCAAGTCAACCAGAGAGAAAATAAATCGGTTTACCCTTCTTATTATTATTTCCGTTCTAAGATTGCAAATCTCATTATTAAAAGTTTGTAATAACTTTGAAGAATGACTTTCTTACCTGACTTCCCGTCAGGACTGTGGGATAATTTTCAAGTTTTTGGGAACAAATTTTACTGTTATATGTATTTATAGATATATAAATATATTCTCTGTCAGTTCATCTGTATGAATTTCGTCGAAGGATTTTCGTCTAGAAATTTTAGTTTCACTTCACTTACTTTCCAGATTGGTCAGGCTCTAAATTTCTCAGGAATTATTATTAACTAGAATTCTTCTTCTAGAATATTTTCATCTGCCTATTTATACTTGTATATATAGTGTTTCTTCAAGAGGAATGTAGCTTTGGCTGTGGTAATTTTTTTTATATAACTGATAGTACTCTGTTGTTTATTCTTATGTTATAAATTTCCCCGCTTCTTTCATCCATGGAAAACTCTATAGAAATTTTTATTGCATGTAATCCCTCTATATGCAGGTCTTAACAGTGCATTTATATACACAGTAAATTTCATTTTCTGAGATTTATCGTTCTTCTCCTACCGAGATAGATATAATTATCTGGTTCACCAAAGTTGGTCATAATAATTATATGTGTGGTATGAGAATTCTCTTATAGTAAATTTTAGATGACTGTCTCATTTTTAATTAACTGTGTCTACACGAATATTTCCCACGCAACTCTGACTGGCTAAATTTCTAGATAGCCTACTTTACTGGGTAGAATTTTTGCTGGTAACTAGATTGGTTCTCAGGTACACTATGCTAAGTTTATCAGTACTGTAACCAATTGTGCATCACACTTTCAATATAGAACTATGCAATGTATTAACTATATCTCGGTGTTTAGAGTTGGAATAAATTTAATTATGTAACTAAATTTATAGCTGTACCTATAACATTCTCAAGCTGTTGTAACTGTATTAAGTGCAGTATACTATACTAGTAGTCCAGGGTATTTTACCAATTCTCTACTATGTGTTATCTGCTTATTTATTTTACTGGTTATTTCAAGTAATGATCTTTGATGTCTAGTTTTCTTTCCTCTATGATGTATATAAGAGTACTAGGTTTCCTTCTGCTATAATTTGGGTTTAATTCATGAAACAAAAGCAGATTAAAATTTCACTGTAAATCATCTTTGGGAAATATGAATTATCAGATTTAGACCAGCTATGGTTTAGAGATTCTGATGAATTCCTTCCCTTAGAAGTGATTCCTACAACTATACATAAATTGAAGACTAATTCTACTAATATTTCTGTTAAATGTATGGAATATTGTCACACACAACATGCACATTTAATACTTTCACATTATATACAACACAAAATTTATACCTACACATTATAGAAGAACATTATAACTGAAATGTGCATACCACTTAATTAGATGACCAATCCACCGAACCTTATAATTCATTTATCTCCAGAATTCACCCCCGAGCTGAGATCCCTCCAAGAACGGATCAACATCTAATCTGTTTAGGAGTAGCTTATTTAAGCTGTTGTTCCCCAAAGCTTGTTTCTAATTCTTCGTCCAGAATATCAGGATGCTTTTCTTCCTGTTTGCCTAGGCTTCCCATTTTAGTGATTTTTTTAAAGTTTCTTTATGTTTTTCCCAGCTTTTTACCTCTTCCCAACTACTCTCCACATCATTGGGGAAACTAGATTTTCCTCAAAATCTAATTTAGAAATTCTTTCAAGGATTTTTTTGAAAGATTGTGGGGAAAGTATTTTCCTTTATCCATCCTCATGGATTTAGCAAGGGATATCATAATTCTCATTTTGGTCAATCTACACAAAATTATTTTATTCATTTTCTCAAATTAAATATTTAATTACATCCACAAAATACTTGTCCTTTGGGGTCCACTCCCCTTAGGATTAAAGTTCAAATGTCTATTTTTTAATTTCAAACACATAAACTAGGGGTGTTACAGGTGGGCCGAGGAAAAACTGGTAAGGTATTGCAGTGTAGATACTTCTAAAAAGATCATATTTGAGTATATTCTATGCATATTTGGGTGTCCGAAGATCTCAATGAGTGACAGGGGTTCACATTTCTTCCATAAGACTATTGAGGTGTTGACTGAAGAATTTCAACTATACCATTAGAAGAGTACACCATATAATCCACAACTAAATGTGATGGTCAAATATTTTAATAGATTCTAGAGAATGAAAACACGAAAGTATTTAATGCGAACATAAATGACTGGGATCTTAAAATTACAATGATGTTATGGTCATACAAGACAATCTGCAAGAATTTGACTCGACAAACACCTTTTCGGTTGGTCTATGGACAAGAAGAAATCATGCCTATGGAGTATATTGTGCCGAGTTTTAGAATCATAGCTTTTATAGATATGGTGGATCGTAACACATTGGAAGAAAGGATGGAGAAATTTCTCACTTTAGAGGAAGATATTTATTATAGGTTATCAACAACAAGTACAAAAATCAAGGGAAAAACCAAGGCATGATAGGCATATAAGGTACAAAACATTCAAGGAGGGAGACCTTCTTCTACTGTATGATAGCAAGTTCGTGAAGTTCCCAAGAAAGTTCCAAACACACTGGTGTGGACCATATATAATCACGCATGTCTCTCAGGGAGGTACAGTTCATCTCACGAATTTTGAGGGTCATTTTATGCCAATACAAGTGAACGGGAGCAGATTGAATATATATATAGGGACGACTCTGTCCATGGAAATTTCGACTGAATATATGAAATGACGAAAGTCTTAGTGTCACATGTAGTTGAAAGTGGGCAGGGGACAATATACTACTCTGTCAAAGTCAGACTTTGCCAAATATTGATTATTGTGCGAAACTCAGAACAATATCAATGCATGAGGGAACCACAACAAGGGAGGAATTTCTACAACATAATAGAGGATCCGTCAAAGTACATGATAAATATGACCATTGGAAGATAAAAATTTGATTTAACAGGGAAGTTTCCATTAAAAGGAGCGGGGGAAACACATTTACTCGACATAGCTGGGAAAATATGCCACCAAATCCACAATAATGAGTTAAGTATGAAGACAATCATGGAGTTTTAAATTAAAATTTATTATAAGTATCGCATCCTAATCCACATTTGGCCATTTTGATTCCTGAGAATTCGAATTATAATTTTGTGCATAAGTAAGACCAGAGTGATCCGTTGTATGTCTGTGAAGATCTAGGAACAAATTTCTAGAGAATTAATCAGAAGAGGACTAGAAAGAACCATGAAAACCATAGCACCAACCCTCATGGAATTTATATCTCCAAGGAAACAATTGGCTACATGAGAAGAAGCACAAGCCAAGAAAAATAAGGAAAAAAGGCCAACTGCCTCCCCTAGTGTTAAACAGTCTCCAAGATAGAAAGTCACTAAGGAATAGAGGTCTAAGCATTGGTTGGACAAGAAAAATAAATCTATGGAGGTCATGGAGAGTGATAAAGAGGAATTAGAGCCTATTTCTAGGTTTCTACCATATGAAACACCCATGAAGGTGGGTGCGAAATGAGTGAAGGACATTGATGATGAAAATTTCATTGTATTCAGACCACTATTTCATGATGAAATGTCATTTGAGGGAGAGCCATTGTAAGATGTATCACACCTAAGGATGGAGGAGTGGGACTTCAAAAATAGAAGAAAACATCCTCAGTTATAGCAAGTATATAGTTGAAGAAAGTCCATTACCGAGAAATAAATGTCACTAGATTAGAGCCACAAAAGTGGGCTGCAGGAATCCAACAAGCAAGGTTGCTCAACATGATGTTTTATGTGCCACACTTTGGTAGTAATAATATCAATACAATATGTGTCTGGAAGCTATTTCAATTAATACATGATGGATCCCTCTAGTTTGGATAAAGGGGACCCATCGATGATATGTTGATAAGGAGGATCATAGCACTACACTATCGAGGAAAGAACCTCACCGAGGAGTTCGTGGGGAAAATCTAGGACAAAGGATTCGTTGAATAAATTAAGAAACAATTCAGCATAGTGAAGAAGTTGAGAGGCTATGATATTATCTCCATTAATGGTTCAGTTCTTCACTTCGCCACACACATCCTTGCCAGAAAAATCATGTGGAAATGTTGTGCAAATGAACTACTAGAACCTATGGTCTATTTGGTTATGAAGTGCAGTAAATGAGTATAATATACCTGGGCGGCTTAGCTATGAAAATAATTTCTTGAAGCACAAGAGGAAGGGAAACAAATCCACTATGCATGGTTGCTAATGACTCATTGCATTAATGGCATGGAAGAATCCAGAAGAGACATAATTCTCTACTATGGACCCTGATGTTTGAGAAGCTATGAGCTACGCCTCTTGTTGGTTTTCTCAGGACCTGAAGCATGAAATGGAGAATACAAATTTCTAGTTATTAATGGAGATGGATGTTCACACATTTCTGAGTCATAGTCCTAGGCTCTCACAAATGTTTTTCAAAGATTACCGTAGAGTAGAATATTTCAAGACTGACTTTTTCATAGTGTACATCAAGGAACGAAAGGATGTAAATTACATATGGCACTTGCTGCCATACCTGGTTAGTGAATTTTACATTATGGAAGTCACAAAGACCTAGCCATTAGATTGGTTGGCCCCATCCAATCAAGGCACTGAAACTAAACATACAGGGACCAGTGGGAAAGACACCGTAGTAGAGAAGGCTGCAAAGAAAGACACTGCAATAGGGAAGGAAAGCAAGAAAAATACACAAGTACACAAAGACGAAGAGAAATAAACAATAAAGGGGATAGAAAAGAATGGAAAAGAGACTACAGAGAAATATCAAGAGTAGGATGGTCAATACCCTTTTAGTGATTTAGAAGCAGTTGATTGACCATTCATTATGAAGTGAATGGTTCCACAGACATCAAGTGTGTGAAAAAATCACAAGGCTAGCCAGTCAACTAGCACAGAGCCAATGAGCCTCACTGAGGGGGAGATTGATGAGATTGTTCATAAGGTTTGAAATATCCCCGAACATACATGGAGTAGGATCGAAGATCAGTACAAAGAAATACTCACATAGGTGCAACATGGAATGCAAGAACTTAAGGTTCTTGCATATATTACACGATCATAGGAAAAATCAGAGAAAAACAAGTGAACCAACATAAGTGAGCCAAAAGTTATAGCCAAAGGGAAGATTAGTAATAACTTATGATTTTGGAGTTTTGTAGGTACCTGGAGGAGCTTTGCAGTTTGAAGCTGAAGAAGACTGAGAGTGAGAAAAGAAAGGGGAAAACATTAACTTTAATCTTGTTGCATTTTCCATCCAAACACTGAATGACTTCCACCAGGTTGTCATCGATGAATTGAAGGTGAGAGAAAAATGCACCTTTCAGATAACTAGAAACGTGATGAAAGACAATACCAACATAATAGAAAAAATTAATCGGATCATCAAGGAGTGGGACGAGGAGTGGAAGAAACACAAACAACTTAAAGATTTCATCAACAAGACTTGCAGCGAGCTTCCAAACATACAGGTCCTTGCAGAAGAATCCCCAACAAAGAAGGTTGCAAAGCTCACCCTTACAATTAAAGGGAGCAATAACAACATGGCAGAAATAATGTTTGAGTATCAGATCCAGATCACTGAGCTGCAGATAAGGCTACAACCAGCCATACCACCAGAGGTTAGAGACCAGTGGGAAGCAGATCTTAACACTGCCTTGAGAGGAATTTACACCATAGTCAGGGACTATGGAAAGTTGTTAGAAAACACCATGGAAATTTGGACATCACTGTAGGAGGATGCTAACATTCAAAATATTGAACAAGAATTACTACATAGGTAGAAGAAATTCGACGAGATCAAGACTACTACAACGAATTTAACACCTGTGTAATGGCTCACTAGGATTACAGAAGGGAAAGCTCTACAGAAGCATATTGAGGAGAAAATAAAAGTTGTTTACAACAAGGACTTAGCCGTAGCAGTATGAAGCCATTCAACTCTCTCAGACAGTTGATGCGAAGCTTAAAATATGTAGAATAAGGTTGTTGGATGAAAATTAGAAGTTTTTCTCAAGGAAGTGCGTTAAGAAGAGAAGCTGTTCGCAAAAATTATTCAAACTTTGAGTACAACCTACAACAGAATTGCAGACAAGTTTTAGGGCACATTGGCTAAGTGACTTGCGACGAATCACATGTGAGTGTTGGGGGCCTATTGGGCATGGCCCAACTTGGTCCATTTTTGGTCAAAATACTTTGCAACTAAAGGAGTGAAGTGCACGATCCAGCAAGGAGAAATCAACCGCGCAGAATTTAGGGGCTTTAGGGCGGGTCAAAGCCAATATATTTTTTAGAGGGGACGAGTTTATTTCTTTTTGTTTGAGTGTGACCATTGTATATGGACCAGTGTTATTGTAAGATTTAAAGGCTATATAAAGAAATATCATATTGAGTCGAAGTCAATAATTTGTAAGTGATGGTGAAATCATAATTGCAGTTTTATTATCTTTCTATGTTTTTTTCCTAAGGTAATGCTCAATATCTATGTGTGTGGAGGCCTTCAAGAGTCTACATATGTGTGCACAGACCACCCACAGCTGTGTGCGCGGGTTAGAGAAGTATTGTACTTAAGAAGACATATCATTACTAAAGGAAAAGAAGTTTGAATAACATGTGTATATATGTGTATGTTTATTGTTATCTACACTTGAGGTTGTTTTAATGCACCACAAAGTCTTTAATGTTATTTATATGTATTATAATTTCTTGAATATTGAATAATATATATAAAGGTGTAGTTCCCAATAGTATTAATCAATGAATAGGGAATACATTGTGAATGTAGATACTTGCCTCTGAGTAGTCCAGCATAGAATAAGAGAGAGGCTTAGTAGTGGATCCACGTCCTATATTCCCTTTGGATGTAAAAAACTAGTTCTATCCTCCCCCAATATTTCCTCAGCTGAGAATGTGATCTGCATTGTAGGTCGTTGAATAAAGGGTCGATAATATAGGGTTTGGTTGGTTGCAGAGCAAATCCAAACCTCGGGCAAGACCCCTTTTAGCCAAAAAATACTAACTCAATTAAACCTCTTGAAGGATCATCCTAGACTCATGAGGAAAGTGGATACTTATAATTTAGGTTATCTCAATTAAAAAATAAATTTAATGAAATAAATGATTGTATGCTAAAAAAGGTGGATTTATCATGTTCTCGAGGAAAAACTTAAATGACAAATTACGAATGAAATGGAAGGGAAGATGGATAAAAATATGGAATAAATAGAAAGGAATATGAAGGAAAATAAGGGAAAAAAATAATAAAAGATAATGATTCATGAAAAAAATGATTAAATACAGAAATAAATGAATACCATGTAAAATATTATTTTAGAGAGGCTTCCTAAATTGATATGGAGATCTAATGAAATATTGAAAATAAGGAGAACAATTTTTTTGAAAATAAATCACATATGGGGCATATTTTATCACAATTAGAGAGCACAAATATTGAAGCACAAAACTGTAATAATGAATTTTCAATCCAAGATTTGCATCACCAGGGCTTCAATTTGGCACAAACAATATACTATATTAATAATTTCGATTTGATAAATTTTTATGGTAATGATCCTATAACATGGACATTTCAAGTGGAGCAACACTTTGATATACATGAAGTTGCAAAAAGGTAAATGTTGCATTCATGTTTTTAGAAAAATACCAACATGTATGGTATTAGTGGCTTTGTGAAGGTAAAAAGGGTTCAAGTACACCTTCGTCCATTTTTATAGAGTAATTGATAACACATTATGGGGAGATTAGGGGAAATATGTTCTTTATTCAATTAGTAAACAATAAACAAAAAGGTATTTTTATAGAGAACTCTAAGAAATTATAAATGTTGAGTCACAATGTAAAGAATGATTTAGAGGATAATATATTAGGCCTATTTATGGGAAATTTAAATAAAAGCATCAAACATGAGGTGTGTCTCTTTGAACCTAAATACCTAGAGCATCCTTTCAATCTAGCAGGGAAAGTTGAAAGTAAAAATGTGACCACTAGAAAATTGGTCACTAATAACTATAGAGAAAATCATGCTCCCTCTCGTAAAATAACAAGGTTGACACCTCCAAAAATGGGTAAAATAAGAGAAAAGGCAATATGTTTCAATTGTGATAGAAAGTACAATAAGAGACATAAATGTAGTGAGAATAAATTACCCTACATAGACTATGAGAAGAAAAATATCAAGATTTGGGACCATCACAAGATCTATAGATTGAAGTAACTACTCCAAGAACCTCTTGTCATGCATTGGATGACATCAGTACTCCAAAAACCTTCATGATAGAAAAATATGTAAAAACTAAAAAATTACAATATTTATTGATTCAAGTAGTGTCCATATCTTAATAAATTACAAATTTGTAAGATTTGTTATTTTATTCTAATATCAAACAACATAATTCCATGTAATGATTCCAAATCGAGGCATCATAAATTTTTTAGGGAAGTGTCAAGGTATTACACTAAATAAGGGGGAGTAATTATTGGATATTTCATGGTCACAATATAAATGGGTGGTGCTAATGTTGTATTAGGGGTCCAATGGTTACAATTATTGGGAATAGTGGATCTTAATTTTCATTATATTTTCATAAAAAATTTCTTATAAGGAAACTAAATTGGGCTTAAAGGTATGTAATGGAAATCCAATAAAGTGATAACTTATAATAAAATAAAAAATTTCTAAAAAGACATAAAAGTGTAATTGCACAATTATGTTAAGTAAATGTTTAAACATTTATATCCTCTACTCTAGTGGAAATTGAAAAAGCTAGCAAAAATAATTTTAAGGTATTTGGAGAGATTCCTAAGGGTCTTACACTAAGAAAATATCATGACCAGTATATTCATTTTCAACTTTGAAATATACCACCTAACATTAGACCTTACAAGTATTTGCATGCATTTAAGAGTGATATTGGGAAAATGTTTCAAGAAATGTTAGAGGACAAAAACATTCAAAATAGTGATAGAACTTTATATTGACTAGTGGTGATGGTTAACAAAAAGGATGGTTCATGGAATATTTGTCCATATTAAAAATATCTCAATAAAGCAGAAATTGAAGATGAGTTCCCTATTCGTGTCATTAATGAGTTATTAGATGAAATTTATGGAGAATTTTCTTTACCAAGTTTGATATTCGTTATGTTTATGGTAAAATCAAAATGAGGCAAGAATAAATTCCTGAAATAATCATTATAACATGTGAAGGTCATTATGAGTTTCTAGTTGTGCCATATTTATGCACAAATGCACCTTCAACATTTGAAACATTGATGAATTTTATTTTCAAACCCTTCGTGATAAAAGTTGTTTTAGTATTTTTCCATCATATACGAATCTAGATTAAATCTTGGGAAGATCATATAGAACATGTTGCCAAGGTATTAACACCATTGAAAGTGCACAAATATATTTAAATCCTTCCAAGTATTCCTTGGGGTTTAAGAAGTGAAATTTTTGGGATATATTGTATCTCATGGTGATGTCAAGTTGGATGCTAACAAAATAAAAACTATGAGGTATTTGATATCCCCCAAAAGTTTAAACTCAAATTTTTCTTAAGTTTGAAAGGATATTAATGCAAGATTTTCAATAATTATGGTTAAATAGTAGCACCTCTAACAAAATTATGGAACAAGGAACGATTTTATTTGAGTGAAGAAAAGTTGAACTCTCTTGAAGAAATTAAAGAGGTTATGTGTACAACTTTTGTCTTGGAAAAACATGACTTCTCAAAAACCTTCATTATTGACTCTCATACTTCAGGCCATGGAATTGGTTAATTTTGATTCAATATGGAAGGCCTATGTAAACTAGTGAACTTAAAGGAAATAACTTACTTAGACCCATATATTAAAAATAAATTCTATCGATAGTACACACAATTAAGAAATGGTCTAAGTAAGTTATCCATTCAACATTTTGATTCAATATGGAAGGCCTATGTTCTTTGAAATTAGTGAAATTAAAGGAAATAACTTACTTAGACCCATATATGAAAAATAAATGTTATCCTTCCTACACATAATTAAGAAATGGAATTCATAGCAAACACCAAGACACTTCAAAGTAAGAATATATCATCATAGGTTGATGTACTTTTTGGAAAAAAGGAATATATTTAGAAGAGAAACAATATTGCATCACAAAGATGTTGGTTTATGACTTTGAAGAGAGAGAGAGAGAGAGAGAGAGAGAGAGAGAGAGAGAGAGAGAGAGAGAGAGAGAGAGAGAGAGAGAGATTGTGAAAAATGCAAACACCAAGACACTTCAAAGTAAGAATATATCATCATAGTTTGATGTACTTTTTGGAAAAAAGGAATATATTTAGAAGAGAAACAATATTGCATCACAAAGATGTTGGTTTATGACTTTGAATAGAGAGAGAGAGATAGAGATAGAGAGATAGAGAGAGAGAGAGAGAGAGAGAGAGACCAAGACACTTCAAAGTAAGAATATATCATCATAGTTTGATGTACTTTTTGGAAAAAAGGAATATATTTAGAAGAGAAACAATATTGCATCACAAAGATGTTGGTTTATGACTTTGAAGAGAGAGAGAGAGAGAGAGAGAGAGAGAGAGAGAGAGAGAGAGATTGTGGAAAATGCAAACACCAAGACACTTCAAAGTAAGAATATATCATCATAGTTTGATGTACTTTTTGGAAAAAAGGAATATATTTAGAAGAGAAACAATATTGCATCACAAAGATGTTGGTTTATGACTTTTAAAATATATACATAAAGAGAAATGAAAATATTGTGGAAAATGCACTCTTAAAAAAGGAGGAAAACACAAATCGTTTACTATGAGTTATTTCAATTACATACTTAGATTGGGTGGGAGAGGCAAGGAGAGAATGGAAGTAATATGAGATGGTATGATATATCATTCAACAACAACATGAAAACACTAATGTAGTAGAAACAATTATTTGGAAATATGGTTGTATGTGGTATCAAGATCATTTATATTTATGTAATAATTTTGAACTCTAATAGAACATCCTTTTGGAATTACATACTTTTGTTGTGGGACGGAATTCAAGGTTTAAAGAAATAAGATCAAGAAATATTATTTTTGCAAAGTGTTAAATGATATGTGCAATATTTTGTGGTATAATGTTAGACAATCCAAAAAAGTAAAGAATAAATTATAAATACCTTAGGGCTCCTTCAGTGATTGGCCACACCAAACAAGTGTTGGGAAGACATTTCAATGGATTTTATTATAGGTTTTCCCAAGTTTGAAGGAAGTACTGTCATTATCATAGTGGTGGATTAAATGAGAAAGTATGCATGTTTCTCCTCACTTTATCATCCTTTTGAATAACGTAAAGTGGAAAAATAATTCCTGGAAAAAATCCAAAATATACACAAAATATCAAGGATTATTGTGTGTGACATAGATCATATTTTCTCTAAAAAAGTTTGGACTTAATTATTTTCCTGTTTGGGTACTCACTTGGATCATAATTCACCATATCATCCTCAATATGATGGGCATACTAATATTGTGAATAAATGTTTAGAAGAATATCTACATTGTTTTTAATATGATAAAGATACAATATGGATCAAATGGTTTTTGTGGTATAACACATCCTTTGATACTACGTCAAACATGATGCCACTTATAGTATCTTATGGATATCATCCTCTATCAATCACATCGCCCTTGAAATGGAATATAAAAATGAAGCAGTAGAGGAATACATATGGAAACAATAAGAGGTTCTCATACTATTGAAGAACAACTTTGTTATGGCACAAAATAGGATGAAAAAATAATAATATCAACATCACAATGAAATGGAATTTGAATTGGGGGATTGTTTAATTTTGAGAAAAAAATGATATAAATATTTCTCCCTCAAGAAATAAAAGAGGGAAAGTGTATTAGCATTGAGGTAGTATGGCCACTATACAGTATTACAAAGAATTTAAGTATGGATTACAAATTATAGTGGCCTATACCTCCATATGTGCATTATGTCTTCGATATTTCTATCCTAAAAAAGGTACTCAATGATAATATTTCAGTATAAAATATTCTACCACACATTAATGAAGAATGGAATATAATACTATAATTAGAAACATTATTGTAAACAACAATTAAGTAGCTTAGAAACCAAGAAATTGCTGAGAACCTCATTAAATGGAATAACATATCAATAGACAAAGTGACATGGGAAGATGATTTTTTCATGCAAAAACAAGTACAAATAGCCAAGTGTTAAGGAAAATGCGTCTTTTAAGGGAGGGCCATTTTAAGCCCTATATAAGTTGCACGCAACCTTGAAACCGCTTATTAAGATATAGATATTGAGGGATTACAATTCTATTATTATATTGTTATGTAGACTAGAACCTAGCATTCTCCCATTTTATTGTATTTGTTTCCTTTGTCTCCCAAATATGTACTAAAGGTATAGTCTTAAAATATAAATTTTTGTCTTGTACATTATATTCATTATAAAAGGAGTTTCCATCCTTGAAGAGGACTATAACTATTGGTCTCTTATCATCTCTAAGGCACAAGGTTCATAACAATTGCCTCCTTATGAACCACCAATATTTACAGCCCCAAAACCTTGGTTCTTTTTTGTGATTGGTGTTATACGTAGCATGTAAAATTAAATTTTAAATATTATGAGATGGTAACTCCTCTAATTGTTCACCTTTAAAGCATATATTCACATTATGTTGGTTATTAGCACCTAGGTACATGTTATTATAGTGGTGGGCTAGCTTACATCTAGCAATGATTTAAATAATTCACAAGCAAACAAATGGCAGCCTTCGTGATCAACCATTAACTCCATTAACCATATCATGGAGATTTGTACTCGATCATATCAATTTTCTAGACAAAATTGAAAACTAGAGACACATTTTGCTCTTATTCAACATCTATTCGAAGTCTCTAGTTAGGGAATATATCAATGAACTCTCTACATCTTCAAGGCCATATTTGTATGAGCCTTCTTTGTTTTAGTTCCATGTAGCATAGGGTAATATTGTTCCATTATAAGCACAAATAAATGTAGCATTCATTTATAGTGTAACATGTTCTAGCTAAATTTATAAATACATTTTGTTTAATGTGTAACAAAGATATTTGTAAGTTGGTGGTAAAAAAGATACATGGTTATCCACATGGTATCCTTTTTTCATCCTTTCTATGGCTATATTCATGAGTCTCCATGTTTTAATGCAGAAATAAGGTCACGAATTATTTATATAATAGCCCCTCGAATTGAGTAAATGATTATAAAAACCTCCTCTTCCCTCTTTTTATATTTTATCCCACATTGGTTCAAGGGTTCAATCAATGGGGTTTTAATGCTCCTAATTACAAAGCATGGAACTTATGACAACAATGGGGTCCAAATAACAGTGGTGTACCTTATTTTCATATTAATAAATTTGTTCAAATGTTTGATCCTTTATGTGGCCAAATTCATCCATGTTTTTGTCTGTAGAAGAATTACTCTCCTCCTATACAATTTATCTTACATTAAGATTAAAATTTCATTTTCAATAGACTAGAAATATTAACATATTATAAAGCCTATGCTAAGAAGAATGTACATATTAAATTATTGTTGGCTAGCATATCTAAGATAAAATTACAAGTTACCTTTTTTTTATTAGAACATTTAAAATTGAAATTCTTTTATTTTATCTTTATTTTAAAATGTGGTAATAATATTAGGGCCATTGATACACTTTTTTCAAGTGGGAAATTCTTTCAATTAGTAGTGAGGATAATTACGACTAATTATTTTTTGTGAATGTGGAATAACTCATGTCATTACACTTTTTTTTTCAAATTAGTGAGAAAATTTATTTAACTTAATTGTGAAATAATAATGGAGACAATCAACACTAATTATTATTTTTTAATGTAAGTTGACTCATTATTATTAATATTTGTGAATATGAATTTACATAATATCACTAGTCATTATTTTTGAAAAATGAAAATAAATTGATTCATTCCTATTATTCAGAAATTGAATCATGTCATTATTCAATTAAAATAATATCAAACAGAAAAACAAACTACACACCGATTTTCATAGGTTTAAGAAAGCTTCACCTTACACAAACAAATATAATTCATACACATTACGTACCATCACAATTAGACGGAGTAATTTTTGCTATTATTTCTGGAGAACTTTATGCATCGATAAAACCTTTGATCGGACAATTTAATCTCCTACTTTCGAAATATCTAGTTTATAGGATTACCTCGATCATGTACCATATGCGACGTTAATGGTTGACAACTGCGCAAAGTTATACGCCCAAGTCATCCAGACGAACGCGATTGATTGCCTATTTTATAGGTTTACTAACTCTAGGGTCTACTGAAACTACGAGGGTCTTAGTGGATTCCATTTTGATTCCGAGTATAATGAGTTGGTGACCAATTTCAAAGTTACTTATGCTCAATGATTTATTCACTTTATTCACATTCCTTACCATTGAGGTGGAGGAAATTTTCGAATTGATGAATAATGATGGTAATTCAATTCCCAATTTTATAAATAATGCTGGTAATTCAATCGCCTATCTTATAGGCTCATCTTTATCAACTCTAGAGTGCACTCAAACTACGGGGCTCTTAGTGGATTCCATTTTCATTGACAGTATAATGATGCCTATTTTATAAATAATGATGGTAATTCAATTGCCTATTTTACAGGCTCATCTTTATCAACTCTAGAGTCGAGTCAAACTATGAGGCTGTTAGTGGATTCCATTTCCATTGAGAGTATAATGAGCTGGTGTATCACTTTCAAAGTTACTTATGTTCAATGAATTATTCACTTTCCTTACCATTAAGGTGCTATAAAATTTCCGTATTCATTAATAATGATGGTAATTCAATTTTAAAAATGATTATTAATAAATAATTTACGGAGAGTAAGGTAAATATTAATCAGTAATTATATTGAGGTAGATTAAGGTAAATATTAATTGGTAATTAAATTAAAGGAATGTTCTATTTTGAAAAATATTGTAATACATTTTTAAAATATTTATTCTTCATAATTAATTATTGTTATTTATTAAAAATAATAGTAAAACTTAATGTAAAAGAAAATAATATTTCTTGAAAAGTATTATATTGAATTTTAAACATTATTATCATTAATAGATAATTCATAAAGATAATATTTAGTTAATATTAATGAATAATTAGAAACTTTTTTTTATAAAAGTTATTATTAATAGATCTGAGTTTATTATATATATATATATATATATATATATATATATATATATATAAAATAAGCTCACATCTATTAATAATAATTAGTTTTGGAATTGATTATTATATATATATATATATATATATATATATATATATATATATAATAAATGATTATAATAGTCAATTTTAAGACTAGTTATTAGTTTGTATTAAATAGCACTATAGAATTCTATTTCTCATTTCATTATTATAATTTTTTTGAATTATAGTAAATCTCGTTTTAAAATTTAGAAATAAATAATATATTTTTCAATATTTGAAAGTACAATAAAATCAATGTTTTATTGCAATGTTGCCATAATTACACATGTACATTTAAATAAAGGTCTATGTGAGCACTGTTTACTAACAAGATAGAATCCGGCAGTGTTGGCCATTTCAAGAATTGTTCTATGAGGTTAAGTTGTCTCCGTATTTCCTTCATTTCTAGGGAAGGTTGTTACGTATTGAATTCTACTTTACATCATTGTTTTTATTTATGGGGAAGGTTGTTAGGTATTGAATATCATTCTCTTTATTGTTACTTATGAGACTTATACTTCTTATTTGTTTTTATATAAATGGTTACTTATGAAATCTACACTTATTTGTTTTTATATAAATAATGTCACATTTCATTTTTAGTCTATAGACCGGTTTCAAGAAGCCTCGATTACACATAAGTTACAAAATTTATACAATAATTATACCTAACACTTAAAACATTCTCAATGTCTTTATCTATATTTCTTTAAAATAATATTTAGAAAGGAAACAACTTAGCTCTATTTTTTTTAGCCTTGTACAATGTACATCTATTACTTGCTATATATATAGACAAACGCTTCCTTCACTACACTCCTCATGATAATTACTAGATGTATATTCTAGAAATATATTTTAATTTATTTTGATCTAGTTTCTAAATATATATATAACAAATATTAAATATTAAGTAATAAATATTTACAAATAATTGATATTATTGTTATTTATTTTATAAACTCTTATAACATGGATTAAGCGGCTATATACCACTTGCTAATAAGGAGAATGACTATAGTTAAACTCAATAAAGGGATCACTCTCATTAAGTTCTTAGGTGAGGCTGGAAATTAATTGTCAACATAAAGGGACTTAATCACATTGCCCGATAGTAGTCACTTCCTGGGCCAGCTACACTTAACATGGGTAACTAGGTAATAATGAATTCTCAAGCTAATTATACTTAAAAAGGGTGACTAGTGATTTTAAAGTTGGTTAACTTCTAGGGTATCAATACTAAACTTAATAATGGAGAGTATGAATATGTAATGCATGAATGTGCCAATAAATCTCTAGGCTAGTTACATTGATGCATATTGTTGCAGGGAGACTATGTAACACATAAGGGTAATATTTGATTAGCATCCTATGTACACGTATAGTTTTAAATTATCATTTGGATTTGATAGTGAAAAATATTGACAATAGAAAGTGTCATTTGGATGTAAATTGTATTCAATTCATAGGTAGATGGTTATACATAATTGGAATCATGTCATCGTTTTTATGATGGTGGTATTCAATTTTTTTGCTGGGTATTATTAATAAGGGTGATTATTTTGAATAAGGATGGTATTAGATATTTATGTTATCAACTTTTAATGAGAACCATAGTTCTTGCAAGCCTCATTAATGAGGGAAACTATCATGTTATGATAGTGGTAGGAAATTCATGTGCTAGCTATCGTTAACAAGAGATATTATAATTTGGATGAGAGTGGTAGCTAGTCTATATGGTAGCTCTTATTAATGAGGGTGACTATATTTTTATAGGGGTGGTAGTGAATTGCTATGCTAGTTACCATTTTTCGCATCATTTACTATTTGATGAGGGCATTTACCTTTTAATGAGGGTGTTTATCATTTAAATAAGGATTATAATCAATGAATAATAAGATGGAGCTATATATTATTGATACATGGTTATCTACCTTTAATGAGGGTGTTTATCATTTAAATGAGAATTATAATCAACGAATATGATAATGTGAGGATAATTGAGCTATATATTATTGATACATCACATAGGATATTAATTGTGTGGATGTTTTGAACCTCTCGGACACTTGATCCTCTAATGGTTGGTGTGGAAGTTGAAGATAATGTTAATTTTCAATTAGTTTGTGCACTGTGCGGAAGAGACCGAGCAACCTCCCTGATTGTATTTTGGAAAATTGATTGTGAAAATTGGTGATTGTCTCCTATCTAAATGTTGGTGATTCTTTGCACGTAAATGGTATGTGTTTATTAGTTTGAAGATTGGTTCATATCACACTCTGTCTACTTGTGTTATCATTACTATGAAGGTTTTTAAGTGATGTCAGTATCATGACTGTGGTGTGTGGTGGTATGGTTTGCACAATGTTATAAAATACTTCCCACATTCCCATACTCGTTTTTGGCGGTGTGATGCATACAGACCGAGCGGCATGCCTGATTATATTTTGTAAAATTGATTGTGAATGATGGTGATTATCTCCTATCCGAATGTTGGTGGTTCTTTGCACATAAATGGTATGTGTTTATTAGTTTGAAGATTGGTTCGTATCAAACTCTATCTACTCATGTTATCGTGTGAGTAGGACTGTGCTGAAGTGATGTTAGTATCCTGATTGTGGTGTGTGGTGGTATGGTTTGCATAATGTTTTAAAATACTCCCCACATTCCCATATTATACCACCGCTATCAACATATTATATCACCGCTGTTAAAAATTTAAAAGGACATAGGGGAATCCGCATATTATACCACCGCTGTTAAAAATTTAAAAGGACACATGGGAATAATTATTTTCCCTCAACACACAAAGTTTAAAGAGAGTTGTGGAAATTACTTTAATCAACACAACACATTTACAGAAGTTTACATAGAGTTGTCGAACTCACTTAATCCATACCATACAGTTGTGGAAATAAATTCAAATGAATCCTTATTTCAATATAGAGTAGCGGAGATCGAAATTGCAACTATGGAGATGAGAAAATATAATCAAGTAATCTTACTCACGGTGAAGCAGAGTAAAACAAAGTGTTGTGGTAAAAACAATACGTGAAATTTTCACAACTATATTGCAACTAACCAAAATTTATGTTAAATCTTCAAAACATGAAATAAATTAACATATAGAGGCTCGGGCTCCTTCACAAGTAAAAAGATACTTCTTACTTGGATTTACATTCACCAGGGTTGCGGTGTAACACACAATAAAAAAAAAATTCACCCACCCACCAAAATTCGCTGCACGATTTTCTCCACTTGTCCTTCAAGGCTTACATCTGCCACATTACACAACACTCTCTTGCTCTCTCTCTCTAATTACATGTCAAATATTAATATATATATATATATATATATATATATATATATATATATATATATATATATAATACTTTTATTTTGTGACAGACACAATTTAATACATAGTATGGGCAGACATCATTTTTTGAACATTACAGAAATTGCATGAACTAAGCAAAACTTGCGGATTAAATGTATGCCCATGAAAATTTACTGACCATGCACTAAATTCCTATTTGAGTTTAATTATTTAATCTGTTGCGGAATGGGTTATGTACTCTACTCAGTACTTGTCCTTCTCTGGACACACAATTTGCAACCTGCAAAACATTTGCTGATGTATGGCTGCTGCTAGTTCATTTAATGTAGTGGTTGAGATTAATTTCCAACACTTTCCCTTAATCGCAATTGTCGCCATTGATCATTCTTAGAACATCTCTGAGATAAACAAAAATTTGACGTGCCAATGACTTTGTGAATTTATATTCAAATTGTTCTTCTGACCTGTAATGCTGCAACACAATCTCATTCTTGTTAACCAATTCTCTTATGAAGTCATATTTGGCATCAATATGCTTTGTCCTTTTGTAAAAGACATAATTCTTTGATAGTGCAATTGTTGAACTGTTATCACAGAAAATAGTGGTTGCTTCATCTTGTTCATGACATAAATCCAACAACATCCTTCTCATCGAAACTTCTTGACAAACTACTGCTATTGTGGAAACATACTCAACTTCTGCTGCTAATAATGATATTATCGGTTGCTTCTTGGAAGCCCATGAAATAACTCTTGAACCCAATTGAAAGACATATCCTAACATGCTCTTTTTGTCATCAACACTTCCTGCCCAATCACAGTCAGTGTAACCAACTAGCATAAAATCATCAGTTGCAGAGTACAAAACGCCATACTCATTTGTCCCATTGCCATACTTTAAAATGTGTTTCGTTGCTTGCCAATGTGTCTCCTTGTGTCTCTCCATGAACCTCGTCACCAAACTCACTTCATACATTATATTAGGCCTAGTTGCAGTCAAATACATTATGATTCCCACCATGCTCTTATAGAATGTCGGATTGACATTGCTACTACAATATTCCTTACTCAACTTCAACCCCATGATGGTTGGTGTTGGTGATGGCTTGTTGTTCTAGATATTAAACCTCTCCAAAATTTCTACTACATACCTTTCCCAAGAAATAAAAATTTCATTTTTTGTTTTCCTTACTTTTATGCCCAAGAAGTATCTCAATAAACCCAAATTATTCATTTCAACTTCACTCTTCATGACTACTTTAAAATAAACAATGAGAAAAACTTCATTGTTTGTAAATATTAAATCATCTACGCATAAAACAAAAATAAGAATATAACCATCATTTTCTTTAATGTAGAGTGTGGGTTCACCATCACATTTTTCAAATCCATTATCCATCAGGTAAGTATCTATTCTATTGTACCATGCACACAGTGCTTGTTTCAGCCCATAAAGAGCTTTCCACAACCTACACACCTTGTATTCTTGGCATTCTATTTCATAGCCAGGAGGTTGCACAACATACACCCCCTCTTTCCACACTCCATTTAAGAATGCAGACTTTACGTCCATCTCATAGACTTTCCATTTATGTTGCATTGCAATTGACAACATTGTACGCATTTCCTCCATCCTTGCAAATGGCGCAATTTTTTCTGCACAGTCTCTTCCATGTTGTTTCTTGTAACCTTTCACAATGAGCCTTGCTTATGCCTTTCAATCTTTCCTTCAATGTTTCTTTTGGTATTATAGACCCACTTCACTCCAATGAATTTTTTACCTTGTGGAAGGTCCACTAACTCCCATGTGTCATTCTTTTCTATTGCTCTTATCTCTTCATTCATTGTCGCAACCCATTTCTCTTCCTTGACTACATCTTCAAAATCGATTGGGTCATCTACATGACAAAATAATGCAAATAATGAATTTAGACCAACAATAATATCAACTTAATCTTGCTGATATATTTCACTTATATTTTTGAATTTGTGTCATCTTATGTTTGTAGAATATGTGCTTGTTGTTGCACTTGAAGTAGATGGAGTTGTGTATCCTTTGTGGTGTGCTTGGAGGAGCGCTTAGTTGGTTGCGCAACGTTGTCCTATTCTTTGTTTGTGGTGTCACATATTGACTGCTTTTTTGAGCTTGTGTAGGTGGAGGAGGAGTCATGATTAAGGAATTACTTGTTGTAGTCCATTCCTCTTTCTCTTCATGAGACATACATGTATTCACATTGACTGTCTTTTCTAAACTTCCATCCCATGCTTCTTCTTCTATGAACTAAACAACTCTGCTTATTATTAATTTCTTAGATGATGGATTATATAGCTTGTAAGCCTTGGATTCATCACTATATCCAAGAAATATACATTTCTCTCCCTTAATTTCCAACTTCTTCCTCAACTCATCCTAGACATGTGGATATGCCACACATCCAAACACTCTCATGTGAGTGACATATTGTTTTCTACCACTCCATGCCTCTTCAAAAACAATGTTCATTACAGTTTTGGTTGGATATCAACTAATAATATACACTGCACAAGCGATAACTTCATCCCAATAATCATTTGGAAATTTTTTTTCCTTCAACATACTTCTTGCCATGTCCATGATGGTCGTATTCTTTCTTTCTTCTACACCATTTTTCTGAGGTGTATACCTTGTGGTAAATTTCTTGTGTATTCCATGCTCCCTACAGAAACGTAGGAAGTATTTTGAGATATATTCTCCACCTCTAACAATCCTCAATACTTTTATGTAGTTTCCACTTTTCTTCTTAACAAGAGCTTTGTAGTGACAGAACTTCTCAAACGCTTCAATTTTTTTTTTTTATAAAATAGACCCATGTCTTCCTTGTGTAGTCATCTAGAAATGTCAAATGTAATGGCTGCCACCCAAAGATGGTGTTTTCATTGGTCCACATAAATCTGAGTGGACAATATCCACAGGTGCCTTTTCCCTTATACTCTTTCCTCCTGGAAATGATTCTCTATGTTGTTTTCCCAAGATGAAACCTTCACATAGGTTATCTAGTTTCTCTATGAGTGGTAATCCCTTTACCATGCCTTTTCTATGCAACAAATTCAAACCTCCAGAATTGAGATGACCAAATCTCAAATTCCATAACCAGTTCTCATCTTTCACTTCTTCTTGAAATATTTCTTGTGTGACAGCTGCTACAACACCTCCTTCCTTCAAGTCTGATCTCATCTTTAGAGGAAACATTTTATTTCTTGTCATATGCACTTTTGCAATGAGTTGTCTACTTGGATGTTCATCCATGATTGTGCAAACATCATATTTAAAAAACACATTGTAGCCCTTTTGCATGAGTTTCCCAATGCTCAGAAGGTTACATTTCAAACCAGGGACATAATAGACATATGGCATGAACTTCTTCTCTCCCTTCGTTTTCATAACTTCTACTCTCCCTTTTCCCATGACAGAGACTTTTATCTGAGTTCCCAATATCACTCCAGATTTTACACTTTCATCTAGATTGGAAAACATTGTTATGTTTCCATCATATGGTTACTACACCCTGAATCTAAGAACCATATATCTCCTTCTTTTTCTTGTGCTACATTACAAGCTAAAAATAAAATTTCATGGTTTTAATTTTATTTTGTAAAATTTACACTTGGTTACAACCCATGTCATTTTTCTTCTTTCTAGATTCATTTTCATAATGACCATACTTTTTTAAATAATGACATTGGACTTGAGATTTATCGTACCTTTGTTATTTTGCATGATTCTGGATTAAGCCTTGGCTTGGATTTTGATTGCATCCCCTTCCACTTGTTCTTACAGAGCTGCTTCTTCCACCTCTGTGTGGGCTTATTCCTCTTCCTCGGTAGTTTGATCTTCCTCGACCTCTACCTTGACCAAAATACATTTCTGTCTTAAATGCATGCTCCAATGAGGAGTTTGTTGCTCTGTTTATTCTATGCTCATGATACATCAATGATTCATGAAGTTCATCCATTGACAGCTGCGAGAGATTCCTTGTCTCTTCTATGGCCACTACTATGGCATCAAATCTTGAGGGTAGAATTCTGAATATTTTCTCCGCTATTCTTCTTTCCTAAAGTGTCTCTCAATCAGACCTTATCTGGGTAACCAATCGAATCACATGTCTGAAGAATGAGTCTATGTTATCAACCTCTTTCATACAAAGAGTTTCAAAGTCTCCCCTCATCATTTGTAGCTTTTATAATCTAAGCTTTTGTGATCCATCATATAAATTTGTAAAATTAATTTGTAGCTTTGTTGTCTTCACTTTCTCCATGCCTTGATAGGTTATCTTGAGAATATCGCACATCTCCTTAGACGTTGTTGCTGCTGCAATCCTTGGGAATATACTCTCATGAACTGCTTGAAAGAGATAGAAGAGGTCTTTGGAGTCCTTCTTCTTATTATCTCTCAAAAAGTATTTTTTTGCTACTGTAAAAGCAACCATGATGGTGCATCTGTTGGTTTTTGGAAACCCTGTTCCACCATCTCCCATATATCTTGTGAAGAAAATAGGGCTCTCATTGTAATGGCCCAATAGTTGTAATTTTTTCCATTAAAATGTGGTATTTTTGGATTAGTCAAGCTTGTTCTTTTTGCAACCATTTTCACTGTGTGAACGACTTTCTTACTGTGTAAAAATTTTCTCACTGGTGGAGAATATGTTCCAAAAATATTTTCAGAACTCCTTTTAACTCCTTAGCAAAAACACTATGTTTTACTGAGATTGTAAACCTGCTATGATACCATGTTAAAAATTTAAAAGGACATAGGAAAATAATTATTTTCCCTCAACACACAGAGTTCACACAGAGTTGTGGAAATTACTTTAATCAACACAACACATTTACAAAAGTTTACACAGAGTTGCGGAAATCACTTAATCCATACCATACAGTTGCGGAAATAAATTCAAATGAATATTTTTTTCAATATAGAGTGGCGAAGATCAAAATAAAAACTATGGAGATGAGCAAATATAATCAACTAATCTTACTCATGGTGAAGCAGAGTAAAACACAGAGTGTTGCAGTAAAAATGATACGTGAAATTTTCACAACTATATCGTGACTAACCAAACTTTATATTAAATCTTGAAAAGATGAAATACATTAACATATGGAAGCTAGGGCTCCTTCACAATTAAAACAAAACTTCTTACTTTTATTTACATTCACCAGGGTTGTAGAGTAACAAACAGTAAAAATTGTTTCCATGCACCCACCAAAATTCACACCACAATTTTCTCCACTTGTCTTTTCAGACTTACATCTGCCACATTACACAACACTCTCTTTCTCTCTCTCTCTAATTACATGTAAAATCTAGACATATATATCTAAGAATTTTAATTTGTGACATACAAAATTTAATACATAATATGGGCTCACATCATTTTCTAAACATGGATAACTTGCGTGAACTAAACAAAACTTGCAGATTAAATATTTGCCCATGCACATTTACTAACCATCCATTAAATTCCTATTTGAATTTAATAATTTAATTTGTTGTGGAGTGGGTTATGTACTCTACCTAGTACTTGTCCTTCTCTACACACACAATCCACAACCTAAAAAACATTTACTGAGGTATGGCTACTGCTACTTCATTTAACGCGATGGTTAAGATTATTTTCCAACAGATATCCCCTCTATACCAGTGCCATACATACCACCATACCAATGACATATCGGTCTATATTACTACGTAGAATAACTGTGGTAATATTATTAACCCACTACTCGTGGCTCCGTAGCCTCACCCTCAGCCCCTCCACCTTTTGCACTCTGGATTCACCCCGACTGTGATACCATCCATCCCATTCAAACTCTCAGCTCAATATAATTATTAATACAAAATATTTTCATACAACCTCCCCCTCCCCCTCCCTCTCCCCCTCCCCCTCGTCCTCCTCTGCAGGTTTTTGTTTGAAAATATTCTAGGATTAAACAAGAAACAGATCATGCAGTAAGTTAAATATCCACTAAGCCTTCATGGATATGAAAAAAAAATTAAATTTGAAATATAATATCTCCATAACCATCACCAAACTTATTCAGGATGTTGAAAAATGCGTGGAATCTGACTAGGTTGCCTCGCCATGGGTTTAGATGATTCGTCAAGTTACTGGAATAGAGAAATTTGAATAGTAAATTGCCACTTCAAAGAGAATTACTGGTGAATTAGCTTTACACATACATAGAAGAAAAATTGGTCAGTATGGTTTAGGGTTTCTGAGGGCTTCGAATATTTGATTTCTTCTTATGGGAGACATTGGTCAGTCTCAAACCTTGATTGGGTGATAAAAGGAAGGGGGAATGATGATCGGGTAGACGAAAGAGGCCTCATATTGGAGTTTGTCAGATTTGTCTCTAAAACCTTCAAATTCAGCAAGGGCAGCCATAGTGGACGTGTGTGCAAGCTCTTGACCGAGAAAATATATAGAGGATACTAGTACGAGGTGTCCCCAGAGGCAATCCAGTCGCAAGAAGAGCACAACCATGGTAATCGGGATGAGTCTTGTGAGCCCTATCTTTATTATCGTTGAAATGGAGAAATAAACGGAGAAGGTCTAACCAACCGGTTTAAGCCACACTCATCTATTGGAGTTGCATAGAATATAGGGTGGCATATTGAAAATGACAGTGGAATGTATTTCATTGATTTTAAATACATATTTGGTTGGCTATTAAGGCTAAGTGAAAGGAATCTCTCTTCAAATAGGGAGTGCATCTACTCAGGAAACACATTGGGAAATTTCTTTAGGATCGAAGATGCGATCCTATAACAAAGAGTTTGAGATCAGAGTTGAGTCCAATAATATAAAGGGTAGAGTGGCTAACTTGTTCGTATTATACATTGCATCCCAAAGTGTTATATATATTATACCATTTAACTACACCTCTACTCCATAATACATATATAATATGTCAGGGCTAGTGAAGGTTTTAAGATGAGTAACAATCTAAAAGCATTGAACTTTCCTTTTTGTGCTTATCAAAATCAATAGCATATGACTTAATACCTTAAGTCGGTATTTATTTTCCTCATTAATATTTTCTAATTTTTTTAAGGGTGGAATTGCAAGAAAAATTTTAAATGGATCAACTTGATGATGTATTAGATTTATTGAAAACTCTAATCATTTCTATTGTTGAAAGCACTCTTAAAATCAACAACGACACTATTTCTGATATTCAAATTTGTCTTCAAGGTGCTCAAGAAAAGATAGAGTTTTTGAAACATGGATTTTAGCTTCAGCAAGAAGAATTATATTAGTGGAGCCATCATTCTAAACTTGTGCAGAACATTGAGATGAACTTTCATAAGTAGAAAATCAATCTAGTAGCTAATAAAGGAAAATATTTGCAAAAATATGTTGAAATTTAACTTGAACTTCCCAAGTCCATCATTAGGCCTTGCGAAGAGCTTTTCCATAACAAGCACAAAATTGGTCTTGGATATGAAAATGACACATCCTTCGATATTCCATATTTCAAAAATCCCATCTAGGTTGAGAGAATTGAATTCATTCATGATAATTCACCTTCATCTATTCCATATTCTACACCTATTTCACAATAACAAGAACATAATGTTAAATTTCAACATTTTGGTCGAGTTAGACGTATGAAATATCATTATTTTGATATTCATTCATGTGAGAACTACCATAAAACCACTCATTCTTCACACAGATGCTTCAGAAACAAGCCTCCTACAAGGACAAAGATTCATCTTGGATGGACACTTCTTGGAAATGGGCTTCAACAACCAAGAAGATTTTTCAGTCATATGTTAGAATCTCTTCTATAATATTAAAAGGCCTTGTAGTTGAGTTTTCTCCATACTCTCACCTTGTATCTTACACGAGGAGAAGTTATGGTCATATACAATATTGAAAGTCACTTCAAGCAAGCCTGAGCTACAACCTGCCACTCGAGATTCAGAGTTGTAGTCAGAGACAAATATGCTCCTGTGCATGCTCTAGGTTGGGGGTTAGCCTTAAACCATTTGTGCATGGTTGATACCTCCCTTTTCAAGTTGAGATTATCCCTCTTCAAGTAGTTGAGGACACTTCCTCTAATAAAATACTTCGACTTCTTTCCAATTTTGGAAGAGTTTCGAGAATTGCGTTAAGCATTCCAAAGTTGGTGGTCATACTTAAACCAACACAGGTTGAGACCTCCCTTTTAATGATGATTATCCCTTTTTATGTAGGTTTCATACCTCCCTTCTCTAGGTTGAGGGTCTCCCACCTCAGATCATTAGGGTACCTTCCTCTAGTAGAAGACCTTAGCTTCTTACCATATTCGTAAGAGTTTCGAGGACTACACTAAGCATTCCAGTGTTGGTGGTCAGCTTCAAACCACCACCTTATGCCAAAATTCTAGTGAGTACATTCAGCCTAGTTCTACCATGCATATTTTGCATATTTTTTATTACAACTATGTTCTCTGACTCATACATACCCCTTCGGATAAAGGGGGGAATGTTGGACATGTAATCATCTAGGGGTTGGTGTAGAAGTTGAATAGCCTTATGGAGTCCAAGAGACATTGGAATATGGAATCCAATGGTCACTACAATGTACTATAAATATGTACACCATGTGAATAGTAAATGCATTGAATGTTTATCTTTCATATTTTTTCTGCATGATGTATGTGTAACCAAACCGACTAGTGTTTTTCATCAACAGGATAAGATGATGAGGAAAGTCTGACCAAAGAAAAGAATAAATAATGTAGCACCCCTAAGAAGACAAGGTCCAAAAGTCAAGAATAATTGTTAAGATAAAATCTAAAAATAAAAAAATAACAGTGGATCCCTAAATTCTATGAATACGAAGCAGAACATAAGTCTTGAAGAATATAATTTCCTTGTGAAAATTGATCATTATCATCACATAATGTTCAAGGAATCCATTGAAATTCAAAAATGTATCAATAATATAAATAAGGATGATGGTTTAAAAATCAACAAAAACTAGATACCAACAGTATCCTCCCTAGTTAAAAATTAGTTCTTATTAATTATTTCTTCCTTTGTTTGTCCTCCCTAGTTATTTCCCTTTGATCCATTCTTTCATTGTGAGTTATTTTAAACCCTTATAATAATCTATGATTTAATTATTCTCCTTTAAATTTTTCTTTTTTTTTGGACTTAATATATAGTTATTATTAATAAGTCTATTGTTATTTATATGATTAACTAGTATTATTAGTAGGAAATAGTATAAATGATAGACGCAATGGGCTTCTAATTGAATCGAGTAATACAATTTGAATAAATATTATACTTTTTTGTTGTTTAAAATAAATTTTTGAATTTATAAATGGATTTGAAACCCCAAAAAACCATTGGTGTACTTGAATTCTACAAATTAAACAACTTAAACTCAATCTTTTAAAAAAATCTACCATATTTTAGTCAAGATTAACCAGAAACAAATATCCAGAAAAAGGCCATTTCTTCTTTATGTTAGAAAAAAATTACTATCATTAACATATATATTAGTTAGATACTATTACTTATTTATTATTATTAACTAAATAGTAATTACTAATTCATATATTGTTGTTATGATTAATAATAAAAATTATTATTATATATTATTAATAAGTACTAATATTCCCCATAAGTCTACTATTGGGTTTTATAATAACAATAGTATTTAGTACCATTATAAACATTAGTATTAATACCATTTTTTATTATTTAATAATTTAATAACTAATCATAATTAAATTTTTCCTGGATGCGGGTGGTAATGGCGCTTGACATGGCTGGTATGCGACGGGACGGCACATGGCCTGGCCACATGGCCACCGACACGCCATTACGCTGGCCTCCTCCTACATTTATTGCCCCTCGCCGTCACCATGGGATGCAATTAATTCATTGCAATGGTCGAGGCATTCACTCGAGCTTCAAAATGTCGTCTAGTTTCTACTCCCTTCGGCTCTCTTTTCTTGCCTCCGAGTTCTTTGTGGCGATTCAACCCCCCTCTGCGAATTCTATGCCGACTCACATCCCTCCCTTGCGCAGTGGTTGCTCCCTTGCAGCCGCAGAGCCTAGCACTCACACGTCTTTTCGAAGGCGTTACAGTCTTAGTGGCTGTATATAATTCTTGCGCGGTATCCACTATTCACAGAGTCCCCACTGCTATCTTCTCTTCTCTACCTCTTTCGGCCCTTCCCCGCCCTCCATCTCCAGACTTTTCCACACCCACTCGGTCTTCTCCACCAGTCGAAGCCCTGGACATCCGGGGTATGAAAACATGCCTCGCTTGCAACATCAAATGCGATGTTGAAGAGGTGGTAGCAGAGGTAGGGCTTTGCACATCATCTTGTCCTCCTCCTTCTCTCATTCAGGGGGCAGATATCCAGATACCCGTAGTGGTTGGGGTCATCTCCTTGGCTTCGTGGCTCACCACCCTACCTCTGTGCATCCCTCTGTTCCTCCTCCCCAACATTTCCTGGTCTCAGCCCAGTTTCAATTCCAATGTTCCTCCTTCATCCCTCTGGTCATGGCCACTGTCTCCATCTCCTTCTGCGAAATCCTACGTAATAACCCGGCCCCTAGCCACCCCGCTTCGTCTTCTAGCTAGCATGGCCATCCTGAGCCCTCGAAGGCTGCAAAATAACTGCAGGCCTTGCCTATGCACACCTCTAGCTCACACATCAACAACAGCTCTGATTAATACAAAGAGAAGAAGATGCAGGATGATGGTAAGGGCGCTAAAGCTATGCCTCCTCGGAAAGAAGCATATAGACTCAAGTCTGCTAAAGACAATGACTACAGGTGCTTGATTGTTGAAGAACCTCCTGTTGAAGACAACGAGTACAGGTGCTTGATCATTGAAGAACCTCCTTCAGTTTCTCTTGATGCTCAGATTACTAGGTCTCCTTAGCTCTTGGACCTAAAGTTATATAGTTTTGTTTTCTGCTCATGTTTACACTGAGTAAATTAACTTACGTTTTCTATTTCTGGTTTCCTCTCTGAGGCGGCGCTATCTACTCTTCCTGGGCTGGCTTCCCCTTGTGGGCAGCTCCAGTTTTTCTCTTTTTGCTATTTTGCTGATATCATGGAAATTACATATGCCAGGTCTACTGAGGCCCTAACCTCTCTGTAAATTATGTTACACTATCAATAAAAAATTTAGTCTTACTTACAGAAAAAAAAAAAAAAATCATAATTAAATTTTATTGTTATTTTTCCATTCCTTTGGGGTAGAACCACAAACGTGGGTTACACTTTTGTGAGAAATGGAGAAAGAAAAGTCATTTTGCCAACAGTTCGGCCGAACTTTTATAAAATTTTGGTCAAACTATTCTAGATTTCGGCCGAAGTTTAGAAATTAGTTCAATCAAACTAATTATACCATTTACATTGATGGCATACTAATGACATGGAAAAACAAATTTTTGGCCAGAGATGGGAAAACCAGCAACAAAAGTTTGACCGAACTTTAAAATAATTCAGCCCAACTTTAGTTTATAAATATGCCAACCCGCAAATGTGATGTGGTTGTTGTGTTTGATGTATGTCGTGTTTTCTATTTGCTATTGCAGGGTCTTGGTGTTGCGTAGGGGTGAGGAGGTGAGAAATTTGTTGATTTTCTATTGTTTATTTTCTTTTGTATTTTATTTTGTTGTTCTGTTGTTTTAATTTTTTTGTTGTATTTTTTTGTTTTCAGGTAATTTTTAATTCGTGTCCTCCACAACGTCCTTGTTGATCTCCTACTTGTCTTATCATTACGGTGTCATCTCCAAATTTCCAGGTTGGTACATGTGTCAAAGAATATCCACATCCAATATTAAAACACCCTGCTATGTTAAAACATGTTAGTCTTCTTCAAGGTTGGTTGTATACATCTTTTCATGAGACAGTGTCACCATCAAGTTTTCTTAAACTATCTTCAAACTTTTCACAATCACCTTCAATATTTTCCTGAAAATGAATGTGGGATACCTTTTATACCTATATTTAAGAAATGTGCATATCCTCGGAGAACCAAATTCATGGATGAGTTGAAAATCAAATATTGTTTTTCTCTCCAATTTTGACTTTTGCTCACCTTCATATTTTTATGTTCATGATCGATCATCTCCAGGCATGTCCTTATTTCATTGCTCACTTGGTTTTATATTTCCTATTTAATATTATTATTTTATTAAAAATATTGTAATTTTTTCACCTATAGTGAGACTAATTTCTCATGTCTTGAAGCAACCTCTTGATTGTTGAGCTATTTTCTATAGATATACATGTAAGAAATATGAACATACAAGTAGATACTTAACCTCATAGAAGGTGAAGGTTATGCATACATTTTACCCACATCCAATGAATAATTAATTTCATGGTTGGAAAAGGGTGTGAATCAAAGGTTTTTTCTCTTTCATTCTATCATCTATTTAATGGATGTCTAAACAACTGTGATTTTTCAATTTTTTTGTTGCTTAAAGAAATTTTACAAAATAGTGCATCTTAAGTTTTCTTTGTTTCAAAATGACATGATTGAATTCAAGAAAAACAAGCTTCATAATTGATTCAAAATGTCTAGCCCTTCGAGAATACCAAGTAAAACAAACAAACAACTCCACATCTTGAAAACCATGTGATTCAGAAAATCCATTCTTTCAGTACAGTGAAATATACAGAGAAAGGAAGATAATATCATTTCAGGTAGGGCAGATAAATATTTTATAACAGAACTCTGATATATAAGCACAGTGTTCAGTTCCATTGTTTTGTAGGTAAAGTACTATATTCACATTAAATCATTGTATAAGGTTACTCTACAGAACATCATCTACTTTTTACTGAAGTATATTTTTTTAAAGACAAACAAAGAACAAAGGCTAATATTTGAATCACATAGGAAATTCAAAGAGCCTCAAAAAAAGAGATTGAAACACTTATTTATTCCTTCACAACTACGTACATTTCATAAAAAAATTATACAATCTATTGGTTTTCTTTCCTTTGTAGTGTTTTTATAGGTTATCCATTTTGTTAGAAATCAGAAGTGGGTTGCAGAAGTAGATAACATATCCAAACAAAGAGAGATCTAGTTTAGAAGCACCCTTGTGACATTACACATCACAAGAACAAGTTATTCACATAATATCTCATCATCATAGCTTGATTATATTTATAAAATTAAGTCCATAACCTTTCTCCCTAGAATGGGATTGAATTGGTCAATTTTGATCACTCAAGTCTACCCCAAAGAAGTTATACAATCCACATTTCTTGACCCTTTATGAATCTATTTGGATACAATCAACTTGGGTAGAAAACTTAGTTAGTCCGATCCAACCAGTTGCATCCCCTTGGTGTTTAAATTTAGGGCAACTTCGGGATGAATTACCCCAGGAAAAATCCTATTACCCCAAGGAGAAGCCCAATTATCCCAAGGATGTAATGTCCCTCAACTTCCACATACGCCAAATTTTTTTTCTTCTTCTGAAGTTATCATTTTCTCTGGATTGATGAACTCAATTCTATTCATCTAACTAATACCTGCGTGTTCAGAACTACCTTTTCGAATTAAAATTCCATATACTTTTATTAAACATAATTGCTATGTTTAGTTTATTCCCCATTGTATCTATATTTGAATATAGTAAAGCATATACAAATTTCTTTGTAACTCTCTTGGTTATATTAACTATTATAAATCAAGTCAATAAACCTTCACTTCTATTCTATATATATATATTCACCATATATATATATATATATATATAATCCACAATATATAATTAATATAAACTCCATCCCATATAAAATCCACAATGTATAATCCATCACATATGTTTACATATAATCCACCCTTATATGAATTTCACCCTATATATATATAAGATGATGATTTTTCTTTTCGATTGGAGATCTCTTTTAATTTGATTTTATTATAAAATTTCCACTTCTATGGTTTGTATTCTTGGCAAGATTGTACTTTTCCAATCGAATGATATATCGTTCTTTCCATAGGCTTTGACATACATTATTACTGTGTCAGTATATATGACTTTATCGTTCCTGTTACTTAGTTGATATGGAGTAAATCTCAAGTACTGTATCGTATCTTGGTTTGATGGTTTCGTATTGCATCTCCTTTATCACACTCTGGTCATCGTATGCTTGAATGTGATTTATGGATTTACTCGTATCCTCTAACTCTAAATTTAATATATTTTATAGCACTATTTGGTTACGGCTCTGAATGCATATTAAATATATTGGGGTACTTGTACGTTTGGATTTTATTGAATTACCACTGAAATCAAACCGTCAAGATCGTTGTTGATCCATGTGAGAGTCTACCAATTTGTGCCAGTTGTAAGGCTAGATTTTATTAGGGTTTTTCGTTTATGGGTACTATAAGGATTGAGCAGTAAACTCTGGTTTGCTTCTCTATTCGAACCTCCATTCCAACATTCATCCTTGGTTTTTTATTGCGTTGGTATCTCTGCTCGACCTCCGAGCGTAAATGGTGAACCACGCCAGATTCGTCGCACTCCATTAGCAATACGCAGAAGTAAATTAAGTTTCTTCTTCAACGTTTTGATTTTGTATTATGGCGTTGTAGTATGTATTTGGTCGTTACGATTTTACTTTCATATTACCAAGTTTGGACATTGCCATAACCATTCTCCTCGTTATAAAATTCAGAGCGAAAATTCTGAATGGGCTCTATGTCCCTGGCATTCGTTCCAAGAGGGTTTTTCCCTATCGTTTGCAATCAAATCGATTTACGTACTACAGAAATTGTTGTATCGTTACATAGTTTTACAATTTTTTTTCTTTCCTACTCAGTAGACGATCATCAATCCATTTCATATTTTAAATTTCTCGTTTCTCAGGACCCATTGACCGATACTGATGGTTACCACATCTGATTTGTGGAAATTTTGAGTAGGCGACGTCCTACTAAGATGAGGCGAGGGTTTTCGTCCTCAGTCGTCTTCGACTCCCCATTGGTTTCTGCGATGGCCAAGAACATTACTGAAATCGTTCCTTGCCCAGGTAATATATATATATATATTTTAAACTCAGAATCGTTCTTTCCCATAGATAAGATTTCCCTTGTTTATTTAGCTGATACAGTTTCGATATCTTCGTTTACAGTCACTGACATCTTTAAACTAACATAATGTCATTCATTCACAGGTAATTATTTGTTTCCTACTTCATCTGATCACTTCCCGCGAGCTTGTTGAATTTTTCGTTGAAGAATTTGTAATCATTTCTCTTTGATACAGGTCAGTACTCACGAGAAACTTCGGCTATGTGTTAACTCGTTGCCCATGGAACGACTTGTTTAAAATTTGATTTATATCAGTCCATGGATGATAATTTTGAATCTAAAGAGATTCATACTATTGTCCCTATACGTTCTAGTTATTAATTACACTAGACTTTATATACTCTAACTTGGGTGAAATTTTGCCCATATGATGGCGATATGATATTCCTTCATATTGTTATTATTTTTCTACTGATAATTTGTTTTTTTCTTCCGCTTTGGACTTGTTGTATATGAGAAATTCTATTCAATGGTTCACGTCTTTCATAATTGAAATTTAAAATCATTCATACCGATGGTAATTTGTTTTAAATGTACTGTCAACTATACCAGTGTATTGTGACTCTTTTAATCTATTTTAATTAATTCCACCTAGTATTCGAGTGAAGAAAAATTCTTTTCGTTTTCTACAAGATTTCGAATTATTCATAAATTATATATAAAATTTGATGTAATAAATGAGAACTCTCTCATGTTCAGTAATTATAATCTCTAGTACAGAATTAATTTTCTAGTAACATGTTGTCTTTTCAATATAATATTTTAAATACTACCTAACCATTTTCTGCAATACTTCATTCGTTCCTTTTTGGTACTGGTATAACTCCAGATCTTTAGATTACTATGATGGCAATGAGTTTATAAAGTTTAAGTCCTCATCTCATTAGACTTTTTATTTAAAATTTGCTGGATATAATTTGTGTAACTATAATTGGTTCTCATGTCTAACATACCATGTTAATCAGTATTGTAACCACCTATGTATCACAGGCCTTTGGTTTCAGTATAGATAAATGTACAATGTATTAATTATACATCTATGTTTAAATTTGGAATGAGTTTAATTCTGTGACTAAACATATAGGTATACTGCTAACATACTCAGATTTTTACAATTAATTGACTTCAGTATCTTGTAACTAGTGATCCATGGCACCTTTATCAATTATATACTCTGTGTTTTCTGCTTATTTATTTCATTGCTTATTTCAAGTAAATATACTTTGTATCTATTTTCCTTACTCTATGATGCAGGTAAGGGTACTAGGCTCCTTTTTGAATAGTTATGATTTAGTTCATAAAACAGAAGCAGCTTAAAGTTAAACTATAAATCATCTTTGGGAATTAAGTATTCTCAAATTTAGACCAGCTATGGTTTAGAGATTCTGATGAATTCCGTCCCATAGATGTGATTCCTACAACTGTACAGAAATTTGAAGACTAATTCTTCTGATATTTTTGTTAAATGTATGGAATGTAATTTCTCACAGCATGCCACATATAATACTTTCACATCCAATACAACATAAAATTTATACCTACACCTTATAACAGAGAATATAAATGAACTGTGCATACCACTTAGTTATATGACCAATCCACCCAACCTTAGAATTCGTCTATCTCCAAAATTCACCCCCGAGCTGAGATCCCTCCTAGAACAGATCAACCTCTAATCTGTTCAGGAATAGCTTATTTAAGCTACTGCTCCCCAAAGCCTGTTTCTAATTCTGCGTCTAGAATATCAGGATGATTTTCTTCCTGTTTTCCTAGGATTCCCTATTTAGGGACTTTTAAAGCTGCTTTCTGCTTTTCCCAGCTTTTTACCCCTTCCCAACTACTCTCCACGTCATTGGGGAAACTAGATTTTCCTCAAAATCTAATTTGGAAATAAATTCTTTCAAGGATTTTTGAGAGATTGTGGGGAAAGTGTTTGCCTTTATCCATCCTCATGGATTTAGCAAGTGATCTCATAATTCTCATTTTGATCAATCTGCACAGAATTATTTTATTCATATTCTCAATTTAAATATTTAATTACATCCACAAAATACTTGTCCTTTGGGGTCCACTCCCCTTAGGATTAAAATTCAAATGTCTAATTTTTTTTTTTTTTTGAAAATCAAACACATAAACTAGGGGTGTTACATATTCCCCCTTTGAAAGCAAACACCGTCCTTGGTGTTAATATCTAATTACTAGAGTTCATTTTTCAAACAGAAATGGATATTTTTCCACCATTTCAGCTTCTCTTTCCCAGGTAGCTTCTTTAGCAGTAAAGTGCTTCCACTGCACCTTTACTCTCGCTACCGTCCGATTTCTCAATTCAATTTCTTCCCGCTCCAATATTTGAAACGGTTCTAGAAGGAACTCCCCTTCTGGTTCCACATGTACCACATTCCAATCAACAATGTGAGAAGCATCATGTATATATCTTTTTAATAACGAAACATGAAACACATCATGAACTTTAATATGAGGCGGTAAGGCCAGCTTGTAAGCCACTGGTCCCACCCTTTCTAACACTTCAAAAATACCACAATATCTAGGAGCTAGTTTTGCACAAATTCCAGCATAAAGTGTGCTCTTTTTGGGTTTAATAAGCAGGTACACATGATCCCCCACTTCGAATTCTCAGTGTGTCCTTTTCTTATCAAAATAGTTTTTCTGGTGATCTTGTGTTGTTTTGATGTTTCTTTGTATTTGTTTAACAATTATTTCCATCTCTTGTAAAGTGTCTGGTCCCAACATTAGCTTATCTTCCAGTTGACTCCAGCTCAAAGGAGTACAACATTTCCTTCCATAGAGTGCCTCAAACAGATTCATTTTGATAGAGGATTGGTAGCTGTTATTATAGGCAATTTCAGCGAAATGCAAGTAGTCTTCCCACTGTGATGGCCTATCCATCACATACATTCTCATCATATCCTCCAAAATCTGATTAGTTCTCTCTGTCTGACCATCGGTCTGAGGGTGATAGGCAGTACTAAAATTGAACTTAGTGCCCATACCTCCAAACAGACCTTTCCAAAAAGCTGCTATAAACTTAGCATCTCTGTCTGAAACAATTACCTTTGGGACCCCATGGAGCCTAACTTCCTCCTTCAGGAACACATTCGCTACTTGGGCTGTCCCGAAAGTAGATTTCACTGGTATGAAGTGTGCAACTTTGGTTAAAGTGTCTACTACTACCATCACTGAATCATGTTGGTACTTGGTTTTGGGTAATCATGTTATGAAGTCCATAGAAATAGTATCCCATTTCCATTCTGCAATTGGCAAAGGGTTTAACAAACCAACAGGATGTTGATATTCAACTTTGACTAGTTGACACTCCATGCATCTAGTTAAATATTCTGCTACATCTCTTTTCATTCCTGGCCAAAACAACTTTTTTTTCAAGCTCTTAACATTTTCTGATATCCTGGATGTCCTGCATATGGTTGTTTGTGATATTCATTTAGAATCTCTCTTTTCAAGGACTCTACATTAGGAATATATAATCTGTTTTTATAACAGATCAGTCCTTTTTGGTTTTGAGTGTAATCAGTCATATCTTTCTTTAGGATTTTCACTTTTAGGTTCTCATAATTTGGATCCTGGTCTGCTTCCTTTTTCACTAACTCTTCTAAATCAAACTGGGCACTAATTTCAATGCTATTTAAAATTTGATAGGCATTTCTGCCCAAGGCATCAAAAATTTTATTTTCTTTCCCTCTGATATGTTTTATGTCCATGTCAAATTCACTTAGGAAGGACATCCATCTGGCTTGTCTAGCATTCAAATCAGTTTGGGAAAAGAAATATTTAAGAATAATATGATCAGTCATCAATGTAAATTTTTTTCCTAGAAGATAGTGTCGCCACATCTTCAAGGCATGAATAACAGCAGCCAACTCCAAATCATATGCACTATAGCTCTGTTCATTTTTCTTCAGTTTCCTAGACTCATATGCAATAACTAAATTTTCCTACAAAAGGACTCCTCCCGACCCCTCTCTACAGGCATCGGTGCATACAAAAAATTATTTATCAGGATCTGCAATTTTCAATATAGGGGCTGTGGTGACTTTTAATTTCAATTGTTCAAAACTGTTTTGGCATTTTTCAGTCCACTCAAATTTGACACCCTTCCTTTGGAGTGAGGTTATGGGGTATGCTATGGCAGAAAATCTCTCCACAAATCTGCGAGAATAGCCTGCAATCCCCATAAATGATCTTATTGCTGAAACATCCATTGGTAAAGGCCATTCTTTGATAGCCTTTATCTTTTCAGGGTCAACAAACAACCCTTGTTCAGAAATAATATGTCCCAATTATTGGATCTTGTCTTTATAGAATTCACATTTACTAAACTTGGCATATAACTAGTTTTCTTTCAAAGTTTGCAATACTATCCTTAAGTGCTCCTTGTGCTCCTCCTCACTTTTGGAATAAACCAAAATATCGTCTATAAATACAAGCATGAACTTATCCAAGTACTTATTTAACACACTGTTCATTAGGCACATAAAGGTGGCAGGGGCATTTGTCAACCCAAAAGGTAGGACTACAAATTCGTAGTGACCATACCTGGTTCAAAAGGTTGTTTTGCTAATGTCTTCTTCTTTAATTCTGAGTTGGTGATAACCAGTCCTTAAGTCAATCTTCAAAAATACTGAAGCTCCTCTCACTTGGTCAAAAAGATCATCAATTTTGGGTAAAGGCTATCGGTTTTTTATGGTCAACTTATTCAGTTGACGAAAATCAATGCACATCCTAAAGGTTCCATCCTTCTTTTTCACAAATAGAATCGGTGCTCCCCAAGGAGACACACTTGGTCGGATATAGCCTTTATCCAGCAATTCTTGCAATTGCATTTTCAGGTCCATGAGTTCGGGGGGAATCATTCGATAAGGGGCTCGGGAAACAGGTGTTGCTCCCGGAACAAAATCGATTGAAAAGTAAATCTCTCTTTTCGGAGAAAGATGAGGAATCTCCTCTGGAAAAACTTCCTTAAACTCTCTTACTACTGGCAAAGCATCCAACAGATTTTCTTCAGTTTTCTATTGTGTCTCTTCTACATGTACTGCATAGACTTCGTATCCTTTCCTAGCTGTTCGTTTTAATTGCAGTGCTGATATTTGTCTTACGGAGATAGGTTTTGGTTTTCCCTTGAGAATAAAAGGTTCCCCCCCTTCATATATACCATGCAAGGTTTTATCCCAACAGTTCATCAGCAAGTCATATGAACCTAATGGAAAAATATTTAAATTTACCTCTGTTTGAAAATCATTTAATTTGATTTCCGTTTGAGGTAACTTATGAGTTACTTTCCTCTTGGTTCCAGTGGCTAACTGGACTAGCCAAGACTACTGAAATTTTTCAGTTTTGAGTTTGCATTTTTCTACAATTTTTGGACTAATGTAACTCAAAGAAGCACCCAGATCAATCAAAGCTGTAACGGATTGGTCAGAAATCTTACCCTCCATTTCAACCATGGTAGCTTGATGCTCTGCTTGTCGATTCTCCAAGGCTGCACTGATAGTAGGTATATTTCTTGCTATGTCATTTATGGTGGTTGCTTCGAGGTCTCTCATAATCATTTGAATGTTTCGGTGGGGACAATCCCTCAACAGATGGGGTTCTCCACATCCCCAGAATTTCAAAGGTTCTCTCATTTTGACTATGACTTCCTTCTTATTTCCTTCATCTATTTGTTTGGAACCGACTTGGGATTGGGCAGTTTGACTTTCCTTGGGTTTGTTAAATTTCTTCCACTGATTATCCCTGCCAAATTTCTTCAAATAAGATGGTTTCTATTTCTTCCCCTTGAATTCACTCTTATTTACCTAGCTTTTTCCATGTTCATTTTTACCTTTGAACTGTTGGTAACATAATCTGGCTTTTTTAACTGCTTCATCCATGGTTTTTGGATTATCGAACTCTATTTTCTCCTTATACACAGCAGGCAGACAGTTCAGAGACCTTTGCACCTTTTCCTTCTCTTCCCTAATGTAAGGGATATATCTCAACATATTTGTAAACTTAGTAACAAATTCATCAATAGTAAGTTGTCCTAGTCTAAGCTCATGAAATTCCTTTGATTTATCATCATAATAACGTTCATTTAAATAGCGGTTTTTAAATTTAACCTGGAAATCTTCCCTAGTAACTATATTTTCATCAATAGCAGGAACCATTTTTGTCTCTTCCCACCACAAGGTAGCCTTACCATGTAGCTGGTAAACAGTCAATCTAGCCTTCATATTTCTTTAATATTCATAGACCTGGAAGTACTTAATCATGTTCAGCATCCAGGCTTCAGCATCTTCCTCCTTCTCCCCATCGTAGGAGGGAGGCTTGATCTTTCGGAATTCCCCCTGTAATTCCTTTTTCTGCTTATACTAATGCCTAACAACATCATCTTCCTCAGACTCATCAGTCTTCCTCTTTCTGGAACCTTCACCTTCTTGGCTGTTCCGCGAAGTTAGTTCTCTGATGAGCTTTTCATGCTCCTCACTGGCTAATGACAATCTGTCATTCTGTCTTCTTAGATCACCCATTTCTCATTGCAAACCGTGCAAAATAGCCATCACCGGAGCGTTGGGATCTGGTGTGTTGTCATCATCATGCAGATCAACATAAATTTCCTCACCTTCTGCCATTCCAGCACCACTGTACACTAAACAACACAGATTAGAATTTTTTTATTTTTTTTCAACAGTAAATCATTTATACAGTGAGCACACACAAAAATAGCCCAGTTTTGTATAACATGAGCTCTGATACTATTTGTAATGTCCCTCAACTTCCACATACACCAATTTTTTTTATTTTTTTTTTCTAAAGTTATCATTTTCTCTGGATTGATGAACTCAATTTTGTTCATCTAACTAATACCTAGGTGTTCAGAACTACCTTTTCGAATTAAAATTCCATATACTTTTATTAAACATAATTTCTATGTTTAATCTATTCCCCATTGTATCTATATTTCAATAGAGCAAAGCATATAAAAATTTCTTTATAACTCTCTTGGTTATATTAACTATTATAAATCAAGTCAATAAACCTTCACTTCTATTATATATATATATATATAATCTACAATATATAATTAATATAAACTACATCCCATATAAAATCCACAATGTATAATCCATCACATATGTTTACATATAATCCACCCTTATATTAATTTCACCCTATATATATATAAGATGATGAATTTTATTTTCAATTGGAGATCTCGTTTAATTTGATTTTATTCTAAAAGTTCCACTTCTATGGTTTTTATTCTTGGCAAGATTGTACTTATCCAATCGAATGATATATTGTTCTTTCCATAGGCTTTGACATACGTTATTACCGTGTCAGTATATATGACTTTATCGTTCCCCTTACTTAGTTGATATGGAGTAAATCTCAAGTAATGTATCGTATCTTGGTTTGATGGTTTCGTATTGCATCGCCTTTATCACACTCTTCTCATCGTACGCTTGAATGTGATTTATGGATTTACTCGTATCCTCTAACTCTAAATTTAATATATTTTATAGCACTATTTCGTTACGGCTCTAAATGCAAATTAAATATATTGGGGTACTTGTAAGTTTGGATTTTATTGAATTACTACTGAAATCAAGCCTTCAAGATCGTTGTCGATCCATGTGAGAGTCTACCGATTTGTGCCAGTCATATGGCTAGATTTTATTAGGGTTTTTCATTTATGGGTACTATAAGAGTTGAGCAGTAAAATCTGGTTCGCTTCTCTATTCGAACCTCCATTCCCACATTCATCATTGGTTTTTTATTGAATTGGTATCTTTGCTTGACCTCCGAGTGTTAATGGTGCACCACGCCGCCTTCGTCGCACTCCATTAGCAATACGCAGAGGTAAATTAAGTTTCTTCTTCAACGTTTTGATTTTGTATTATGGCGTTGTAGTATGTATTTGGTAATTATGATTTTACTTTCATATTACGATGTTTGGACATTGCCATAACAATTCTCCTCGTTATAAAATTCAGAGCGAAAATTATGAATGGGCTCTATGTCCCTGGCATTCGTTCTAGGAGGGTTTTTCCCTATCGTTTGCAATCAAATCGATTTACGTACTACAGAAATTGTTGTATCGTTACATAGTTTTACAATTGCTTTTCTTTCCTACTCAGTAAACGATCATGAGTCCATTTCATATTTTAAATTTCTCATTTCTCAGGACCCATTGACCGATACTGATGGTTACCTCATCTGATTTGTGGAAATTTTGAGTAGGCGACGTCCTACTAAGATGAGGTGAGGGTTTTCATCCTCGGTCGTCTTCGACTCCCCATTGTTTTCTGCGATGACCAAGAACGTTACTGAAATCGTTCCTTGCCCAGGTAATATATATATATATATATATATATATATATATATATATATATATATATATATAAACTCAGAATCGTTCCTTCCCATAGATAAGATTTCCCTTGTTTATTTAGTCGATACAGTTTCGATATCTTCGTTTACAATCACTGACATCTTTAAACTAACATAATGTCATTCATTCACATGTAATTATTTGTTTCCTACTTCATCTGAGCACTTCCCGCCAGATCGTTGCATTTTTCATTGAAGAATTTGTAATCCTTTCTCTTTGATACAGGTCGGTACTCACGAGAAACTTCGGCTATGTGTTAACTTGTTGCCCATGCAATGACTTGTTTAACGTTTGATTTATATTAGTCCATGGATGATAATTTTGAATCTAAAGAGAATCATACCATTGTCTCTATACATTCTACTTATTAATTACACCAGACTTTATATACTCTGACTTGGGTGAAATGTTTCCCATATGATGGTGATATGAATTTGCTTCATACTGTTATTATTTTTCTACTAATAATTTGTTTTTTTTTTCCACTTTGGACCTGTTGTATATGAGAAATTATATTCAATGGTTCAGGTATTTCATAATTTAAAGTTAAAATCATTCATACTGATGGTAATTTGTTTTAAATGTACTGTCAACTATACCAGTGTATTGTGACTCTTGTAATCTATTTTTATTAATTCCATCTAGTATTCGAGTCAAGAAAAATTCTTTTCATTTTCTACAGGATTTCGAATCATTCATAAATTATATTTAAAATTTGATGTAATAAATGAGAACTCTCTCATGTTCAGTAGTTATAATCTCTAGTACATAATTAATTTTCCAGTAACATGTTGTCTTTTCAATATAATATTTTAAATACTACGTAACCATTTTATGAAATACTTCATTCATTCCTTTTTGGTAGTGGTATAACTCCAGATCTTTAGATTACTATGGTGGCAATGAGTTTATAAAGTTTAAGTCCTCATCTCGTTAGACTTTTTATTTAAAATTTGTTGGATAGAATTTGTGTAACTATAAATGGTTCTCATGTCTAACATGCCATGTTAATCAGTACTGTAACCACCTATGTATCACAGGCCTTTGGTTTTAGTATAGATAACTGTACAATGTATTAATTATACATCTATGTTTAAATTTGGAATGAGTTTAATTCTGTGACTAAACATATAGGTATACTGGTAACATACTCATATTTTGCCAATTCATTGACTTTAGTATCTTGTAACTAGTGATCCATGGCAGCTTTATCAATTATATACCCTGTGTTTTCTGCTTATTTATTTCACTCCTTATTTCAAGTAAATATAATTTGTATCTAGTTTCCTTACTCTATGATGCAGGTAAGGGTACTAGGCTACTTTTTCAGTAGTTAGGATTTAGTTCATAAAATAGAAGATGATTAAAGTTAAACTGTAAATCATCTTTGGGAATTAAGTATTCTCAGATTTAGACCAGCTATGGTTTAGAGATTTTGATGAATTTCGTCCCATAGATGTGATTCCTACAACTGTACAGAAATTTGAAGACTAATTCTTCTGATATTTTTGTTAAATGTATGGAATGTAATTTCTCACAGCATGCCACATATAATACTTTCACATTCAATACAACATAAAATTTATACCTACACCTTATAACAGAGAATATAAATGAAATGTGCATACCACTTAGTTATATGACCAATCCACCCAACCTTAGAATTCGTCTATCTCCAGAATTCACCCCTGAGCTGGATCCCTCCTAGAACAGATCAACCTCTAATATGTTCAGGAATAGCTTATTTAAGCTACTGCTCCCCAAAGCCTGTTTCTAATTCTGCGTCTAGAATATCAGGATGCTTTTCTTCCTGTTTTCCTAGGCTTCCCTATTTAGGAACTTTTAAAGCTGCTTTCTAGTTTTCCCAGCTTTTTACCTCTTCCCAACTACTCTCCAAATCATTGGGGAAACTAGATTTTCCTCAAAATCTAATTTGGAAATAAATTCTTTCAAGGATTTTTGGAAGATTGCGAGGAAAGTATTTTCCTTTATCCATTCTCATGGATTTAGCAAGTGATGTCATAATTCTCATTTTGGTCAATATGCAAAGAATTATTTTATTCATATTCTCAATTTAAATATTTAATTACATCCACAAAAACTTGTCCTTTGGGGTCCACTCCCCTTAGGATTAAAATTCAAATGTCTAGTTTTTTTTTTTTTTTGAAAATCAAACACATAAACTAGGGGTGTTACAAAGGAGAATCCATGTTGCCCCAAAAGTGAACATAAATTGGATAAAGGAAAATTATTATTATTGATGTGTTTAAATTGACTTGGTATTCCTCTTATTAAATAAGGTGACTTAAATTAGCGTTGGGAAAGCAGTCATGTTCATCAAGTTGGACTCTCTACAAAGAAACATAAATAAATCATAATTGGGTCTTTATCAAGTTGACTTCCCTATATGAAGGGCCATATTGGCACTTTAGGCACCCCTTGGATCCTTCGTTATCTAATATAAATTGGACACCTTGGATCTCTTTCAAACATATCATCAAGAACATCTCAGCGATGGAGAATGATTTATGAGCTAGCCACAATCTCAAGAAGCCCTAGTCGAGTTGGAGAAGTCAAGTATTGGTTCTTTTATTATGTTTTGTTCTGGACAGGTTCAATGAGTAGCTAGAAAAATTTGTGAGGTGAATTATAGACTGTGTTTGATGCATATCTCCTTGTGATTATTGGCTACAGAAGTATGGTCAATTAGGAAAGGACTGAGAAATGTTGCAAGTTGAAATTCCTTTTTAATGTTCTTAGAATATTTATAGATGTCAAAGTAAAGGTTTCTAGATGTGATTTCTCCCATAAAATTTAAGGAAAACTAAACTCTAAGTCAAACCAGGAAAACAAAGTACATGTCATTTCTCCCACGAACTCATCAAGGTGTGACTTTTGACATAACTTTGTCAACCACTACCACTAGTTGCTTTAGTAAGTGCATAAAATATTTTTTCAAACCATGTACATGTCATTTCTCCCATAAACTCATCAAGGTCTGACTTTTGACATAACTTCATCAACCACTACCACTAGTTGTTTTAGTAAGTGCATAAAATAATTTTGCAAACCATGTACATGTCATTTTCCCAAAAAATCATCAAGGTGTGACTTTTGACATAACTTCATCAACACCTACCACTAGTTGTTTTAGTAAGTGCATAAAATAATTTTGCAAACCATGTAAATGTCATTTCTCCCACAAACTCATCAAGGTGTGACTTTTGACATAATTTAATCAACCACTACCACTATTTGTTTAAGTAAGTGAAAACCACTATCACTTTAAGTCAAACCATGTACATGTGTCATTTCTCCCAGAGATGTGTCATTTCTCCCATAAAGGTTTAGGAAAAATTTAAGGCATGTGTCATTTTTATGTCATTTCTCCCATAAAATATAAGGAAATGTCATTTCTCCCATATATACTATAAGGAAAACTTTAAGGCAAATCATGTACATGTTATTTCTCTTCTAAACTCTAGGCAAGGAAAAATTTAAGGTGCATGTCATTTCCAGATGTGATTTCTCCCATAAAATTTAAGGAAAACTTTAAGGAAAACCATGCACATGCCATTTCTCCCACGAAATAAAGGATTTCTCCCATTAATTAAAGGAAACCTTTAAAGACTAAAAGCTGAACCTAAAGTGGTTGAACTTCCATAGGATTTTAGTCTGTCTATTGAGTGTTAAATTACAGAAGTTCTAAAGACATAGTCTGTAAAGGGAAAGGCAGCCTCTAGATCTCATCTTTTCTGAAAGGTGACATATCAATTAAATGCCCCTATATTCAATGTTTGGAATACATCTAAATAGAAGTTATTAATTTTAATATCCATAAACCATAACCACTTTAAGGTAAATCATGTACATGTGTCATTTCTCCCATAAAATCTTAAGGCAAACTTTAAAGCATGTGTCATTGGATTTTTCCCATTAACTTTAAAGCATGTGTCATTTCTCAAGGCTTTCTCCCATTAATTCAAGGCAAAATTTAAGGCCTGAAACTGGAACTAAAGTAGTTGAAATTCCATAGGATACGATCCCCCAAACTCAAGGCTTTATCCCATTAATTCAAGGAAAACTTTAAGGCCTAAAAACTAAACCTAAAGTAGCTGAACTTCAATAGAATTTTAGTTAGTTTGAACTTCCATAGGATTTTAACCTAAAGTGGCTGAATTTCCATATGATTTTAGTCTATCCATTGAGTGTTAACTTCTACAAGTTATAAAGGCAGAGTCTGTAAAGGGCAAGGTAGCCTCTTGATCTCATCTTTTCTGAAAGGTGACATATGCAGTAAATGCCCCTATAGTCAATCTCTGGAATAGATCTAAATAGAATTTCTTCATTTTAATATCCATAAAACACTACCAGATCTAAATAGAAGTTCTTCATTTTAATATCCATAAACCACTACCAGTTTAAGACAAAGTGTGTACATGTGTCATTTCTCCTCTATATGTGTCATTTCTCCCATTAACTCTTAGGAAAACTTTAAAGCATGTGTCATTGGTTTTCTTCCATTAATTTTAAAGCATGTGTCATTTCTCAAGGCTTTGTCCCATTAATTCAAGGAAAACTTTAAGGATAAAATCAGAACCTAAGTTAGCTGAAATTCTATAGGATAGGATCCCCCAAACTCAAGGCTTTCTCCCATTAATTCAAGGAAAACTTTAAGGCCTAAAAACTTAACATAGTTTGTTTGAACTTCCATTGGATTTTAGTTTGTTTGAACTTCCACAGGATTTTATTTTGTTTGAAGCTACATAGGATTTTAGTCTGTCTCTTGAGTGTTAACTTCTACAAGTTCTAAGGGCAATGTCTGTAAAGGTCCAGATAGCCTCTAGATCTCATCTTTTCTGAAAGGTGACATATCATGTAAATTTCCCTATAGTCAATCTCTGGAATAGATCTAAATAGAAGTTCTTCATTTTAATATCCATAAACCACTACCACTTTAAGGAAAACCATGTACATGTGTCATTTCTCTCGTACATGTGTCATTTCTACCATAATTTGTTAGGAAAAATTTAAAGCATGTGTCATTTCTCAAGGCTTTCTCCCATTAACTTTAAAGAATGTGTCATTTCTCAAGGCTTTCTACCATTAATTCAAGGAAAATTTAAGGCCTAAAAGGTGAACCTAAATTAGTTGAACTTCCATAGGATAGGATCCCCCAAACTCAAGGCTTCTTCCTTTTAATTCAAGGAAATATTTTAGGCTTAAAAATTGCACCTAAAGTAGATAAAATTCCATAGGATAGGATCCCCCAAACTCAAGGCTTTCCCCCATTAATTCAAGGAAAAATTTAAGGCCTAAATCCTAAACCTAAAGTGGCTGAAATTCCATAGGATTTTAGTTTTTTTGTTGATTCTTAACTTCTACAAGTTCTAAAGGATACTATAAAGGGATAGATAGCCTCTCGATCTCATCCTTTCTTAAGGCATGTCATTTCTAGATGTGATTTCTACCATAAACTTTAAGGAAAACCATGCACGAACCATGTATATGAGTCATAAATATCCCTTAAACTCTAGGCAATGCAATCTTTAATGCATCTCATTTCTAGATGTGAATTCTAGCATAAAATTTAAGTCAAACATTAATTTAAATCATGCACATTTCATTTATCTCATGCACATGTGTCATTTCTCCCATGCATTTTCAATAAATATTAATTTAATATATTTTATTGAATTTGTTTTTTTCAAGGATTAAAAAAACCCACTAAATATGGTTGAAAAATGGACATTATGCATAGATTTTTCTTACCATCCTAATGCATGGAAAGTAGTGATTACATATTTTCTTTGCAATATTGCGACTAGCAAGGTCGTCGAAAGGAAAATGAATATATGGGGAAGAACAACAAAAAATGAGGTATATTATATTGCATTGATAGAAGGCTTCAGAACAACTAGGGAGTATGGATAAAATGGAATTGTATTTTTCACCAATTCCTAACTTGTGTACAACCAGATGAAACGCGTGTAGTAAGTTAATAAGGAGAGGCTAAAACAACTACATGGAAAATCACACAATATTGTTAGCCAATTAAATTTTTTTAGTATAAAATATTGTACAAATGTTAATAATATTTTTGTTGATCTATTTCATGGGGCAAAGCCAATTCAGGATTCATCTATCACATATGAATTAATAGATGAATTAGAATTATACGAGGCAATTTCAATGCAAGATTCATCTCTCAAATATGAATTAGTTTTGAGACGCTCTTCTTCAAAATTTAAAGATTCATCTGTCAAAGATGAATTAGTGTTGAGATGCTCTCCTTCAAAATTGATTGATGGAAACTGTAACATATCTTGGATATGTGTGTGTTTTGTACTTATAAATGCGTCTTTTTTAATGACCATGTGTTTTTTTCAATTATATAGAAAGTGTGCTCCCAATATGTAAAGCGCGACTTGGTGAAATTCACATTTGAAACAAGTGGTGAACTTCACATTTTTATAAAATTAAAATGGGAGGACTTCAACAAATTTTTGTTTAAATGGAGTTTCACGCTTCTGTTTTAATGACCATGTGTTTTTTTCAATTTTATACCAAGTGTGTTCCCACCATGTTTTCAATTAGATACCAAGGGTAATCCCACCATGTAAAGCTCAATTTGGTGAACTTAACATTTTTATAAAAAAAAATTCTTAAATTGAGTTTCACACATCAATTATTTCTTTGAAAGTTGTGTTTTACATAATTTGTGTACACTAAATTACATTATTTTTTTGAAATTTATTTTGAATTTATTTTAAATAATAATTTAAAAAAGTAGTTGTAAATGTCCACTACAGATATATATCTACATTTATATATATCATGGAGGATTAATGATGAATATCAATAGAATATCATATCTCTATGAGAGAGGGGGATCACGGATCGAGGGATATTCATGGTATTTAAATATAATATTAAATCTCCATACATATACATACACGTGTGTACATATGGAATTGATTTTTTATCATTTCTGTGAGTTAAATTAGTTGTTAATAAGTTTCATTTTTTATTTTTTATGAGGTAGGAGGACAAGGGTGTCTACTCCATCAATGGAGCATGTCCATGGTTCACGTAATCATGGTATGGTTCACGCAATTTAACAAATGAAATTGTACATGTATTTATATTTCTGAATGTATTTTTGAATTGATTATAAATTCATATCTTTTTATGAAGCTTCCCTCTCATCTAGTGAGGTTGATGGTGGTACAAATTCCCTTGGAGAGCCATCAATAGGTGTTGGAAAATTGCGTGAAGGTCGTGATATGTATTCCCCCAAAGGCCAATCAATGGATGGTCGTGTTCGTTCTCAGCCAATCGGTGGTCATTCTAGTTCTGAACAAGTTCGTTATGGTTTTGAACAGTCTGAGGGTGGGAAATATGCTAACCAACCATATCAAGGTGCCCATCAATTTGAATATTATTTTCATTCAATTTGTACAAATTTTTTTACGTGTGTTTTTTTAATAGACAAAATTTTATATATTGATGCAGAGGTTGAAAATGTTGCTGCAAATATTGCTCGAAAAAGACGTAGGGAAGAATGCGACATACAAGATGAAGGTTTTACACCAACCACGACTTATCCGTCCGAAATTTTCAATATACATTGGGAATCAAACATACAACAATTCACCTTACAAAGGTGTCAATATATTCATGCAAAATTGAAGAGAGATCTCGTGGCTTTGACTCTCCCTGCTGAGAGTTGACAAAACATGGAAATAGTTACTCACTTTTTAAGCGAACTAGTAAATGTGTACCTGAATCTTGGGCCAACCACTAATACTTTTGTAGAAGTGATGAGAAAAAGAAAGGGAACAGTGATGGGCCTTGATACAGTGGAGGTTGTTAAACAAATGGTTACAACAGAAATGGCCAAGTCTATGTTTAATATGAAAGAAGGGCCGAAAAGAAAGATGCTGAAGGTGCAATATTTCAAGTACCGTCATATAGCTCGCTATTTGTATGATAGACACCTTGTGGCCTATGGAAGACTCCCATGGAATGACGAGGTTCCGCTTTATTTTTAAAAATTAGTTTATGCAGAATTATTTTTTCAAATGAAACCCAATTATAATGACCTTCCCTTTAAATTTGTTGGTCTTAGGAAAGGTCGATTGTGTGACCGTAGGGGAGCTAGCCATGATGTTGAGTTTCCTCGCACTGAACCACCATTGGTTAGTTGACCTCTTCGTGTCGAAACTTTGCGGTCAGAGATGAATTTCACTTCTCAAATTAATCAAGAAGCAAGGGATGTCATCATTGATAAGGAGCATGTGAGAATGCACACGCTAATTTTGTGTATTATAAAGATGAAGAGATTGACAACATGAGTGTTGAAGATCTCAAAACATATGCAAATAATTGTCACAATGGTTGGCGTGAACTAATTTTTCATGAGTAAGAGGCCATGGGAACGATATGTGTCAATGGTTTGGGTGATTATTTTAACACATGTACAATTTGTAATAAATACATATATACTTAAATTTATTTATAAAAAATAATCTAACAAAAATGTATCATTATGTGTTAACAACATTTACAACTGTCACGCTTGATGAATGAAGAAAATGTTAATGTCACGATCGGAGCCTCCGATTCAAACAATCAAGATGGGTCTCACCATTAATCACAAAATCAATATAGTTGTCACCATCAAGATATGTTGGCAAATGTTAGTGTTTTTTAAGTGAACATGATGATGTACAATTATTTTTTATCTATTATTATATATATCCAGACATGATGAGATATTTTTAAAAAAAATAATTGTGCACACATGCACATGTATATATATAATGAAATGTTTAACAGATTCTGATTCTGTCTAATGTTTTTGTGATGAAGATACCTTATTCTTCCTTGGGAGATGTGAAAAATCCACCATCACAAGTATGAACAATTTTTCACTTTTGAATATGATTTTAAGTTATATATTCCACCTCCAAAAGTTCCATTAAAAAATGAGATATGTATATTTTGAGTTATTTTGAATTTTTTGAATTTTAGGTTTTTGGATATTTTCTTTCTGAGCCACTCTTAGGAGATGTTCCAAATCCACCAATACAAGTATTCAATTTTTCTCTTAAATATGTATGTTTTTAAGTTATATTTTATAAATTGAAGTTCAAAAGTTTTATTATAAATTGAGATCTAGAGACCTTGAGTTATTTTAATTTCTTTAAATTTTAGGCTTTTGGATATTTTCTTTTGGAGCCTCTCTTAGGAGATGTGCCAAATCCACCAGCACAAGTATTCAATTTTTCACTCAAATATATGTTGTTAAGTTATAAGTTATAAATTTATGTTTAAAAGTTTTATTATAAATTGACATCTAGATCTTGAGTTATTTTGTACTTGTAATTTTTTTTGAATTTTAGGTTCCTATAAAGGATTTCTTTTCTCCATGGACTCTAGCGATGGAGTGTATGATGGATATAGGAACATCCACACCATTTCAACCATTTGAACAAGCTCTCTAATTTGTTTTTTATGATTATTGAAAATAATTTTATATATGCATTTTCATTTAAATTTTTTAATATATATATATACTTGTACATATATATTGTAAAATTTACTATTGAAGATGTGCTAGTGAGTGAAGTTTTAGTAGATGAACAAAAAATGGAGAGGGAACCTCACGAGGTATTTCATGATTTTTTTTACATTTTTTATTTTACATGAAGTTCTATATATTCTCACTCAATTTTAAAACATTAAATTTTAATGTTTGTACACATTGTGTACAGGTGCCCCATGTTTCTTCTTCGTGGGATGGCTCAAGGATCGTGACTTTGCTGGGAGAGACATTACATCCATCTATATTTAATGGATGATGCACATGCACATGCAACATTATATTTTCAATATATTGAATCTTAAATTTAATTTTTTTATATACTCTTATCTAGATGTGCAATCATATATAAGTTGATACTTGATACTTGATACTTGTGAGATACAAATTTTGGACATATTTTATGTGAACTACATTTGGTACATGTGAATGTGATAGAATGAAAATGGATAGTTGAACTACATTTGGCATGTGAACTATTTCTCAAGTCATTGTTCTATATTTTCTTATATTTTGTCAACTGATTACATAACACATGCATGTACAAATATTAACATATATTTTATTACTAGATACATATATACCATTGTACATAGTTTAGTATCATTTGTATATGAAGAAATATATTAATTGACCTTGTAATAATAACTTTGATATCTAATATTACAAATTACCAAACCATTTAATATATTTAAAGAAAATGAAAACATTTGGTAAGTATATTAATTTGGTAGGTAGTATAAATATAATAAATTAGAGGGTAAATTTTACATCATACAAAATATTTTATAACACTAAACATAAACACCTTGTACGGTAAACATAACATATATTATAAAAAAATTAGATATTAATAAAGTAATTCCTACACATTACAAGGAAAACACACTTTATCGAAACTATATAATATGCCTCATACTCCAATAGAGGGATAGTTGTAACACCCATTTTTATTATTTTGAAACACATATAATATTTGAATTTCTTTTTTTTATTTATTCTGGAGAAATATTAGGAATAAATAATGGTACATTGTGAATTTAAAAGTGTTTTAGGAATAGTGTTATAATTATCTAGCTTGTTGTGTGGTAGTTAATGCACAAAAATTTGTATATGTTTATTGTTGGATATATGTTCATTGTTGGATTTTCATAAGATCTAACAATGTATATATACAATTATTAAATTTTTATTAATAATTGTTGTTGTAAAAAAATTTCATCAATAGAATCATTTAAACCAAATCAAACTAATTAAACTAAGTCTCACATACATAAGTTTCATTTTTATCGTTACTGTTAGCAACCTATAATATAGGGGTCATAATTTTGACATGACTATTGGTAATTTTGTAAATTTTTAGATACTTTGTCTTCTGCAAATTGTATTCACTGATTTTGTACCAAAAAAAAAAGAAAAATCAAAAAAATCAAAAAAAGAGGGTGAAAAGTCCTAAAATAATAATCAAAAGACTTAGAAAAAATAAAAGACCCCAAAAGAAAAAATGAATAAAACATGAAAGTGAGCAAGTATAAATGCCACTACTTTTACTTTTTGACTATGGGAAAGTGTCAATAAATGCCACTAGTTCATGATGAGTTAAACAGTTCAATATTAACTTATCATTGTTTCAATTTCATTGTTGTAGCTAGAGAATAATGAGTTGTTAGACAGCTTAATACTAACAATTCAGTAGTTAGGTAGAGAAATAAAGTGAATCCAACAGTTTAATCTGGATTCATGGATGAAATAAGTGTAGAATTAGATAGGTTACTTGCTTTTAGAAAAAATAAATGCCATAAAGGTTGTTAGCTTAAACGCACCTTGTTACAAAAGAAAAAAAAATGTTAGCATGGTAAGATGGGTAGGTAGAAGAAGGTGAAAAGTCTCAATGTAAATATCATTCATCATGGGCTTCAAAATAACTAACTTCCCCTTCCCATAGTCATTAAGCACTCCAAGCTATCAGTCAGAAAGGCTCAAGGAATTTCCTTGACTTTTGTTGGGACCGGACCCAAGGCTCTATGACTAGTTAGTTAAATGTGTGAAGTGTCTATCTTAATCCCCTAAATATATCATTCACCATTCATGCACTCATTCCCTTGAAAATCTTAAGTAAAATCTCATTTTACTTAGAAACTTTTGTAATTCCTATTTAGCTAACTTCCTCCATCATTTAAATACAAAAAGCCCCCAAAATCACATTTTATCCTAAGTCTAAGTGATGAAGTTATTATAATGCAATTTTCTTTTAATCTTCACTTTCTTAGTTATATTAATGTGTTTTGAGTATACATTGTCCCTTTGTCAAATTAACATTGATTTTATGTATTAATTCCCTATGTAATTAACCTTCTCCTATTATATAACTCCTTTTATAAATAAATCCCCAAAACCCACTTATTATAACTTAAGCCAAAGTATTTTATTCCCACCTGTTTAAATAAAAACCCCCCTTATAACCCCTTTGGCTAAAATTTTATATTATATATAATCCCGCCCCTATGGTAATTAAGTCTTCTTGATTTAATTTACCGTATAAATAAAATATGTGAAAAAAAAACTTAAAAGATATGTTATATATGTTTTAAATAAAAAATTATTGAAGTTTCGCCTACACTAAAATTCAATAAAAAACAAACCTTTCCACTGTATATTCTCGCTCCAAGTCCCTTGACCTTACCTTTTCCCCCCATACATTATACTTCATACCCCAATTCTTAACCTTGGTTAAATCCCTGCTTTAATCCCCTCCCGATCCCTTTTTCATTTGGTAAAGTTCTTTTTGTATATAAATTTCTCAAATTCCTTTACTCTATCGGGTTGAATTTTGACACTCTGATCCCCAATTCCCCTTTAATTTAACGACTCTAAACGAATGCAATAAAAATCTCCCTATACCTTACCTTTTCCCATCGCGTTAGTTATCAGCTTTTCGATATTCACTTACCTTCAAGATCTGACGATCCTTATTTAACCTGATAAACCCCAGCTCTCATTCCCACCATCGCCCATCGCGTTCAATATATACCGTCGATCTTCCACCCATCTAATTGATTTCCAATAAACATTCTCCCAGACCCACTGCATCTTCCCTGCACTTTCCCTTTTAATCTAGACCATTCACTTCCAAAGGCCTGATCCAACGATTATTGTTCATTTTTGCGCTCCAAACATAAACGTTCGATGTTTCGGCAAAGCCACGCGAAATGGGTGGTTTTTCCAAACCACCCCGCTCTTACGTGTCGCCACCATGTTGTATCATGTTCGAAATGCATAATACCATTTACCACCCTTCACCAACGCGAATACCATTGGCAGTATTCCCTAAACCCAACCCGCTTATCTCGAGTTTAATGTTATTTAACTATGGTTTCACCATCGGTTCAATACATTAAAACTTAAATTTTTATCAAAATTTCCACTATTTTTCTTTTAAGCTGGTGAAAGAATCCATAAACCTTTTTTCCTCGAATTTGTGCCATTAAACCCTAAGAAACCGCGCAGAGATTTTTCAACATACCAGAGCCATTTTTCGATACCCATTTCCCTGAATTTCAACTACAAAGTGCTACATTTCCCTCTGAAAATCCATTTTTCGAAGAATTGAGGACTGAGCACCTATGAAATGTCTTCAAACGAATTTTGTTGGTTTTTAGGTACTTTTCTTCGAGCTTTCCATCAAAGATTTAAAAATTCCTGTCATTTTCAAATAATTTCAAAAGTTACACCAATTAAACATCGTAAAAGTGTCCATTTTACAGGGGAAACTCTGTCAAAATTTCCCTGGAATCCCTAATTTCCCTTTCTCATTGTTATTCCCAAACCCTCATCTGTTTCGTTGTTGAAATCGATCTTAATATACATTATGAGCTTTAAAACTCTTGAATTACCCAAAACCCTGCTCAAAAACCCCATTTTCTAGTAGAAATTCAGCAAGAAACCCTTGTTTCTCATAAAGGAACTTAGCAAACCATTTAATATTTCTTTGTTCAGATTAAAAATGACAAAGAAATAGGTAACCCCCAAGAATGGAGGACCAAAGTCTCAAAATAAGTCTTCTACAAAAATTCCTCAACCTAAGTCCTTCAGAATCGACAAGCCAACTCCTGCACTAACGACTGATTCTATAGAGGTGGTCAGACCAGTCCAGCCTCCAATCATTTCCCTAGAGAATAGCCCTTTAGTTGATCTGGACTATAGAATACTAGACCCTAATTTGGAATTTAACCTGCTTGATGTCTATAATTGGTGCTATGGAAAAACAGTGGAAAAGGTTGACAAAGATATTCCAATTTGGGAATCCAATCTGCCTAGATATATTGTCCCTCTCACTCATTCTATTCCTAAATTTATCAGATTATGCCAAGCCTATTACATGCCAGAACAAAGATGTATTGTAAAAAAATAAAAAGAGATCTTGTTTTACATCACTGAAGAGTCAATAAATTCCATGCTGCAAATGAATCATGACAACAATTCTGCTTCCCTATCAATAGAATATTTAACCCAACTATATCTTGACTTGGATTTCAATACCAGATTCAAAATATACCATAATTTTTGTCCAAATCAAGTTGATATTCCTAAGTTAAATCCTCCTTTTGACACCTTTGATTTTCCATATGAGACTAGACAGATTGTCTCAATGCTCTCCTTCATACTAGGATACACCAGTGATGAATTCACTGATGTGGATATCGTAGGTTTTCTGTCAAATCTAAGCCCTGGTCAATCACCATCCATTCTATTCAATTTTTCTAGATTCATTGCTCAAAGCATGCATTATTAAATAGATAAATTCCCCATTCAATGTCAGAAAGTGGATGCAGAAGGAAAAGTTATGTTAGTAGTATTTTGGTCATCTATTCTAAGAAAATGGAACAAAGAGTTTAGTTTTGCAGATTTCAATGATTCATTTATAGCTCCTGCTATGTATCTTTTGGAAAAAGAGGAGATCCATAGGATCAATGATCAGACAAGAAGAATTCTACAACTATTAGAGAGCTATAAAACTAGGGACTAGTATTTATATAAAAATCCCACAGAAATCAAAGTGTATGGCTCATCCCTGGCCCCATATAAATTACCAATATTTGTTACTACAAGAATATTTGCTTTGGAATATCTGAGACAACTATTGAATGTAGATGAAATCAACTTCATAGCTTCCAAGAAAAAGACACAATTTAAGCTAAAGAATCAAATTGGGCTATTCCTTGTGAATAATAGAGAAGCTACCAATGAAATAAATATCAAACTTAAAGAGTACAAGTTCCCATGTAGTTTTATTTTGGAATTATGACCCACAAGGTATTTTGAGTACAATAAGGGAAAAATGCAAGTTACCTGTTTACTTGCATGATCCTAAGCCCCATATTGAAAGATATGCTAATAAAATTGAATGGGAGCCAAACACCCTATTGGATGATGATTCACAGGTAGTACAGGTAATACAAGTAGACAATGATAAAGGCAAGTAGATTGAACAGACACAGGTGCCTTCTATAAGCCAAGAGACTGATAATGTACATAAAAGAGACAGGGAAGGAGACAGTTTCGTAGCTGAGACTATTGAGGACAAAAAATTCAGAATTCCTTATAGTAAGAGAATTAAGTTAACAGAAGAAGGGATAAGGCTGTAAAAATTGAAAATAATGAAACAGAGGATAAGCTACAAAAACAGTCACTGAAACCTTAAAAGAGCTTCAAAATGTAAAAATTGGAACACATAAAAAAGATACAGTCATGAAGGAAAATATAGAGTCAGAGATTCAGATCAAATTCAGATAGATTAAAGAGAAGAATGAAGATATCAAGAATCAAGCATATTATAGATTTCTTAAGGAAAAGCCTTGAAACAAAGATAGGCTTCTTTCAGCATTTGATTATTCATCTAATAAATTAGTAATGTCATTCTTGAAGCCTATAGTGACTGATCCAAGATCAGTAGCAGATTATTCCAAAACATATTTAGAATTGGATGTAGATGCCATTCATGAATTAGATCAAATTGAATTTCATAGGAGCAATACTGAAATGCTATATTCCAAAATTGTCAGTAAGACTATGAAATCAATTATTCTTGACAAAACAGTGCTCAACCTCCAAAATCAAATGAAGTTGGACAAGGCCTCATTATATGCTAATAATTTGAGGATCAAAGCACTAGAAGATTTGGTAATTGAAGCAGGAGCTGATCCTGCTAATATGGAGATTACAAAAACTTTGATTAAACATAAAAATGAGGATATAGCTGCCCTAAGAAAGCAGCTAAACTTTCCCCAAAATGAAAATCCTCAAGCAAAGGATATTCTTCACCAGAAAACTGAAATTAATGAATTCAAACAACTTGTTCATGAGATGACTGCTCAAATAAAAGAAATGGAAGGTCAATTGGAAGCTTCCATAAAAGAAAATTAAGTCCTAAAGAAAACTCAACAGGTTCACATTCCTACAGTAATTCCTACTGTAAGTACTATTATTCCATCCACATTAGCAAAACACTTAGCGCCACAGGGAATAGTGGCCACTCCTGTGCCAATTACTTCTCAGGAAATCTCTACTTCTTCTTCTTCATCTTCACAGATGAGCACATTTCAAGACCAAGCAGCCGTGATCAAAGCCATGGAGGACATATCTATAAAAGATAAAGAAATTCTTAGTTTGAGAGGCATTATTAAAAATCTAGAAAGTTCCAAAAACGACGCCTTGATTACTTCTAGAGGACATGGGCAAAGGGCCGATCGACTACAAGAACAGGTGAAGATTCTGCAAGCACAAGTAAACCTTACAGATCAAGTGGCCTATATAAAAAATCATTTATGGAACAAAATTATTGAAGGCATTCATTCTCAATGGCCTTCAATTCAGATAATTTATGAACAGAGAGAGTTACTTCGAGTTGCTAGTGCAGAGATTGACAAGAATAAGAAGGAAATTGACAATAAACCAGCCCAAGCAATCCAATTCATAGGTTTTTTAAACAGTAAAAACATGGAAGAGTTGGAATAATTGAAAATTTTTGATAGGACAGAAACCATTCTTCAAATCAAAAAGTTCATGAACAGAAGAAACATAATGCGTAACCTAGAGGACAGGTGTAAAGACATGAATGTATCCATCTCAAGATTTATAGCCAAATACAAAACATTATCAGAAGCATGTTTTCCTGACATTCATGCATTGAATGAAAAATTGATGCCTCAGAAACATTATGATCTAAAAATTAGAAATCATGCAAAAGAGAAAGCCAAACAGCCTCTGCCACAAGCATCACCAACAGGAAAAATACTTCTTCAGTATTTTGAAAATCTGTTCTTTTTGGATAATGATATCAAACATATGTTCACTATAAAGCCTAATTTCGCCAAGTATACAGAGGCAGATGAAAGTTACAGAAAATTGAAGACTATGAAGATCCCCTCTACAGAAGAGTGGCAAGAATTCACAGATCTGCTCTAAGTTTGATGGATTAAAAACAGAAAAATGACTTGGAAATTTATATTTTACTATTACCTCAAAGGTAAAAAATACAGGGTTAAAGTGTATCAGTAGGTGAAAGAGTATCAGTGAAAATAAAGTTACTGTTGGTTACTTTTTTAAATACCACAGTAAAACATCTTAGATCAAACGAATAAAGAGTATCAGCGTTTAAGGATAAACGAAGGAAAGTTCTTCAACCACTTTCCACAATAAGATGCACCTAATGCCAACAGTACTCATAGTACATAAACAATCAGTTCCAGTTAGAATAATCATTTTTATTTTTTCTTGTAAAAAGGTAACAGCTTTTAAACTCTTTTGCAGCTGTCCCTCTTATTATGCTTTCTTTCCTATTTTTTATTAAAACATTATCTCAATTTCTGAGATATTTTGTAAACAGTTTTTTGTATAAATACTTCACAATTTGAAGTATTCAGGGTGAATAAAAATTTCTCAAGACAACTATAGTCTTATTTGCTGGTCATATTGAAGTTGGTGAGTCAATTATCGAAAGAAGAAGACTGGAAAGAGATCAGAGACATCATAGCTAAGGATTCTCGTGGTGACAAGATAAGTCTCATTCTTTCCTTGTTTTCAGTGTATTTCTTTAAAGTTTACATTCATTCATATTGTATGTTTCTTGTCTGTAATGATCAACTAAGGAAAAATTAAACAGGATTAGTGATAATAAGTTCCCTGTTTCGAAAATTGTTGGCATTTTAATGTTTTATACTTGATAAACAGACCATATAATTCTTAATTACTCTAGGTCCTAGTTAGATCGCCTTCTTCAATCTTCTTATCTATACTTTAAGGATTCTTAAGTGCCCTTTTGTTCATATTCCACCCACTACATCAAATCAAGCCAATAAATAGCCTTAGAAGGTCACCTATCTTTCCCTTAGCACATTTGCATTTATGAGCTTTATTTCTTAGTTCTTCTTGCCTGGAGAGTTGACTCCATTGCCCAATATTATGGTAGATCCTTCTGTTTTACCTTGAAATTTCTTTATTCCCACCAATATTTTAAAATAACACCCAACTGCACAATCATAGCTAGCCTAATATCTGTTACTAAAACAAAGCTAAATCATACAGAGAGATCCCTCTCTGGAGTTCAAGAACGCTAGATATTGAATTCCCAAAGCGGTTCTTGGTTACCCCTGGCATTCTTAACTATAAAAATCCCCGTCCCACAACATGAGAATTACTAGGGTGATAACATACTGGCGACCATACTAGGGAACTAACCACTCTCCAGTTTTAAGTTTAATATTGAAGGAAGATCTTTAATTATGTCTTTTCTACTTTAATATTGAGTTTAAAGGTTGTGGGTATCTTACCCAATAAAAAATCTGGATCCCAAGAAAATCTACTACACTAGAAATAACCCTGATCCTAATCCTCCAGATATAGTAGATAATCCTGACGAGATAGGAAAAAAGAAGAAAAAACAAAGTGATAGTTCTGAAACTGAAATAACTCTGAAAAGGGCTGATTCTTTACCCAAAGAATTGGTTAGCTTATCAGATATTTATTTTGACATTAAGTTTGAGAGATCTTTATTTAGAACAAAATCTAAATTGGATTTAAAAGAAATTGTTTTAGATCCAGTTTTTGCTTCTTACATCAGTGAAAAGCATAAAATTATTTTTGTTCCTAGTAAATCAAATCAAACTAAAAGTAAGAGTCCAGTTAAAAGGGTAAGTGTTACAAAAATCAAAGACATTAAAGAAGCTGTTAAGTTATCTAAATTTTTGTCTAAATTTAAACCCCCAGTCTCTGAACTAGACATAACAGTCTTTCCAACATTATATTCAACTCTCTATGTTGCCACATTATTCACTGATTCTACTATTAGTTTACCTCAAAAGCCCATAAGCCCTGAATTACCTCTGCCCCAGTGAATCATATATTCATCATATCCAAAATCCACTGCTAGTTCATCAACCGATCCATTCATCCCTGAGCTGCCCTTGCAGCCCAAAGTAGTATATCCATCTTTTATCCAACCCATTACAACTAACATTAGCCTTATTACTTCTGTTTCATCCCTTGCAATATTCCTAATTAGCAACAACTAATTGGAATATTCGATTTTGTATAGTTTTTCCATCTATGGGTTGTAAATAAATAAAAAGTGAGTAAAGAGGGTCTAACTCACTTTAGTAGAATAAGACATCCACCTAGTAGCACAACTTTTTGAATCAATGGGAGATCAAGGGGTCCAAAAACCACATAGAGGAGGGGGGCCTACGTGCACTCTAGAAGCTTCTGCACAGATAAGGATGAGGATGTGGAGGAGAGAGAGGCTACGACGGGTTTTGGAGGGAAACCAATGTTATAAAATATGGAGGAGCCTCCTCATTTGGATCATTCTTAAGTTGTTGATTTTGGAGTGAGACTTTTGTCTTCTTGAGCACGCTGGTTTTTTAGCCTGTCTGCAGCACTGTTTAGTGCATTGAGTGTCTCCAGTCGGAGATCTCGCCCTTAGCCCCGGGGGACTTCGAGTGCCTGCTCGGGCAAGGTTTGTTTTTCAGTATTTTGTGAGTCGTTTCATTGTTTGGATTTATTGCGGAGCTGGAGCTTATAGAGACTGCGCAGTCACTGGGAGAGAGGATGTAGTCCATTTCAGAGGAGCTTCGGATTGGGGTTTCTGTAGGTGATTTCACTGGGATTTTGAGTAGAGGGTCAGCCTTTGCCTATCGGAGGTTTTTGGTGGAGTTTGTGGCAGTATTTCAGCTATTTCTATCTAGCCACTGCGCAGTGCCTTGGAGGCCAGCGTAATTCACTGGGGAGGCAGTTTCTGGTGATTTCTGGGGTTGGCCATTCTTGGAGTGGTTTGTGGATCTTGTCAGGGTTGTCAAGGAGAGGAGGTTTGGTGATTTTTAGCTTGTTATGGCAAGAGGATCAACCCCTAATCTTCTGTCGATTCCAGCAATAGTAGCTACACGGCATTTTTCCAGCAGCTCAAACGCAGTTCATAGAGAAGCCATTTCTAGTCTTTTCTAAGAGTGTTTTCTCTCTTTCCTTGCGCAAGATCGCCTCTTGTACTGCATTTCATTTCTTCGATTAATAAAATGGCTCATAATTTTCTCTCTATGTTTTCTGGTTGAGTTGCCGTAGTTTCTATTTTTGCACTATTTGTTGTATTCTCTTTCTATTTCTATTATTGTTTTTGAGCGCTCTACTTCTATACCACTTGGTGTGTTTATCTTTCACTCCTAGATAGAGTCTGGAAAGGGAAAGGTAGCCTAAGGATCTCATACAGTTTTAGAGGCGACATATCTGGTAAATTCCCTCTCGGTCAATATCTGGTTGGATTTTTCCGTGTTTTAGAGATATCCCCGAAACGGGATATTACAGTGGTATCAGAGCATAGTTTTGGCTTAGCCTGTGGTCTATGACATCAGGAAAGAGACCGTAAAGAGGAAGGAAGTATAGAGATCATGAGCGTAGGTTGGAGGCCAGCTACGAAGAGGAAGACTGTGCCAGGGTAGAGGACGCAGATCGGGAGAGAGAGCCTGTGACAGACACAGATCAGGTGGAGCTTGTAGTATATTTAAGAGAGAAAGAACCAATGGCAGATGACACAGAGGCCAAACAGTTTGGAGAGGCACTCCTCAAGTTTGTGCAGGATTTAGCTAGACAGATTGAGGTGATGGGTTAGAGGCTCACAGCTGTGGAGGCTAGGCAGCATGAGACTCCAAGAGTTTTCCAGGTCAGAGAGGGATCAAGTACATCCCATCATTTGCTGGAGTAGGGTGCTGCTCAGCATGATACTCCTCAGTTGACAGCTTCATGTGCACCTACCCGCTCTACTATGCCCACTTTCTTGGGAGCAGATATAGGGGTAGGATCTCAGCAGGAGGCAGATCCTGGACACTTAGATGAGTATTTTGCAGAGTACTAGTCCTACGGGAAGGAGTTCAAGGATGCTCTCACATTCAGAGATTTTGTGCAGCTCCAGCGGGATAGTAGACTCTGCGACCATAATAGAGGGCACCGGCATTAACATGATGGAGATTCCCACCATGCCTCTAGTAGATTTAATTTTCCTACGTTTGATGGATCATCAAACAGTTCGAAAAAGTCTTGGGTGGAGAAGCTGGACATCTATTTCTAGCTTAACCAAATGTCAGAGATGGAGGCCATCAAGGTGGCAACATTACATTTGGATGGTGAGGCCTAGGACTGGTGGTTCCATGGGATGGTGACACTTAGGCATTCCACAGTGACAACATATGCTGAGTTTACCAGGAGATTGATAGAGCGTTTTGACCGGAGGGATCCGAAACAAATTTTTGTTGAGCTAACGAAGCTCAAACAGACAGGGAGCACAGAGACATACATTGCAGATTTCTTGAGGGTTTCGGTGATGGTGCCAGATATATTCGTGACACGGATGATCTATATGTTTGTGGAGGGATTGGCAGAGCTACTTCGAGGTCTAGTCAGATCCACTAGACCAGCTACACTCCAGGATGCTATCAGTAGGACCCAGGATTTGTACGATGCATTGCCTAGGACGCGAACACATTACCCCCAGAGACAGGGTTTCCAACCCAAGGGGAAGGATGTGAGGGTTCCTCCTCCAAAGGGGAATCCAGGACAGGCACAGGTAGATGATGAGGTCAGGAGGGAGTTGAGGAAGAAGTGGCTGTGCTTCATTTGTCAGGAGCCGTGGGCACCAGGGCATAGGTGGGCTGCTAGCAAGGCACAGTTCATTGAGGTCTTCTCCGATGATAGCTGGGAACAGGATGAGGACGATGATGAAGAGGGAGGAGATAGTCAGATGGCCCAGGATCAGTTGCCGCCTCCACCTCCAGTGATGGGAGGTGTAGATTTTTCACCCACAGCAGGCGCCCTTGCAGCTTTGCGAGGAGTTCCTAAGTATCTAACACTGCGCGTATGTGGGACAGTACGTGGCCAATGAGTATTAGTCTTGATTGATAGTGGGGCAACCCACAACTTCATTGATGCGTAGATGGTTGAGTGGATGGGTATACCGACCGAGAGTTTTGAGGGATTTTTAGTCTTGGTCCCAGGAGCCCAGACGATGCAATGTGCCAAGTATGTTCCAGAGTTAGCAGTGACGATGGGTACCTACACCATGACTGATCATTTCTTCATGGTAAACATACCAGATACCAATGTGGTACTGGGTTTTCAGTGGCTGATTACTCTAGGGAAGGTCACCACGGATTGGGAGGCCTTAGAGATGGAATGGGATGAGAAGAAGACCAGGAAGCATGAGAAGATCCACGGGATGCATACTTACCCACCTCATACTTCTGGAAGGGAAACATAGAGTGGGTGGTTGAGTTGCGATCATCAGAGGCAGAGACCACTGGTCGAGCAGTTCATCCAGAGACACAGGCTATCCTTGACAGACATGAGGTAGTGTTTGGGGATATACCACCAGGTCGGCCACCAGATAGAGGGTTTGAGCATACCATCGAGCTTGAGCAGGGTATCCAGGTGATGATCAATACACCCTATAGGCATCCCAAAGCCTATCGAGATGAGATTGAGCGGGCCATCCAGGAGTTGTTGGCTCTTGGACACATCAGACCGAGCACGAGTCCATTTGCTTCTTCTATAGTGCTAGTGAAGAATAAGGACAACACCTTGAGGATGTGTATTGACTACAAGGCCCTCAACAAGAAGACTCTGAAGAATAGATACCCTATACCCAGGATAGATGAGCTGATGGATGAGCTAAGAGGAGCTAAGTTCTTTTCAAATATTGATTTGAGATCATGGTACCATCAGATTCGCGTGAGGGAGCAGGACATTCCCAAGACCACCTTCAGGTGTCATTATGGGAACTTTGAGTTTTTGGTTATGCCTTTTGGGCTAACCAATGCACCAGCCACCTTTCAGTCTTGCATGAACCATATCTTCCGCAATCATCTGAGGAAGTTTGTATTGGTTTTCTTAGATGACATACTCATATATAGCAGGATGTGGGAGGAGGATCTCCAGCATATAGAGGCAGTACTACGCATCTTGGAAGAGCAATAGTTCTATGCTAAGCTCTCCAAGTGTGAGTTTGGGATGATCGAGATGCTATATTTGGGTCACATCATTGGAGTGGACGGAGTGAGGATCCACGAGGAGAATATTAGAGCCATCAGATATTGGCCGGAGCTGAAGAATGTGACGGAACTTCGAGGGTTCATTGGGATATGTTCCTATTACAAGAAGTTCGTCAGAGGGTTCTCACAGCTTGCTGTACCCCTTATAGATTTGATGAAGAAAGGGGCCTTCGGTTGGACAGATATAGCACAGCAAGCTTTTGATAGACTCAAGGAGGTGATGAGTAGCTACTCAGTGCTTGTGTTGCCGGATTTTACGCAGCCATTTGTCTTGGAGTGTGATGCATCGGGAGAGGGGATCGACGCAGTATTGATGCAGGGGGGATACCCTATAGCTTTTGAGAGCTGGAAGCTCCTTCTGCATGAGAGGTTGTATTCCATATATGACAGGGAGATGTTGGCCATAGTGGATGCATTGGCCAAATTTCGGTAGTATCTGGTAGGGAACAGATTCAGGGTGAGGTCTGACCACAACAGCCTCAAGTTCTTTTTGGAGCAGAAGCAGCTACAGGAGAGGCAACAAAAGTGGATCAGTAAGATCCAAGCATATGACTTTGACATTGAGTATGTCAAGGGTAATAATAATGTGGTAGCAGATTCCCTTTCACATAGACCATCCACGTTATCTCTTATGAGCTTGGACACAGATTGGAGGGCTCGAATTTTAGTTGAGTACTGCAAGGACAGGTTTGCATGTGAGGTGATGGACGGACAGGTGGTGGATGACAGGTACAGGGTGGTCAATGAGATCATCTATTACAGGGATAGCATATTCTTGACTGAGGGATCTCAGCTTAAGAAGAAGATACTCCAGGAATCACATGATTCTCCATTGGCAGGCCATCACGGGTTTACCAAAACCTATAGGGCCATTAGAGAGAGGTTCTCATGGAGGGGCCTCAAGGATGACGCACTCCAACACATCATGGAGTGCAATGTTTTTCAGAGGAACAAGGGTTAGATGAGCCATCCCACAAGGTTGTTGCAGCCTCTTCGCATTCCAGAGGGGAAATGGGAGAGCATTTCGATGGATTTCATCACAGGCTTTCCCATGGTGCAGGGCAAGGATTGTATCTTTGTCGTTGTTGATCGACTGACAAAGGATGTGCACTTTTTCGCCATATCCGCACATTACACAGCAGCATAGGTGGCTGAGCTATTCTTCTGGGAGATTTTTAGTTTGCATGGTCTTCCTAAGACCATCATCAGTGACAGGGATAGCCGCTTCATGGGCAGATTTTGGCAGGAACTTTTCCAGCTAGTGGGGACAGAGTTGACACCGAGTACCAGTTACCACCCATAGACGGATGGACAGATGGAGATAGTTAACAAGTGGCTGGAGGGCTACTTGCGTAACTATGTTAGTGGGTAGCAGTGAGCATGGTTGAGATGGTTTCATTTGGGGGAGTACTGCTACAACTCGACACATCACATGTATATTGGTATGTCACCATTTTATGCTTTGTATGGGTACCATCCTTTATCATTTGCTGATGTGATGTTTGGTACGAGTAAGGCTCCTAGAGCCAAGATGTGGATCCAAGAGAGTCAAGACATCCTCCGAGCTCTCAAGGACAATATGGCTATAGCACAGAACCAATAGAAGTTGTATGTCGATAGAGGTCGGGTGGAGCGACAGTTTGAGGTAGGGTACTTGGTCTACCTACGCTTACATCCATACCGACAGTCATCGCTAAAGCATAAGGGAGCTGAGAAGCTCAAGCCTCGTTTTTATGGGCCATAAAGGGTGATACACAGGATTGGGCAGGTTGCATATGAGTTGGAGCTACCCCAAGGCAGTAAGATCCTCAACATTTTCCACGTATCATGCATGAAGAAGGCGCTGGGACAGCAGGTGACAGTGACAGAGGAGTTACCACCTACAAATGATGAGGGGCACTTGGCGTTGCAGCCGAAGGCCATTATTAATACCAGGGAGAGGAAGTTATGGAGTAGGACGGCTCGGGAATTCTTGGTGAGGTGGAATAATTTGCCGGATGAGGATGCCACTTGGGAGAGTGAGAAGATTCTACAACATCCATCACTTCAGTTGCTTGAGGGCAAGCAACATTTTTCCAGGGGGGACTGTAATATTCCTAATTAGCGACAGCTAATTGGAATATTTGATTTTGTATATTTTTGCTGTCTATGGGTTGTAAATAAATAAAAAGTGAGTAAAGAGGGTCTAACTCACTTTACTAGAATAAGACATCCGCCTAGTAGCACAATTTTGTGACTCAAGGGGGGATCAAGGGGGCCAAACACCACGTAGAGGAGGCGGGCTTACGTGCACTCTAGAAGCTTCTACGCAGATAAGGATGAGGATGTGGAGGAGAGAGAGGCTATGATGGCTTTTGGAGGGAAACCAATGTTATAAAAGATGGAGGAGCCTCCTCATTTGGATCATTCTTGAGTTGTTGATTTCCGAGTGATACTTTTGTCTTCTTGAGCATGTTGGCTGTTTAGCCTGTCTGCAGCACTGTTTAGTTCATTGAGTGTCTCCGGTCGAAGATCTCGCCCTTATCCCTGGGGGACTTCGAGTGCCTACTCGGGCAAGGTTTGTTTTTCAGTATTTTGTGAGTCATTTCATTGTTTGGATTTGTTGCGGAGCTGGAGCTTATAGAGACTGCGCAGTCACTGGGAGAGAGGTCACAGTCCATTTTAGAGGAGCTTCGGATTGGGGTTTCTGCAGGTGATTTCACCGAGATTTTTAGCAGAGTTTCAGCCTTTGCCTATCAGAGGTTTTTGGCAGAGTTTGTGGCAGTATTTCAGCTGTTTCTATCTAGCCACTATGCAATGCCTTGGAAGCCAGTGTAATTCATTAGGGAGGTAGTTTCTGGTGATTTTTGGGGTTGGCCATTCTTAGAATGGTTTGTGGATCTTGTCGGGGTTGTCGAGGAGAGGAGGTTTTCCGATTTTTAGCTTGTTCCGGCAAGGGGATCAGCCCCTAATCTTCAGTCGATTCCAGCAATAGCAGCTACACGACATTTTTCTAGTAGTTGGGATGCATTTCATAGAGCATCCATTTCCTCTCTTTTCTGAGAGTGTTTTCTCTCTTTCCTTGTGCAAGATCACCTCTTGTACTTCATTTCATTTCTAAAATTAATAAAATGGCTCAATATTTTCTCTCTATTTTTTCTGGTTGAGTTTCCATAGTTGTCGTTGTTGCCGTAGTTGCTGTATTCTCTTTCTATTTCTATTATTTTTTTTTAGCGCTCTAGTTTTATGCCACTTGGTGTGTTTATCTTTCACTCCTAGACAGATTTTGGAAAGGGCCAGGTAGCCTCTGGATCTCGTACACTTTTAGAGGTGACATATCTGGTAAATTCCCTCCCAATCAATCTCTTGTTGGAGTTTTCCATGTTTTAGAGATATCCCCGAAACGGGATATTACATCCCCATTACCCAGCTCTTTAAGTTCATCCATTGAAGTAACCAGTACTATCCCTTCTACCACAGCTTTACCTCCTATCCAGGCTAAAATTCAAGCCATGGCAGCCTGATATCCTCCCTTGGTCTTACCTCAGAATATCCATGACATGCCCCAGAACTATGAAAAAGATATTCCTCTGTTTGATAATCTCTCACAAATTACTACACAGTAGCACGTTACTAGAATGAATGATTTCTGGGAATTTTATGAGATTGATGAGTCTGACGTTCAAATGATATTATTTTCTCAGAGCCTAATTGGAGAGGTGAAAACTTGGTTTAAAGCTTTAGCACTTGGTAGTATAGCAAATCTAGCTGCTTTCCATAGAGACTTCCTTAATAAATGGGAGAAAAAGAAGAACCCTATGAAAATACTATCTAAATTTGATGTTGTCAAGAGAGGCCCAAATGAAACTGTCCAAGATTTCTACATGAGATATAACAGCGTATACAATGCCATTCTTGCAGACCTTAAACCTACCCCATATTCTGTGCTACTAAAATTCCCTGACTGTTTTGACGTAGACATGTCTTACCAACTTAGGGAAAGGGATGCAGATACGTTAGAACAAATGAAAAAATATGTTGTAGTTGTAGAAGTCAACATACTGGCAAAGAAGGTCAGAATGAGAAATGAAAGAAGGGTTACTATTAAAGAGGAAGCATCTCACTTGGATATTAAATTTGATTTTATTACTAAAGCCCTAGAAAAAGTAGTTGACAGACTAGATCAAATTGAAAAGAAGCCACAATGGGACAATAAAACCCGGATCTGGAATCCCAACTATAGAAAAAACACCAACCCTGGGAAAGGTAAGGAGCCTTCCCCTGATCAACCTATGGGAATTTTTCCTTCAGGGAATTCAACTAGTTCGCAAGTATCACTTCTATTAATAGATTAAAATTATTCATTCATTTCAGTCCTCCACTCATGAGATTAACTAGCTTCATTATAATTTGTGGGCTCTATAAAATTTAAAATGTTTGACATTAAAGCATATTCTTTCAATATGGTTGGTAGTTCAGTCTTCCTACCCGATCTTCTCGCTAAAGGACTCACATCAATTTTTTCTGCTTCAGACCTTAGTGGGTTTGATTTACTAACTACATCAATTGTCTCTTCCTCTTTGTGCTGTTGTTGTTGTTGATTGTCCTCACTGATTTCTTCCATAAAAAATAGAATGTGCCATTCTTCAAAAATCTTTTCCTTATTTCCTTCCTCAACTTTCTCATGAAATATCACATCTTGACTTGCAAATGCTTTATGCGTCAAAGCATTAAGAAACTTATAATCTGTAAACTTAGTGCAATATCCTAGAAATATGCATTTCATGGCCTTAGGGTCTAACTTATTCCTATCTTCCTTTCATATATGGGAAACTGATTTTGACCCAAGAACTCTTAAATGACCCACTGTTGGCTTATTTCCATAAAGTTCTTCAAAATGAGTTTTAAAATTAATACATTTAGTTAGGCTCCTATTTTTTAAGTAAACCGCAATGTTGATTGCTTCAACCCAAATTCCATTAGATAGACCCTTACCTTGAAGAATAATTTGTGTGCACTCCACAAGGGTTCTATTATTTGATTCTACAACTCCATTTTGTTGTGGAGTGTTAGGTACTATGAACTGTTGAGTAATCCCATGACTTCTGGAAAATTTCATGAACTCTCTCAACTTGTGTTATCGTGCTTGATTTGAGCAGAGAATATTTATGAATTTGCCTGTCTACTTATCCACCATATTCTTAAATTATTTAAAGCATTTAAATATCTGTCTCTTTTTTTTTGATAAAATATATCTAAGAGAATCTAGTGAAATCATCAATAAAAAGTAAAAAGTAATATACACCACCTAGCGATCTAGTCTGCATTGGTCTAAATATATATGTATGCACAAGCTCAATAATATCTATTTTATTCTATCAACATTCAAGGGAAACTCTTCCCTATTCATTTTCCCTAATGCACATCCTTCAAAACCTAAATAAACATTATAAAAGGGAGGAATTCCATCAACCATACCTTTCCTTTGAAACAACATGATATCTTGTAGGTTAAGATGACCGAATCTCTAATGCCAAAGTTTCTCGGATGTCAATCCTATTGAAACGAGAGCTTGGTGTCGCATGATCTTCACATTCAACCTATATAGGCTTCCCACATGCACTACTGATGCCACTGGTTCCTTATTTCTGCCATTTATGGCACAATATGTTCTAAAGAATTCAACTTGCAGGTTTTGATCTGTTATCATTGACACAGATATTAAATTCTTCTTGATCCTGGGTGTTGTTATGACATCCCTCACCAAGCCTAAATGTCTAATGATAAGGGGCCCTATACTACAAATAAAAATCATAATGACTGCATGAACTGTCAAATCTAATTTTTCACCGATCGGAACCTTTGTAAAGGATAAAAATTCACCTTTTTTCTCTAAAAGTGATCATTTTTACATATCAGGCCTCTAAGCCCCTTTATCTTAAGCTCGAGCCCCTTTTCTGCCATGAGACTAGGCCCTGTGATTTAGCGCTAAGCCCATCGGTCATCGCATGTCGCTCTTTCCAAGTTCCTGCTTCCAAGTTTTATGTTTTACCAATGGTCGATCCCCCTATACGATCTGGACCGTCCATTCCCCAAGACCCAATGGCCATCGCATCACTCGATCACATCGGTGCGTCACATCAGGGTTTGTCGTTTCCCTTTTGCCTCGCCTTCTCCTCCGATGATCATCCCCTGCCGATGGAATTCTAGCCGTTGATCTCTCCCAGATCCAACGGTCACCGCTCCATTGCGCCACGCCCATCCATCGCTCATCGCACATCACAACACTCTAATGTTCTCACTCCTAAATTATTTTTGACTGATGTACAAGACCCCGACGTAACCCTTATTGTTGATCTCCTTCCGCAGATCCAACAGTCATTGCTTCATCGATCTATCGCACATCGCACATCGCTCTTCCCCGTTTCCACTCTATGTTTCACCATCGATGTTCATTCTCCACCGATATGATCTGAGCCATTGATCTGGCTCCCCCAGATCCAATGTTTAGCGCTATCCTCTACCTCATTCATCCATTTTTCATCCCCCTGCAATATGATCTTGACCGTTGATCCTCCTAATCCAACAGCTCCCATTGATCCCCCCTTTCTTCCCCCCACACATCCTTTCTCCCTTCGTAGTTAATCTCCACCATGCGATCAACCCAGATCTACAACCTAGGTTCACTTCAAGGGCACCATACCAAAATAACCCATACTCCATAGTGCCCTCGCTATTGACTCCTTTGACTGTGGGAGATCTTCATCCAATGGTTCATATTAACTGTGAAGGCACCTGGCCCGCAAATATGTCCACACCCCCAAGTGCCCCCGTAGTTGATCCCTGCCGTTGATCTCCATCATGATCCAATGGCCCAAATCACTCCCACTTTATAACCCCAAAACTGATCATCCCACTACATGATAGGGTTGCTCACGTCATCGTCGGTCCCACCTGACTGTGCAAGTACGTCCATCGCGTTCATCTTCAGTCGTTGACCTGGACTTCCCAGATCAGATGAGTCTCATTCATCTTCGCATTCATTTCATCAAATAACATAATCACATTGTTTCCACGTGAAATGGGTAGTTTTGTAAAGACACGCATCGCCCACCTAGCTGTATCGCATTCATTTGGTCCATTACCGCTTACCACTTCAACCCCACGTGAAAACTACTCTGGTTTTCTGCAAAACCACTTTCTACATAATTTCACACCAAATCAAATTTAAACATTTTTTTCACCATGGAAATGCTCTAGCTGCATTCCACTGCCTCCACACTTCTCTTCCGCCTTCACCCGAGCCTTCTGAAGTAGTCAACCGCTCATCACAGGATTTATTTAATCAGTTTACTATCTTTGTAGGTATTTCACGGCATTTTAACCGCACATGCCCTCTCATAAGCCAATCACAGTGGCTTGAAGCCAAGGAAGACCATCCTAATGCCCAATAAGTAGAGAAGAAATATGAAGAGGTTCATTTTCATGTCTTAGTCAATGGATCATGACCACTGGCCATCCTACAGGAACCTCCAGCAAAGAAGGCTAGTTTTTCCACTACTAGCAGTACTGCACCCTCCAGCGCAGAAAGCCACTCCTTCCCACGACTAACGGTACTACCTTCACCAGCAGCAGAAGGAGCTCCGCCTCATCAAATAGTGATGATTATGCATGATTGGGCCCGCATGGCCTTTTTTCCTTATGCTCTTTTCACTTTGTCATTTCAGGTGAAATCCTTATTTCACTGTTGCAGTTTTTACTTCCAGTTAGCATTTTGTTTACATTTCAGTTAGAAATGGCTTTAGGCCTATGTTGTAAGATGATCAGAGGAATTTTACCTCATCATCATTTCAATTTTTTATTTAGACCTCAAACAGCATGCAAGCACGCATGGAAGATATTTTCCCAAAATATCTTCTCTCGCATAGGAATCAGAGGTTATAAAAACAGAAATACAACACTAACAAAAGGTTCCAGATTTTCCAAAGGACTCACTAGTTCAAGTGTTCTGTATGTATTTGGTATGAATTTTGATAGTTGATGTTGAACATCCCGCAGGGACTCAGTAATAAGAAGCTTTTTTGGAATTGGGGATTCCGCTCTGGGTGATTCACAGTTTGTAACCTTTCTCTATGTTTTTAATACAAATGTTCATTTCGCACCTCTCCACATTTCTTGTATCTAATTCTCTGGAATACGACTGCTCACATGTTTAAATGTGAATTTATCATTACAGATACTCATACTTACTCATACATAGCGCTTTAAATATGCTGAGACAGGATACTTTGTTTCATTTTCCATCTCTTCCACCATTCTTCTGATATTAACTACAATGGATTCTTTCCTTTGAACTTGTCCAGATATATGGATTCTTATCTCTGAATAGGCCTAGTATATATGGATTCTTATCCTTGAATAATCTTTTTATAGTTAATATCTTACTATATCTTCTGCCATAGTCTTCGCCCACATATTACTTGATATTTGTGTGTTCATTTTAGAAGTCGACCCCCTTTACAACATTCTGTCTTAAAGTTGTCTAAGGCATTTACTTATTACAGTTTATACTCACTTTATGAAGTTTTCATAGTTGTTGTGTTTAACTTTGGGGTGTTTTTTCCACCCTTATTAAAACCATTCATCTAAGTGATTATAGCATGAGAGCCTAACCTTGCCAATTGCAATCAATTGAGTGATATGCTCGTTGCATTTAAGATTTCCTAGGCACTAGTCTTTATACAACTCAAGGCTGTCTATAGGAGTTACAACATCTTTCTGGTGCCATTTTTGGGGAAAGAATTTTAAGAGCTAAATCCCTGGGCCTCGACAAATATTAATCCCCCCTTTAGAATAGGTGAGCAGGAAGCGTTCGGATTTGTAGATCCCTCACGTTGGTGACTCCACTGTACTTCAAAGGATAAATTTATTTGTAGTCCTGGCTTCCCGAGAGACACACCTAAGGTCAGATACATCCATGTTGAGAACACCTTTAGTGTCTAACCCATATAATATTTTTCACAAGAGAGGTTGGAGAGAAGGAAAATCATCTTATACAGATATTCCTAGATTCTCCCTGGGAGACTCTCCATCCTCTTCTCAATTAGCTCAAGATAAAGGTCCTGATTCTATTGCAAGAACCCTTGATTATAATTTTGATAGCTCCTCCCTTGAAAACGTTGAAGTAAAAGATGAGGCTAAATCTGTAGATACCACGAGCTTCTTTCTGCATCCCACTACTGAAGCCGAAGAAGTTAAAGAAGTCACAGAGGTTTCCGCTGCTCATATTCCCATATTTCAATTAGCCCCTCAAGCCTCTCTTCAATATATCCCCATTGTCATTCATACATCTCTTCCACCACCTCCTAATACACATCAGACTCGCCGACCACTTCCACAACCTCTGATGGTTGTTCCTAGATTCCTATTGAATAAATATGCCCCCCTGGCATTGCCTCAGATCCTGAATGACATGCCTTAGGATTACTTAAATATCCTACCTCGTTTTAATGGAGAAAATCACACTGAAGCTTAGAAAAACCTGGACGTTTTCTGCGCCTTCACAGAAAATTTTAATGTTGAACATCTAGATCTGGTTTTGAGATTGTTTGTATAGTCTCTAGATGGAGAGGCCAGAAAATGGTTCAAGACCTTGGGGGGCTGCTCCATTAATAATTGGGAGGAAATGGAAAATGCCTTCATCAAGAAGTGGGGAGAGAAGAAGGACCACGGATGCTGTCTTACAAAATTCAATGCACTTAGAAAGAGGCATAAGGAAGATATGTCCAAGTTCATCAAGAGGTTTAATAAGTTATATATCAGTCTCCCAGCCGAAATGAAGCCTCACCAGACCGCTGCTAAAGTGGTGTTTGTAGCATCCTTTGAGTTAGAATTTGGATTCCCTTTAAGAGAAAGGAAGTCTAGTACTCTGGATGAAGCCCAGACTGATTCATTGGAAGTGGAAGCTAAATTCGCTTCTACGGGTAAATCAAAAGGGAAGTCATACCATGACGCTAAACGGAGAGGGAAAGAAGAAGAATCTACCTTCGGTCAAGATAAAAAGGTAGAAGATTACAAAATAGCGGAGATGAGAAAAATGATCAAGAACCTTTTGAGCAAGTTGGTGAAGCTTGAGCTCAAAGCAAAGGATTCCTCCTCCAGACCACTCCAAGCTTCTCCGAACAGGGGTTATAACCCCCAATACAAAAATCCTCCTTTGCAAATATTACAAAGATATCGGAAGGAGTAGCAAGACGACATACAACCGCTGCTGTATCTGGAAGGGAAGATGGATGGTCATGCCGAAGACATCCCCGATGGGCAAGATGATCAGTATCTTGCTTACTAAAATGGTGATGAAGTTGAGTCTTCTATGCAAGAAAGTGAAGGAGTGGAGCTTTCCTTGAAGGAAGAAGAAGAAAAAACAAGTTCTCCTGAATATCTAGAGATCGATGATTACTGTAAACAATTTGTAGATTTCATTCGAGCATAGTTTCATACAAAGTATGATCTCAGGTCCTCTAGAAAGAGAACCCATACACAAGAACAAGTAGAAGATATGCCCCAGAATGAGACAGTTTTTCAGAAATTTGGAGATAAAGGTAAGAGACCTATAACTGAACCTTGAAATTCCAATTACTCCATTCCTTTCTCTTCTAAGTTGGACTCTAATTCAAATAGAAAAGTCAAGCCTATCCCAAAGGAAGAAAAACCTCCAGCTGAGAGTAAAGAGCTAAAGGAAAGTCTCATAGAGAATTCTCCCTCTACTTTTAATCTTCAAAAAGAATTGGAAAAAGTTAAAATCCCAGTCCCCCTAACTGAACTCCTGAAATAGCCAGTATACCAGTCTTAAGTGTTTTCTTTCATGCTTCCTCAAGGAATAGCCCCAATCCCAGATAGTCTAAACTGTCAGGAAGAAATACCTATAGTCATGTTCGGTCCTCATGCTGAGGAGTTAGATGCTTCAACACCTTCTTTCTATGTCTCTTTAGTAATTCATGAGTTGTTATTGCATAACTATATGTTGGATTCTGTAGCATCCCATAACCTGTCGCCTCTGTCGGTGATCGAAAAATTGGGTCTGGAGATCACTCACCCATATAAAGATCTCTACTCTTTTGATTCTAAAAGAGTCAAATGTTTGCGGATGATCAAGGATTTGGTGGTAAATCTAGCCCAAATCCCAGCTAAGAGCGTGGTAATGGACATAGTAGTGGCTAACATTCCAGATCGGTTTGGGATGCTGTTATCAAGATCACGCGGTACAAAAATCGAAGGATCTATAAAGCTGGACCTAACCTATGCGACCATCCCTATGTTTGGAGGTCAAGAAAGGAGATTATACTGGGAAACAAGGTTTGTAAAGATGGTCACTAAAACTGATAATTCAATGAATTCACTGGTGTAGAGAAAAGAGGGTGAGTTTTCTTGTCTAATGCCGGAGGAAGACAAAGATTACTTGTAGGAGCCATATTTCTGTCAGGTAAAAAATAAGAATTATTGAAGTAATGAAGAAGGTGGGATTTGGACCTTGCACTTTGATGGAGCCAACTCAAAGGAAGGGAATGGGGCTATGATCCCGCTTATCTCCCCCACTGGACAACTGGTCCCATTATCTTTCAAATTGGAGTATGAAGCCAGGAAAAATGTGGATGAATATGAAGCATTTCTCCTGGGTGTACAAACAACAAAGAATATGAATATTCAGAGCTTGAAGGTTCTGGGAGATTCAGAACTGGTGGTGAGACAAGTAAGAAATCAATGTCAAGCTAACCACCCCCAATTGAGGGCTTACAGAAATGAGGTATGGGACTTGGTAGATAATTTATTCTTAGCATTCAATATTCAATTCATGTCAACAGACAAGAACAAAATGGAGGACTCTCTCGCAGTAGCTGCAAGCACTTTTCAACCACCTCAAAACCCCCTCCTGAGGTATGAAATAGAGGTTTGCTACCGTCCTTCTATCCCTGACAATGTAAAACACTGGCAGGTGTTTGAAGATGAAGAACAAGTGAGAAGATTCATGGAGACTGTTCGGGAATTCTCCAATATTGACATAGATGTTGATGAGGAGGACATTGAGGACCTTCCTAAGAATAAATGGCAGGATACCATGGCTGGGCACAAGGTGCTGCAGCTCAAAGGGAATGTGATACCCAGAGGACTGGTCCCTCTGGAGACATTATTTGATAATAATGATGTCCAAATACAGCCAAGTAAGGTTGTTGAAGAAAATCAAGTAGATGACCTGAACCTCGGCATGGAGGTCAATCCCAAGATTTTGAAATTGTCTAATAAGGTACCTGAAGAATAGAAGGAGCAATATCGGCAGCTATTTCAGACATATAAATATGTCTTTTCCTGTTCCTATCAAGATTTGAAGACCTTTGATATTAGCATTATCCCGCACAAGATTCCATTAAAGGGAGATGCTAAGACACACAAACAGAAATTAAGGTAGATCAATCCTTTACTCCTTCCCTCCATAGAAAAGGAAATCAAGAAAATGTTGAAGGATAATATTATTGTGCCATTAAGATATTTTTAATGGGTGGCCAACTTGGTCCCAGTCCGAAAGAAGAACGAAGAAATAAGATTGTGTGTTGACTTTAGGAACTTGAACAGAGCATCTCTGAAAGAAAATTATCCACTGCCCAAGAAGGACCATATATTGCAGAAGGTGGTAGGATCTTCAAGGATGTCTATGATGGATGGATTTTTTGGGTATAGTCAAGTAGTAGTGCTTCCAGAGGACCAAAATAAAACTGCATTCACTACTACTTGGGGAACATTTATGTATGCTCGAATGCCGTTTGGATTGATCAATGTAGGGGCTACATTTCAAAGGTCTATGGACATTGCTTTTGTGGGAGAACAGGACAAATTCGTGGTGGTGTACCTAGATGATATCATAGTTTTCTTAAAGGACGATGCTGAACATATAGAGCATTTGTGCAGAACCTTTGACAAGTACCGCAGGTATGGATTGTATTTAAACCCTCAAAAATCTTTGTTTTCTTTAGAAGAGGGTAAACTGTTGGGGCATATTGTAACAAAGGAAGGAGTGAAATTTAACTCGAAGAGGGCAGAAGTCATAAATGGTATATCCTTGCCCAGAAACAAGAAAGAGGTCCAACTCTTTCTTGGACGTATCAACTTCTTGAGAAGATTCATACCAAACTATGAAGAGATAGTCCAGCACATAAATGAGATTATAAACAAGGATAATGAAGTAAAATGGACTCTTGAGTCATGGGAAGCCTTTAACAGAATAAAAAATTCTTTCGCAGAAGCCTCAGTATTAGCAAGACCTAATTATGTGAAACCGTTCATGATATTTTCCTTTGCATCTCCCCACACAGTCGCAACAGTATTATTTCAGAAGAATGAGGAGGGGCATAAGCAACCTATCACCTTCTTCAGCCAAATGCTTCGAAACGTGGAGCTAAAATACAACATCCTAGAGAAATAGGCTTATGCATTGGTTAAAGCCCTGAAGGCTTTTCAGATGTATGTATTGCAGTCAGCCATAACTGCATTTGTACCCACAATGGTTGTAAGAGACAGCTTGATTCAGGAATATAGTGAAGGAAATAAGCACAAATGGATAGCCAAGATATAGGAGTATCAGTTGGAAATACGCCCCACTAAGCTAATAAAGGGACAGGGATTAGCCAATATCCTTTCTGAATCCAATTGTCATGCTTTGGGGATAAATTTATCTATGCTGGCAAATGAAGAGTCTGGGAGAGTAGATGAGCAGTGCGGGATAGAAACTGCTACAAAAAAGACCCATATGATGTACCTTCTTAGTCCATCGTACAAAGAAATTGTAGAGTACCTCTTCACTCTTAGATGTCCTCCAAGCTGCTACAAGACAAAGTATAGAACACTGAGGCTAAAATATCAGAATTTCATCGTAGCAAATGGTCATTTATACTGGAGAGACCCATCAGGCATACTACTTTTATGCCTCATGGAAAATGAAGTAGAATAAGTGATGGCAGAATTCCACGAGGGCATCTATGGTGGCCATTACAGCTGGAGGGCTACGACACATAAAATTTTGAAAGCGGGCTTTTTTTGGCCCAAAATTTTCGGAGATGTTTATGCTCGGGTAAGGGCTTGTGAAAAGTGTTAGAAATTTGCTGAAAGGCAGAAGTCTGCACCTTTGCCTATGATCTCGGTACACATAGAAAAATATTTCCAGTAGTGGGGAATTGATTTCATTGGTGAAATTCATCCTTCCTCAAGTGGAAAACAAAAGTGGATACTAACATCCACTGATTACTTCACTAAATGGTTTGAGGTTGTGCTAGGAAAGAATGCTACAGACACAGTGGTGATCAATTTTCTGGAAGATAACATTATCTCAAGGTTTTTTTGCCCTGCTAAGATTGTCACAGAGAATGCTCAGGCTTTTAAGTCTGTCAAATTTATCAATTTTTTCCAGCAATATAATATTGTATTAGGACACTCTACTACCTATTATCCAGAAGGAAATGGATTGGCCAACTCCTCAAACAAAACTCTGGTAAGGGCTTTGAAGAATGCCATAAATAAAAACTAGAATAACTCGGATTCACAGCTCAAGTTCACAGTATAGGCAAACAAGATCACTAGTAAGAGGTCAACAGAAAAATCCCCATATGAATTTGTATATGGTAGAGCAGTATTTTTCCCAATACAATTAGCCTTACCTATGGCTAGGTTCATGTAGGATTGTCAAGAGGAACCAAATGACCTTACCAGAAGAATAAATCAGTTAGTAGAGCTGGAAGAGACTCGAAGTAGAGTAAATCAGAGGTTGACTAAGTACCAAGAGAAAATGAAAGACTTTTTCGATCAGCATGCTAAAGATAAAGAGATGCAGGTCGGAGATTTGGTAGTAAGATGGGACATGAGAAGGGCTAAGAAAGGAAAGCATGGAAAGTTTGATCCTCCATGGTTCAGACCTTTCAAAATTAAAGAAGTTGGAGGAAACAATACTTTCATACTCAAAAATTTGCAGGGTGATCTGATCGAAGCCCATATGAATGGGCAATTCTTAAAACCCTTTTTCCAGTATTAATTCAGGTCGAAAGGTCTATTGTATGATATTGTACATTATTCAGTTTCTTTTATTATGATGTTTTATGTTTCAATTTGTCATGAAGAAGGAAGAGAAGGAAAAAAGGGACTATGTTCACAGGAGGAAGGCTAAAAAATGGTCTGCGAAGTTCTCGACGCGTTCGAGGACAAACGCGTCATCCCCAACTGGAGCCAATGTTGTTATGACATCCTTCACCAAGCTTGAATGTCTAATGATAAGGGGCCCTATACTGCAAATAAAAAATGATATTGACTGCATGAACAATCAAAGCCCCATTTTCACCTATCAGAACCTTTGTAAAGGCTAAAAATCCACCTTTTTGCTCTAAAAGTGCTCATTTTTACATATCAGGCCTCTAAGCCCCTTTCACTTAAGCCCGAGCCCCTTTTCTTCCATGAGACCAAGCCCCGTGATCGAGCGCTAAGCCCATTGGCCATCGCATGTTGCTCTTTCCAATTTCCTACTTCCAATTTTTCTATTTCATCGATGGCCGATCCCTCGATATGATCTGGACCGTCCATTCCCCAAGATCCGACGGCCATCCCATCACTCCATCGCATCGGCACATTGCATCAGGTTTCGTCCTTTCCCTTCTGACTGTCGTTCTTTACCGATGATCATCCCCCACCGATGGAATCCTAGCCGTTGAACTCTCCCAGATCCAACGGTCATTGCTGCATCGTGTCGCGCCCATCCATCACTCATCGCACACCGCAACTCTCTAAAGTTATTGCTCCTAAATTATTTTCTGCTGATATGCGAAAAACTGACGCAATCCTAACCGTTAATCTCCTTCTACAGATCCAACGGCCATCGCTTCATTGCTCCATCGCACATCACGCATCGCTCTTCCCCATTTCCACTCTATGTTTCACCGTCGATGTTCATTCTCTGCCGATATGATCTGAGCTGTTGATTAGGCTCCCCCAGATCCAACGGTCAGTGTTGTCTCATTGTATCATAGTCCTCCACCTCATTCATCCATTTTTCATCCCCCGCGATATGTTCTGGACTGTTCATCCTCCTGATCCAATGACTCCCATTGATTCCCCCTTTCTTCCTCCCACACATCCGTTCTCCCTTCTCAGTTAATCTCCACCGTCCGATCAACCCAGATCTACGGCACAGGTTCAATACAGGGTCACCTGAAAAAAATAGCCCATAATCCCTAGTGCCCCCGTAGTTGACTCCTTTGACTGTGAGAGATCTTCATCCAACGGTCCATATTAACTGCGAAGGCACCCGGCCCACAAATCTGTCTGTACCCCCAAGTGCCCCTGCAGTTGATCCCTGCCATTGATCTCCATCACAATCCAAAGGCCCACATCACTCCAACTTTATAACCCCACAACTGATCATCCCGCTACACGATAAGGTTACTGATGTCATCGCTGGTCCCACCCGACCGCGCAAGTACGTCCGTCGTGTTCATTTGTAGCCGTTGATCTGGATTGCCCAGATCAGATGACTCTCATTCATCTTCGCATTCATTTCATCAAATAACATAATCGTGATGTTTCCATGTGAAATGGATAGTTTTGTAAAGACAAACGTCGCCCTCCTAACTGTATCGCGTTCATTTGGCCCATTACCACTTACCACTTCAACCCCGTGGGAAAACCACTTTGGTTTTCCACAAAACCACCTTCTACCCAATTTCACACCAAATCAAATTTAAACGTTGTTTTCACCATGGAAATGCTCCTAGTGCATTCCACTACCTCCACACTGCTCTTCCACCTTGACCCGAGCCTTCTGAAGTAGTCAACCACTCATCGCAAGATTTATTTAATCGATTTACTGTCTGTGCAAGTCTTTCATGGAATTTTAAGTGCACAGGCACTCTCATAAGCCAATCGCAGCGGCTTGAAGCAGAGGATGACGATCCTCATGCCCAAGAAGCAGAGAAGAAAGATAAATAGGTTCAGTTTCATGTCTTAGTCAATAGATCATGACCATTGGCCATCCTATAGGAACCTCCAACAAAGAAGGCTAGTTTTTCCACTACTAGCAGTACTGCACCCTCCAGCATAGAAGGCCACTCCTTCCCATGACTAACAGTACTTCCTTCGCCAGTAGTAGCAGGAGCTCCGCCTCATCAAACAACGATGATTATGCATCATTGGGCCCGCGTGGCCTTTTTTCCTTATGCTCTTTTCACTTTGTCATTTCGGTTGAAATCCCTATTTCACTCTTGCAGTTTTTACTTCTAGTTAGAATTTTGTTTACATTTCAGTTAGAAATGGCTTTAGGCCTATGTTGTAAGATGATGAGAGGCAGTTTACCTCATCATCATTTTAGTTTTTGATTTAGACCTGAAACAACATGCAAGCACGCATGGAAGATATTTTCCCAAAATATCTTCTCTCACATAGGAATCAGAGGTTATAAAAACAGAAAGACAACACTAGCAAAAGGTTCCATATTTTCAAAAGGACTCACTAGTTAGAATGCTCTATATGTATTTGCTATGAATTTTGATAGTTGATGTTGAAGATCCTGTAGGGACTTAGTAATAAGAAGCTTTGCTGGAATTGGGGATTCCGCTCTGGGTGATTCATAGTTTGTAACCTTTCTCTATGTTTTTAATACAAATGTTCATTTCGCACCTCTCCATCTTTCTTGTATCTAATTCTCTAGAATGCGAGTGTTCCCATCTTTAAATGTGAATTTATCATTACAGATAGTAATATTTACTCATACATAGCGCTTTAAATAGGCTCAGATAGGATACTTTGTTTCATTTTCCATCTCTTCCACCATTCTTCCGATATTAACTACAATGGATTCTTGTCTTTGAACTTGTCTAGATATATGGATTCTTATCTCTGAATAGGCCCAATATATATGGATTATTATCCTTGAATAAGCCCATTATATTTAATATCTTACTATATCTTCTGCCACAGTCATCACCCACATATTGCTTGATATCTGTGTGTTCATTTTAGAAGTGAGCCCCCTTTACAACATTCTTTCTTAAAGCTCTCTGAGGCATTTACTTATTACAGTTTATACTCAGTTTATGTAGCTTTCATAGTTGTTGTGTTTAACTTTGGTGTCTTGGTTCCACCCTTATTAAAACCATTCATCTGAGTCATGAGATCCTACCCTTGCCAACTATAATCAGTTGAGTCATATGCTCCTTGCATTTAAGATGTCCTAGGCACTAGTCTTTATACAACTCAAGGCTGTCTCTAGGAGCTACAACACTGGGTACATACATTACATTTTTAATATATCTAATATTACCGCCAGGCATCATCACCGGAATATCACCGTACCCGTGAATGTTATAACATTTGTCATCACCTGGATAAATTTTAGCTCCACAAGTAGTTTCTTGAAAATTTTCAAACAAAATTCTATTACTTGTCATATGTGATGACGGGCTTGAATCAATAAACCATGTTTCGGCCTCATCCTCCTCAAAAGGTGAAAGAGCACAGTCAACTACAAATAATCGAGGATCATGATTGTGACCTTCATTAGAAAAGTGTCATGTGTGATTTTTCTATTTATGTCTAGCCTCATATGTCTCTCTTTGAAAAAAAAACTTAGCTAGATGACTAGATTTCCCATAGGAAAAAAATTTAATGCCAGAAATCTTACTACTATTGCTTAGAGAGATACCTCTAAATGACCTTTTTTTAAAAATGCCACCGCCTTTCTATCACTGTGGTTACTTCCCTTTGTATGGCTTCTTTTTCACCATCAGAGAAATATTGACACTGTGAGGTCTCAAATTCTTTCGTCACTCTTCTTCCTGTAATAGTATTCCTATCATCTCTTCGAATGGAGGGGATTTGTCCCATGGAGATAATATTGTGATGAACATCTGGTATTCATCCTCCATTATGTTCAAAGTAATTGTGAAAGATCGGAATGAGACACCTTCTTCCCGATGTCACCCAATCTATCCTGTAGGTCCTTGACCCTTGTAATGAATTCAACAGCAGATTCATGCTCCTCCATCCTCATGGAAAAAAACTTGCCTTTGAGCAACAAGATGCGATTGGTGTTATGTGTTTGGTATAGATTCTTGAGTGTTGTCTAGATCTCATTCGATGATTTACCATCTCTGATATGTGGGATAATTTTTCCTTTAACAGACATTTTCAATAAGACATTCACCTTATTCTCTCTTTTATCCCAATCTTGTATGAGTGTAGCCATACTTGTTGCAATGTTCGACTTCTGCTCATCACCACTGATAATTGACCATGTGCTCGCTCCCTCAAGGGATGTTTGTATCTTGAATTTCAAATTGGTCTAATTGGTCCCATCAAGTTTTCTAGTCTCCTTGAGATAATTTTATGTAAAAATTTTCATTTTAGACTGATTGGATTCCAGATTCTCCGATATTCAGTTGATTCTAACCAAGTGAACAATTACAAGCTACACTAAAAAAAAATCAACACATACCAGAACATGATCACAGATCTGCCATCAATCTGGCATGATCTCTATGTATACAACTCAGAACCACCATCGATCAAGAAAAATTTATGTTTCTACTACTCAGATCCGTCACCAATCTTTTTTTTGTCTGCTACTCAGATCTGCCACCAATTTGGAAAAATATCAAGCGCAAATCCATAAAAACGAGGTGAGCATGCCTTTTAGCTTAAAAACACGCTGATGAAATCCAAGATATGTAAATGGACATCAACACTAGAATGACCTCAAAATATATGATGACCAGCGCTGGTATGGCTCCATAATCACGGATGACCACTTTGTGGTCAGCTTGCTGAGGCCTGTGAGAAACCAAGTTTCTCATGTGAGTTAGGTATTTCTCCCAACCAGCTAAACTCTGAAACTATGAGCTCTGAGGCTCCTATGTTGCCACTTGGGTACTGTACCCACTAAGGCTTTGTAGGTAAATAAGGCTCACTAGATCTGAGCTGTGTCACCATGAGAAAAACTGGAAAGAAAAAAAATGAATTGAATAATTAGCATCTGACATGTGAGAAAGATACAACTAGAGAATACATAAACTGAAGCGTATACTCTCCTTCAATTAATCAAAGATACATCAATAAATACATCTCGAAATAATAGGGAGTTTGGAACAAACTCCTACAACTTATGAACTAATCCTAACTTGAGGAGTTACGTTACAACCATGTAACCATTTCTCCACTAATACAATATAACATTAATTATTTTCAACTATTATAAATCTTCATCTATATTTAATGTGGTGGGTGATTAAAATTTTGAAATATGTCTATAGATTAAAATTCATGATAAAGTTTATAAAAATATTACTAGAAAATAACCATCTAAAGGAAATTTCATTATAGGAAATCTCTTACCTAAAGAAGAATTATGCAAGATGCCAAGAAACCATAAAAATAATGTACAAATGCATAAAAGCATACTACCTTCTCAATAAATTTTACATGAGTGAATATGTACATACTATATGTTAAAATTGCTCAAAAAAATTATAAATTTCTTAAAACGCATGCACCAACACATGAATTTTTCTATATTTCACATATTAATTTTTGGTAAATAGATATTTATATATTTCATTATCAAAAAAATATTTGCGTCGGTATCCCAGGCCCAGTCTTGGCCTGAACCATAAGTGATCACAACATCGTTTATACAAAAACAATCTTACTATGTAACTGAAGAAACCGAGCTGGCAGCAGCAAGCATAAACATTCTTGCAGTCCCGGCGAGAGAAAAGAGCCAAACGGTACTTGAGCACATTGCCATACAAGTTCCACTGCAAGACAATGCAGTGAGTATCTTAAAATGCAACAGATTTAGAAAGAAAAGTGTAAAAACATTATACACCATTGACACTTCCTCCACCTAACGAACATTATAATAGTTCCAACATAAGCCCAAAAGGGCTCAGAACCTATATCTCTTTCACCATTAACAATACCTTAATATGCCATACAATATGTCTAATCAATATGTCTAAGCTAATTAGCCTTAAGTCATAGATCTAATCCAATTAGCCTAACGAAAGAGACACAGAAGCACCTGCCCTCAATTTTCGTCCCCATAAGATTCGATTTAAAAAGATAACAAGGCTAGGGTATGCACGTTGTTAGGATTGGGATTAGTGAGATCACTCGAGCCCGAGTCACCGACTAGGAAAGACTCCACTCGCACTAGACGAGACTCCACATTGTTCAAACATAAACGCAAATCACGGACCATTCCCTTTATATCTTCGAGATATGAGAACACATTATAATTTTCCACGTGTTTATCCTGGAACCGAAGACGGAAAAAATACAAAGAAACTCAGTAATCGCTCGATTCAATTCCAAGGAGATTCAGAAATTCAACCTGCTTGTCTGAAAACGACTAATATTTGGAAGCCACTTCACCTTCGCACCAATCAATTTAGAATCTGCACCATAAGGACGGTCCCCAACCTCCACAATTCCCAAATCTAAAATCTCTCTACAGACCTATGGAGTACTAAATCGAAGTCAGTGGCTACTGAGTCATAAGAAAATAGCCGCAACCTTTTCGGCCCCACATAGCCTCCATCCCCTCATCAGCTAACCATCCCTACCTTAAGGCCATAAGTATTACTAAAAAATACAATAAAGACAACCATAAGAAAATGTGCTCAACCTTTTCTGCCCCACATAGCCTCCATCCCCTCATTAGCTAATTGTCCCTACCTTGAGGCCATAAGCATCACTAAAGAAAGACAATGAAGATAACTATAGACAGACCATGAGCTATGAAAGACATTGAAGGCCGAAAATAAATATCTTGAAAACCTAACATATAAACAACAAGTTCATCCACGTAAAAGCTTTCCACAATACCCAAACCCTATATATTATTAAATTCACTACACATCCATTGCAAAAACCAACGTATCCACCATATAAACTCAACACAAATAGAACCATAACAGAAGAAGAGAGAGCCTCAAGACAAGTGATCTAACCTTTGTAATGAAGAGAGAAAAATAAAGATAATTGTGTAAAATCAAGTGACTCCGAGCTTCACCTGACTGAACCAAGAATTGAGAGCTCAACTACTGTGAATTAGACCACATACTTGCCCCAAGAACCATAAATTAAGGTGAAACCCAAATTTCCTAAATACCCACCCAATGAATAGGAAATTCTCAAGAAAAGAGAGCCTCGGGACAAATGATCCAACCTTTGTAATATATCAAGAGAAAAATAAAGATAAATGTGTAAAATCAAGTGACTCTAAGCTTCACCCTGACTGAACCAAGAAATGAGAGCCCAACTACTGTGAATTTGACCACATACCTACCCCCCACAACAGGAAATTAAGATGAAACCTAGATTTCCCAAATCCCCACCCAATGAATACAATATTTAGCTAATACACAGAGTTACTATTAAAATTTCACCTAGAGAAAAATTCACTGAAGAAGGGGAATCACGAACTCCACACCCACATTCTAGTAATCCACTCCAAAGTGAGAACAAAGATAAATCTTGTGTCTGAGTAGGCACCAAATCATGCACAAGGAAACACCATGAATCGTTGCATATTCAATGGGAGGCTAGTTATTTACTCTCATATTTATAGTGCTATTATGATCTGTATGAGTGGTCTTATTTTAATTTCTCTCACTTTTCGGGATTTATTTCATCCCCTTCGACCATTTCCAATGGTTCTATCTGCAAGATACTTTGATGGATCTTAATAGGAGTGCAAATGTAGATGTGGGACCTGGGATTAAACATGATCCAAAATAGGGGTATCACATCTTTTGGAATGGTAGTCCAGGTACAAACACTAAGACTGAATTATTGACACTTTGGGGTGTGCTTAGGATGTCTTATTATTTTTAGGTGGCCTCTCGCTAGAAGTCAGGTTTGGAAACCTTTTGAAAGGATCTAGATGTTGAAATTCATAGATTGTAAGTTGATTGAGGTGAAATCTATACAAATTCCATAACCTCACTTTCTAATTTTTCACATTGGCTCATTTTTAGTTTTCATTTTTTTTCTTTCTATATACTTTTGAACTCTGCATTCATGCCAGCTCTTTTATTTCTCTTTTGGAAGCATTGTATATGGCCTATCAAACTTGAGAATTGGTTATATTAAACAAATGGTTGGTATTTTGGGCACTCAATAATATTTGGATCAAATGGTTAGTATTTTGGGCACTCAATAATGTTATGGGAAATAATAAACAAGAAGGAAATAAAATGCATATAACTGAATGTCAAACTGAAGGATAACACACAGTAGTAAACACATAGAATTTTACGTGGTAAAACCTCGACAGGGTGTCAAGGAAACCTCCATGGGGCAAGGGATTGGAAACTCTTATTAATAAAATGATTCTCTGTACATACAAGCCTCTCGGGCCACCTCTTCTAACTTAGTCTATTTCGTTATTCCAACTATATTTTGTTATACAACAAATTAACGGTCAATAAGTAATTTTCCTAGAATTACCTATTTACATTTTGTTGTCATAATTTAGCAAACTCAACCTTGACAACATTTTTCCTAATCCCTTGCCCATGCCCATTCATCATCTTTTCTGCAATCGAAGAGAAGTGAGACACCATCTCAGCTTCTCTACTGAAACTGGCTTCGTGAATATATCTGCATGATTCTCTTGTGTGCGGACCTTCTTGAGGACTACTTTGGCGCCTTCGATTACATGTCTCACAAAGTGATACCTTACATCGATGTCCTTGGTCTTGCTATGATAGGCTGGATTTGTAGCCAAATGAATAGCGCTCTCACTGTTATAAAACACATTCAATTTCTCTTGCGTCCTTCCAATCTCATAAAGCAGACCTTTTAACCAGATTGCATCTTTACAGGAATCTAAAGCAGCTATAGACTCTACTTCAGTAGTAGACAAAGCAACTGCCCCTTGAAGCTTTGACATCCAACTAATTACTCCACCTGCAAGAGTAAAAACATAACCTGTAGTAGACCTCCTTTTTTCTGAATCACCTACATAATTAGCATCCACATATTCGGAGACTATACCTTCACGACAATCAAAGCTGATGCAATGGTCACTTGTGCCTCTCAAATAGTGAAGCACCCCTTTCACTGCTCGCCAATGTTCTTCCCCTGGATTTTCCATGAGCCTGCTGACAACTCCAACTGCATGTGAAATCTCAGGTCTTGTAGATACCATCGCATACATTAAGTTGCCTACCAAATTTTCATATAGTACACGAGACATATATTTCTTTTCTTCATTAGTTCTAGGACTTAAATCCAAATAAATCTTAAAATGAGAAGCTAATGGAACATTAACAGGTTTCACATTGTTCATACCGAACTTTTGAAGTAGTTTCTCCAACAAAGTTTAAAATGAGAAGCTAATGGAACATTAACAGGTTTCACATTGTTCATACCGAACTTTTGAAGTAGTTTCTCCACATACTTCTATTGTGATGACCAAATCTTACCATTCTTCTTGTCTCTGTGTATCTCCATGCCCAAGCTATGTTTTTCTGCTCCAAGATCCTTCATTTCAAACGTCCTAGAGAGCTGAGCCTTTAACCTGTTGATTTCTTCCATGCTTTTTCTTGCAATAAGCATATCATCAACATACAACACCAAGATAATGAATATGCAATTGAAACTTTTGAATTATACACAATGATCATACTCACTTCTGATAAAATTCTGGCTCACCATGAAGGAATCAAACTTCTTGTACCATTGCCTGGGCGACTGCCTCAAGCCATACAATGATTTCCTGAGCTTGCAAACTAATCTTCTGTTGTGACCTTGTACAAAACCTTCTGGCTGATCCATATATATCTCTTCATCCAAATCACCATGAAAAAATGTTGTTTTAACATCTAACTGTTCTAACTCAAGGTCAAGTAAAGTAGTTAGTGCTAACATAGTACGAATAGAAACAAGTTTAACTACTAGTGAAAACATCTCATGAAAGTCAACAACTTCAACCTAAGAATACCCTTTTGCAACCAGTGCCTCCTTATACCTTTCAATACTTCCATCAAATTTCCTTTTCAGCTTGAAGACCCATTTTCACCCAACAACACTTCTCCCTTTAGGAATTTCTACAAGATCCCAAGTATAGTTCTTGGCTAAGGAGTCCATTTATTCTTCCATAGCCCTTTTCCATATCTTGCTATCTGCATCATCAACTTCTTCCTGATAACAAGATGGTTCCCCATCTTCAGTAATCAATGCAAACGATGAAACAAAATCTTCATACCTTTTAGGTGTTTTTCTTTCCCTTATAGACCTTCATAGAGTGACTAATTGCTGACTGGATTTTGGAATTTCTCTAGTTTCCTTTGCTTCTCCACCTTTTTCAGAAGTCTCTCCTTCATTTCGAATTTCTAGAAAAGCTATAGTCTCCAATTGAATCTACTGACTTGAAGATACCTGCTCCTGTTCATCCTTTTCAACATTTGATTTTAAAAGAGAAGATTCATCAAATGTTACATCTCTACTAATGACTATCTTCCATGAAGTAGGATCCCACAAACTATATCCCTTCACTGAATAATCATATCCAAAAATGACACAACATTTTGATTTTGGATCTAATTTTGAACACTGATTTCTAGGAATAAGAACATAGGCATCACAACCAAAAATCTTCAAATGTGAATAATCACAAGACTGACTCGACCAAACTTCTTCAGGAATTTGATAGTTTATTGCAACCAAAGGTGATCTGTTAACTAAATAACAAGAAGTAGATACTACTTTTGCCCACAACTCCTTTTGCAGATTAGCATTACTAATCATGCTTCTGGCTCTTTCCATAAGAGTTTGATTTATCTATTCAACAACACCATTCTGCTAAGGAGTATAAACAACAGTTTTATGTCAAAATATCCCTTCATCCTTACAAAATTGTTCAAATTCTAAAGATGTAAATTCACCGCCATTGTCAGTTCTTAAACATTTAATTGATTTTCCTATTTTCTTTTCCACCATTGTTTTAAATTGTTTAAACACATTAAACACATCATCTTTCTTTTTCAACATATAGACCCAAAATTTTTGGGAGAAATCATCAATAAACGTTAAAAAATATGATGCACCTCCATAAGACACAGTAGGAGATGGTCCCCATAGATCAGAATGAATGTAGTCCAAAATATTCTTACTATTATGATTTCTAGTCTTGAATCTTTGTTTACATTGTTTTCCAAACACACAATATTTAAAAAAATCCAACTTCAAGGATTTCAAGTCAGGAAGCAACTTGCGGTTCATCATTACCTGAAGACCTTTCTCGCTCATGTGACCAAACAACTGATGCCATAGATGAGAACCTTCTTCTATTTTATCTGACACGATCGCTGCTTCACTAACTTGAGTGCTACCTTTGAGTATGTATAGGTTTCTGACCTTTTCAGCCTTCATAACAACCAAGGCTCCTTTCGAGACTTTCATCACACTGGAATTCTAACCTGTAAACTTATAACCATTCGAATCCAAAACTCCCAAGGAAATCAAGTTTTTCTTTAGATCAGGTACATGCCTAACATTAGGTAATGTTTTAATTGTACCATCATACATTTTAATTTTCACATTTCCAATCCCAACAGTCTGACAAGATGCATTATTTATGATGAATATAGAATTACCATTTATATTTTCATATGATGAAAACCAATTTCGGTGCGAACTCATATGATGAGACGAACCAGAGTCTAATAGCCAATAGTCAGCATCTTGTGAGATATTACAAACAGGGAGAGCTTCAGAAATTAAAACCTCATCAACCATACCTGAATCTAATTTATTTTCTTCCTTGTTGTTTTTTCTGAATCCTTCCGTTTCCAACAATCCTGTTTGAGATGTCCTAGTTTGTTGCAATACAAGGTTTCCAATTTTCCCCATAAACCGGCAACTATGCTCTCTTCAACAATATTGAAAATAAAATCATCTGCGAAACATAACCGAATTGTACTGAGGGCTTGGGCATCCATGTCCTCCCTGTCCAAATCTGTCATGTTAGCTGGTTTTTTCTTTACCTCGCCTAGTGCTTTGTGCAACCCCTTTTGCACTAGAAAATCCTTAACCTTCAACATCCACAATGCAAAATTATTTTTTTCGGTGAACTTATTCACCTCAAATTTTGCATTTGAAATTTTTTCCATTTCACCTCCTAGTTTTCCCTTCTCTTTCCAACTAGAATTTTTCCTTCTTTCCCAACTAGGGTTTTAACAAAAAAAAAAAAAAAAAATTCCCTCTTCTACTATGTTTAAAAAAAATTTCCCTCTTCTCCTAGGTTTTTTTTTTTTTTTGAGTTTCATATTTTCCTTTCCCAAAAAAATATATTTTCCTTCCCTTTTATTCAAAAAATTTCTTCACAATTTCTTTAAATCTGCTCAAAAAACCTACTCAGAATTTTTCTGAAACCCTATTGCACTTTTACTCAACATAATTTTTTTTTCCTGAAACCCTAATCCATCAATAGATTTTCTGAAGAATCAATTTTTTCATACTTGTTCACAGCCCCCAAAAAAAGAAATTAAGAATTACTCTGCAAACAGCTTCTACCTCAATGGATGTGAGTGCGCAGACATGTTCTCCTCGTGATTGTGAGTGTTTCGGCACACGTTCTTCTGCTCTTTCAACGATTTCAGGCAGTTGTGAGTGCTTTTTTCCTCAGCAGGCTTTGCTCAGACAACAACTTTCAACAGCTCCAGCACTTCTCTCTTCAAACTACAGCCTTTCTTTGGCTTTCAGAAAACCCCTCACTTCATTTCTCTTTAGCGGTTACAACCCTCACAGGTTCCAGGACAAATTAATGCATTCGGGATGGCCTCTGCAACCTCCACATTCAAACGAAGTTCTCCAATGGTCAAAACTGCTCACCAGTGCTTCCGAGTCAGATCGAATCTCTGACCCCGGCGTCCATATCCAGGCTACGCCGTGTATCTAACCACTCAACAGTCACGTTCCTCCTCTGAGCAAAAAACCACTGCATATGTATCAGTCAGTGATTCCTCCTCCACACCGGCCTGTCTCTAACGCGTTTCACCTACCTCCTTGTCGACCACGCCAACCATGCCACAACACACACTTGTTGAAACTTATGGAGACTTTCAATGTGTGTATGGACCATCACCTTTGAGCTAGGTCATGAGATATGCTTCTCAGTGCTTTGAAAAAAGAGCACGGTCTTTCGAAACCCTTACCGAATTGCACTTCCTCCGGTCTAGAATGAACAGTCACCACAACAATTTCGAAACCCTTATCGATTCGATCCCAGTTAATGGAGTTCGATCTTAAATACAACGGATCCTCCATGCCACCTAATTCTTTGGTACCACTTATTGTGGGAAATAATAAACAAGAAGGAAATAAAATGCATATAACTGAATGGAAAACTGAAGGGTAACACACAATAGTAAACACACAGAATTTTACGTGGTAAAACCTCGACAGGGTGTCAAGGAAACCTCCACTGGGCAAGGGATTGGAAACTCTTATTAGTAAAATTATTCTCCGTACATACAAGCCTCTCTGGCCACCTCTTTAAACTTATTCCATTTCATTAGTCTAACTATATTTTGTTATACAACCAATTAACGGTCAATAAGTAATTTGCCGAGAATTACTTATTTACATTTTGTTGTCATAATTTAACAAATAATATTTGGATTGGATGGAATGTTGTGATATCCCCAGCTGCATATATTTAGAATGATATATAAATTCTCAGAATATGTACTTATTTTTTATATTATTAATACAGAATAGCATTTTTTTTTCTTCTAGGGAAAAAAAAAACACCTAGTAAGATAGAGGACGAGATAACAACCTCCCCTCAATACACCAGACTCATGAGCCAATGACCAACTACTATCGTGAATTGATATTTAAAACTCATTAAGGCAGACATACTAAAGAAAATGCATTTACTCCTTCCATCACCACCTCAACTTGAAACAAGCGTTACATCGACGCATATGCACAAGTCATCGAAATTCCCAGTTGTACACCCCATGGGGAACTATATTGAGAATTACTTTTTTATAACATTATATAATGTTAAATTAATTTTTTATAATGTTGTAATATATTTTGTAAGTTTTTATTTAAATAATTCTAGATAAAATCGTAATTTTTTAAAATATATTTTTGAATGGATAAATGAATTTAACACTTATATTTATTACATTTTACATAATTCAAACTTATAATTCGGACTTATAATTTTGAAAAAAATTTACCAAATCAAATTTTTTTTTTTTTAAGAATCTAATTCCAACTACCCACAAGGTGTCGAAATCGTCCATCCAAGTGTCCTAGTTTAGTTTCACTTAGTCGAGTTCTATTTCAGTTTCACCGAAGTCATTTATTGTTGATGTATCCAATGTAATATTATTTAACTCATTCGTAATATTGAGAAGAGAAGTCCTTTGCTCCACTTCTTTTCAGTTTTAAATTATTTTTGTGGTATGAGAGCTAGCTTGCAATAGGACTCCCTGAGAGAGCGACAACTAGAGCGAAGTTGGAGCAGCAAAAGTGTTAAGAAATTTGAACAAGCCTCCTGCAGAAAAGTGGTAGAGAGAAAGCCAGTTAGAGAAGAATACTAAGATTTTTTTTTAAAATTCATGTGCATCTATAAAATGTGTTACTAACGTGCCCCATCAATTCAGAAAATGTGTTATTAACGCAGGGTAAGAATTCATAAGTAGCATGGGACGTTATTAGCACAACTAATAATTTTATAAGAAAAATTGGTTTCAAAAGCGTTACAAAAATTCCAGCACAGCAGTTTGAAGTCCACCTCTCATGAAAGGTTTGAAAAGTCAAAATTTCAAAATGTTGATTAATGCATTTTCTAGAGGAAAATAGGCACCGATCAGTGCAATGCCTATGAGGCAAGATCGTTCTGATCAGCAAGGATCTGAGCGAGATAATAGAACTGATCCATTGAAACCTTGTACAAATCTGGTCCCAACGTGATCAACATGGTAGAGGTGTGATGGATGCGTGCCAATGAAGGATCTGCTACCAGTGTGAGCTTGTTTCATAAGAGCGATCTGTGGATCTTTAGTTTAGCATCAAATTGATGTGCTTCCTTAGACTTTTCAGTGATTTTCTGATGTGTAGATGTTATTTCTTGTCCATATGCCTCGTTTTCCTCTTGCAATGAATCCTCCCTTTGTTGTACCTGCATTCAAGTAGTAGAGTGGGCATTGAGTTGAAGTGTGAGTGAAGAATTAGAGTTTGAGGTTTTTGTATGAAGATGGGGAAATTTCTGAGGAATGTGTTGCGTAAAAAACTAGAGAGTACATTGCAGAGATGTCTCTTTTTTATTTAATTCTCTTAGGAAATCAAAGAAATCAAAGCAGGGTGTTATTAACGCACACATAACTCTTAAAATCCTTATTAGCCCTATTAGATCCACATTAGTTCAGTCAAGGCTGTTGGAATTATACTCCCAACCACCACCATGAATGAGAAGCAATAGCAGCCCACATTTCATCAATTTTGTGCAAAGAAGGACAAGCAAGGATCTAAGAGCCTGAAGGAATTTCCATGCAACGACAAAAAATATAGTACCCGAGCCATCCTCTGTGTTTATTTCTTCAACCACCGACTTAAATTACCTTTTGCCCACATCGCACAATCGCAACTTTTTGTTTTACCATTTAATCCATTCATCATATGTTATTCTACCACCGATGTGATATCTGGTGTGACCCACCTTAACCTTAGCGCATGAGACAAAATGTTGTTTTGCACCTTATTCCTTTGTATTTACCTTACCGTAATTATCAACAGTTAGTCGCACTGCAGAGCACACTTTGCAATGTTTACCACTTACCTTCCGCCATCCACAAGTTATGTTATTTGTCGTGCTATGTGATTGTGCTATGGCACATCTCATTCGCAACCATTTAAGTTTACCACTTAGTGATAGCAAGTTAAAATGTTTGTTTTACGGTGCCATCCTCCCATCACACATCATGCCTGAAAGGATTTAAGTTTACCCGTGTTTGCACCAGTTAAGAGTTAATTTTGTCAATCTGTGATCTGTGATGAAGCATCAGACGCAATGAGGTTTCAGAGCCAAAACCGATATTATTCGAAGTCCACCCTTTTGTATTCTGAATGCATTTTTATGTGTTTTCATGTATAAACTAGAATACAGCCTGTGTGCCGATTTAATCAAGATATGGGTTTTTTGATAGCTCAAGGAGGAGAAGTTGTTGAACGTCCGTTCAACAATTGAATAACATTGAATAGAATTAGTTTTTACTGGCTTCAGTCGTTTTGTATAAGAAACATACTTTTCATTTCTTTACAGAGAGAGCAATGAATATAAAAATGAATTTTGTTCCTCTCCTATGTTTCATGTTTTCTGTGTATGACTGTTTATTTTTCCACATTATTTATAGTCTCTGTGTTGTTGGGGGGAAACACATTTCCTTTGTTATTGTTTCGTTGAATATTTCCAACATGGTATGAGAGTAGGCATAGGATTTTAGTAAAATAACAAGCTCTCTTTACTGAAGAAGGTGTAATATTTTTTGTTTGTAGAAGCAAAAGTCTCCAGCAATGAGAAAACTTTTACAGAAGTAAGAAAGTTTGTGTTTACACAGTCAGAATGGCAGCAGCAGGCACACGCCTGAAAAATCGCAAATTACCGCAGTTCAATGGTAAAAACTATGAATTATTGGGCCATTACAATGAGGGCCATTTTTTATTCACAATATATATGGGAGATGGCTAAAACTAGCTTTCTAAAACCAGTAAATCTGGTGGCACTTACTTCTTTGATAGCAGCAGAAAGAGACTTGCTGAAAGGAAATAGGAAGAAGGACTCCAAATCCCTCTTCTATATCTTTCAAGAATTACATGAGAGTGTCTTCCTAAGGATTGCAGTAGCAACAAAGTCCAAGGAGGCGTGGGATATTCTCAAGACAGCCTATCAAGGCATGGAGAAAGTCACGATAGAAAAATTACAAATGCTAAGGAGAGATTTTAAAACTCTTTGTATGAAAGAGTTTGATAACTTAGACTCATTCTTCACACATGTGATTGGGTTGGTTACCCAGATAAGGTCTCAATGAGAGACACTTGAGTAAAGAAGAATAGTGGAGAAAATATTAAGAAGTCTACCATCAAGATTTGATGCCATAATAGAGGCAATAAAAGAGACAAAGGATCTCTCACAATTTTCAGTGGATGAGCTTTTCTGCATCCCTAATGTCTCATGAACATATAATTAATATAACAATGAACTTTTGATTGGAGCATTCTTTCAAGAAACAAATGTCTTTCGCCTGAGGTAGACGTCAAGGAAGATAAAACCATCGAGGAAGAGGAATAAGCCCAGAAAGAGGTGGAAGAAACAACCCTGCAAGCACAAGTGGAAGGGGCAGCAGCCAAAATCAAAGGGAAGGCTCAAGCCAACACCAAGCACAAGAACAAAGGTATGAAAAATGCCAAGTCCAATTTCATTATTGTAAAAATTATGGGCATTATGCCAATGAATGTAGGAAGAAACAAAATAACATGAATAATAGGCAAAATGTAAATTTTGAAAAAGTAAGTAAGAACCAGAGTAATGTTCTTTTAACATGTTATATATCGCAAGAAAAACAATAAGATGTATGTTTCTTAGACTCAGATTGTAGAAACCACATGACTGGAAACATAACAATGTTTTCCAATCTAGATGAGAGTGTTAAATCTGAAGTGACAACAGGGACAGATAATAAAGTCTCTCTCATGGGGAAAGGAAGAGTGTCAATACTTAAAAGAAAGGGAGAAAATAAGTTTGTGCCAGATGTCTATTATGTACATGGCCTGAAATGTAACCTTATGAGCATTGGACAGCTCATGAACAAGGGCTCCGATGTATTTTTTAAGAATGACATGTGTACAATCATGGACATACCTCCAAGTAAGAGGGTCATTGCAGAAGTGAAAATGAAAAATAATAGGATGTTTCCTCTCAAGTTGAGAACAGAGTTGAAGGAAGGAGGTGTGGTAGCAGCAGTCACAAAAGAGGTCCTTCAAGAAGAAGTGAAAGACAAAAACTGGTTATGGCACTTGATATTTGGAAATCTCAATTTTGGAGGTTTGAACCTCTTGCATAGAAAAGAGATGGTAAAAGGTTTACCACTCATAGAGAAATCAGCCAGCCTATGTGAAGGCTACATCTTAGGGAAACAACACATAGAATCATTCCCAGTAGGGAAGAGTATAAGGGCGAAAACACCCTTAGAGATTTTCCACTGATATTTTTGTGGACCAATAAAAAGACCATCTTCAGCTAGCAGTCGTTATGTTTTTACATTTATAGATGATTACATAAAGACATGGGTGTATTTATTAAAACACAAGAGTGAAGTGTTTGAATAGTTCTACCACTTCAAAGATCTTGCAAAGAAGAAAAATGGGCACTACATAAAAGTGATGAGACCTGACGGAGGTGAAGAATATATCTCCAAATATTTCCTACTTTTTTTTAGGGAAAATGGCATACAAAAGTAGTTTACCACAAGGTACAGACCACAACAAAATGGTGTTGCAGAAATAAATAATACAACCATCATGGACATGGTCAGAAGTATGCTGAAGGAAAATCATTTGCCAAATGAATATTTGGCAAAAGTTGTAAATTGTGAAGCTTATATTTTAAATAGATGTCCAACCAAAGTTGTTATGAACAGAGTTCTGGAAGAAGCATGGCGTGGAAAAAAGTAGTTTTTCACTCACATGAGAGTATTTGAATGTGTGGCATATGCACATGTCCCACATCAGCTAAGGAAGAAGTTGGATAGCAAGGGGGAGAAGTGTATATTTGTTGGATACAGTGATGAATCCAAGGCCTAAAAACTCTATAATCCATCAACCAAGAAATTTATAATCAACAGAGATGTGAAATTCATTAAAGAAGAAGTTTGGGATGGAAGCTTAGAGAAAACAATGAATATGAAGACATGTATGTCTCACGAAGAGAAAGAGGAATGCACAACAACAAATAAATCCTCCATGGTGGCTCTTCCTCCACCTACACAAGCGCAGCAGAGCACACCACAACGAAGCAACAAAAAAACAGTGAAAAATCAAGGAAGTTCTTCTCCAAGAACACCACAAGGATCTAAAACTCCCTCGAGTTCAAGTTAAAATACAAGCACACTAAGAATACCAAGATTTAGAATTTTGAGTGAAATTTATGAGCAAGAAGCTGATAATAATAATGGTGTGAATTATTTATTTTCTTTTTTTTTTATCATGTTGATGACCCAATTCATTTTGAAGAAGCAATAAAACTAGAAAAATGGATTGAAGCAATGAATGAAGAGATTGGTGAGATAGAAAAGAATGACACATGGGAGTTCGTGGACCTCCCACAAGGTGAAGAAGTCATTGGATTCAAATGGGTCTATAAGACCAAAATCAATGTTGAAGGGAAGATAGAAAGACATAAAGCAAGACTTATTGTCAAAGAATACAAGAAGCAATAAGGAAGAGATTATGAAGAAACATTTGTACTAGTTGCAAGGATGGAAACAATGCGGACAGTGTTGTAACACCCCTAGTTTATGTTTTCTTTTAAGCTAGACATTTGAACTTCAATCCAAAGGGGAGTGGACCCCAATGGATAAATATGGTGTGGATGTAATTAAAATTTTAATTATGAAAAATAAATAAAATAATTCTGTGCATATTGACCAAATGAGAATTTTGAGATCACTTGCCAAATCCATGAGGTATGGAAAGAGGCTAAGACTTTCCCCAAAAAAAATTCAAAGATCCTTGAAAGATTTTATTTCTAATTTATATTTTTGGGAAAAATCTAGATTTTCCCCAATGAGGTGGAAAGTAGTTGGGAAGAGGTAAAAAACTGGAAATGAAGAAAGTAGCTTTAAAAGTCCCTTAATAAGGGAAGCCTAGGCAAACATGGAGAAAAGCATCCTGTAATTCTAGACACAGAATTAGAAACAGGATTTGTGGAGCAAAAGCTTAAATAAGCTATTCCAGAACAGATTGAGGTTGGTCTGTTCTAGGAGAGGATCTCAGCTCGGGGGTGAGTTCTGGAGACAGAGGAACTCTACGGTTGGGAGGTTGGTCAATTACAGAAGTGGTATGTCCATAATTATTCTAGGAATAGTTAAAATATCCGGTTTTGTGCAATATGGTTGAGGACTGTAGAGGTTAATTTAGATTAATTTTTTTTTTAAGTGTGATTCCTTACATTTAACAGAGATGTATAGAGGAAATAAATCTTCTTAACTCTCTATAGTTGTAGGAAAAAAATCTGTAGGGAGAATCCATCAGAGTCTCTAAACCAATGATTGGTTTAAATTTGAGGATACATCTTACCCCACAGATGTTTTAGTAGTTTAACTTTAATCTACTTATGGACTAATAATATAATTGTCACATATATGGAAGAAACACTATTACATGAAATAGATAAAATTTAAACCAGACATATCTCAAACCTGTTCCATTTAGGTGATGGGAAAAATTATGAAGGTTAAGAAGTATAGAATAAAATTATGCAGGTGTAATTATAACTGATTTTAGTATTCATGAATCACCTAAGAAGCAAGGAAAAATTCAAGAGAAATTTTTTTACAGTTAATATAAAGAGGCCCTATGGGTAGACTGTATAGTGTTAAAACAATTAATTTTCCTTCAGAGATCTGCATATAGAAACATAGTAATCTACAGTTTGCAAGTTAAACTCAAATGAAAATAGGTGTATTTTATATCCGTATTGTGAATTTAGAAGGTTAAATCTAATTCAGACCCTTTCATTTATTAGACTGAAAACTGTGATAGAAGAGACAAAAATATATATAGACAGTCATTTCAGTATAATCTATGCTTGACATTAAAGTGAGGCAAAGTGCCTTGAAAGATATGGTTATGAACTAGATGAGGGAACTTTAGATACATCTATGTACTTGCATCATACTAATATTTTCCAGAGTTATATTAACATATGTACCTGCTGAAAAAATTGAGTATAAACAATTAAATCATATAATATTTTAACTCTCTGTAAGTGATACAAATAAATGTCCTATTGAAAGCTGGTAGTGTATGAACAATGTCTAGACTCAAATGGAAGTAAAGACATGAACCAAAATCAGTTCTGTAAATGATTGTAGTTCTGATATATATACTGACAAAAGAGTTATGAAATTAAGAACTGGAGATAAAAAATTTGTAAGCTATCAATCGTAACTGAAGCCTAGTATCATATACAAAAATAAATAAACATCGAAAGAGAATTAATTACGAGAAATTAATGAATGTAGACAATTATTTTATGGAGTTACTACTATTAACTAGATGAAATCATGATATAAATTAAATGTAGAGGAAAGAAACCATGGACGAACCCAACTAATAGCATGATTTTATGCAAATAAAAATTAATCTAGTGTAACCACGAGAGCTCGTTCGTATGAATACAGGACTGTATATAATTTTAAATATGAACAAGTATATGTAGACTTCCATCTGAGTTACGAGAAGTCATAACGATAAATAAGTAACCAAACCCCATCAGGGAAAAACTCATACGAAATTTCACAGGCGTGGACTTGAATAATAACGTATAGATGTGTTTAGGCCAAATTATCAATCTCAGCGCCTGTGAATTATTCCTAAACTAATAAAATTCCATTCTGTAGAGAATTAAAAATTCTAAGACATAGAAATCATTTCCATCAGGAAAATGGCTAGGTCGAAAAGATTCAATTTACCACCAACCTGGAATAAGAGAGAGAGACGTCATTAAAATATTTGACTGAAAGCCAAAATGAAAGACGTAGTAAGGGAGAACACAGTGATGGCTCGGTTAACTAGTACCTATAGTTCAAACAAATAAGAAATCGTTTGCAGGCTCAATATTAAAAGGAACATCAGACTTCAAACAAAAGCTGGAGAAGGAGTTCCCTTACCTGGCAAACTAGATCTCTTCATCCATACGAAACCTTCAATAGAAAAGGGATGAGGGTTTAGCATTAAACTAGATAATCAATATGGCAAAGATTCAGTCGAAAAACAACAAATTGTTACAAACAGAGGAAAAATGTTTACCCTCGGCTCATAAGCTTCCTCTGTCGAAGACAAAACGATATGATAGCCTTGATGGAGCAATATTCTCTAGCGTGATAACATACAGAGTTATCCGTGAATCTGGAACAATTCCCTTCGAAGGGATAAACCAACCAATATGTATCATAGGTAGTCACCACCATTAAACCTCTGCGTCTAGTTAACTATTCAACGCCAAAATTTACAGAGTGGGCGTAAAACGAGCAACAACCAATGCTACAAGTGTTAATACAGTGTTTTACAATAAAATTTGGAGGAACATGACCATTATCAAACTCCAGGAGAAATATTAAATAGACGGCATAGAAAACAGAGAAATAAATTGGAAAAAATTTATATACTTACCATAACACATCGTGCCACCATCGGTCACAAAAACCAGAGAGTGACAAGGGCAAAGTCTCGCCTTCCAAGGCACCAGAGTGAACTAGATAGAAAACACCGGGAAAGAGTAAATTAAATGGCGAATGATTAAAATAGAAGACCAGCAGAGAAACCCTAAGGGAAATCCCACCGTCCACGTGGTGGCCATCGACCAATGGTTACGCGGATCCAAGCATAATTATGGAGTTAACAAAGGGATTGATAACAAATTCAATACAAAACGTACTGGTACAGTTAAATTGAAACTCAGGTCAATAAAATATTATTGTTTTTGTGGCTCACGACGAGATAGAAACATTGCTCGCCTCACTTAGGTGAACGTACATGATTAAAATCAATACGCATTGAAAACTTGATGGTTGACGATGCCGTCATGAACAAGAAAAATTTAAGTGCTATGTACCATAAATATCACACAAGAACCCAAACACTATACGTTGAATATTTCTCGGTACCTCTTATCTGCATACGACCATATAGTTACATGTATAATGAAATTTCATTGGAGCTAAGTATAAATTCCTTCTGTTAGGATTTATTTTCACTCCACGTGACAAGGATACTAAACTCCTATACATATATATAAAAGCCCAAGTGTGCGGCAAACGATGTTAGCATAGTAACTCGACATTTCATAAGATATTAAGACCACGATCTAACAAATAAATCACATGGGTAGTAAATTAAGGAGCATGTTAGTTAAATATAAAACAAAAATAATTTTAATACTCCTACTCATAACCTATCACTTATAGGTATGAAGGCATAAAACAATTATATTTAATATAGGTATATTAAATATAATTAAAGGAGGAGATCATTGTGTAGAATGACTGAGTAATTGGAAAAAAATTGGGAAGGATAAAGGGATAGTGACAATTGAAAAAAAAAGCAAATTTTGTTTTTTTTTATTGTGGAAATTCGTTGAGAGACATTACAAATGGTATCAGAGCTCATGTTAGCAAAAACTGGGTTCTTGTTGTGCTCACTGTATAAATTACTTTCTGTTAGAATTATTTTTTTTTGTTACTGATGTTGTTTTGTTTAGTGTACAGTGTGGTACTGGAATTGAAAGTTAATTGCTGAAGGAGATGAAATTTATGTTGATCTGCATGATGAAGATAACACAACAGATCCCAACGGTCCTTTGATGGCTATGTTGCATGGGTTGCAATGGTCGATAGCTGAGCTAAGAAGTCAAAATGACAGGTTGTCATTAGCTAGTGAGGAGAAGGAAAAACTCATAAGAGAACTGACTTCTAGGAATAGCCAAGAAGGTGAAGGTTCTAGAAAGAGGAAGAAAGGAAAGTTATCTGATGAGTCTGAAGAAGATGACACTACTAGACACCAGTCTAAATAGAGAAAGGAATTACAGGGGTAATTCCGGAAAATTAAGCTTCCCTCCTATGATGGGGAGAAGGAGGAAGATGTTGAGGCATGATTGTTAAATATGATTAAGTATTTCCAGGTCTATGAATACGAGAGCAATATGAAGGCCAGGTTAGCTTTCTACCAGTTGCAGGGGAAGGCTACCTTGTGGTGGGAGAAGACAAAAATGGTCCATGCTATTGATGAAAAGACAGTGACTTGGGAAGATTTCCAAGTCAAGTTTAAAAACTGCTATTTGAATGAATGTTATTATGATGATAAAGCAAAGGAGTTCCATGAAATTAGATTGGGAAAACTCACCATAGATGAGTTTGTCACCAAGTTTACAAATCTGTTAAGGTATGTTCCTTGTATTCGTGAAGAGAAGGAAAAAGTACAGAGGTTTTTGAACTGTTTACCTATGGTGTACAAGGAGAAAATAGAGTTCGATAACCCAAAAACCATGGATGAAGCGGTAAGGAATGCTAGATTATGCTACCAGTAGTTTAAAGGAAAGGGTGAGCATGGAAAAAGCTGGGTAAATAAGAGCAAATTCAAAGGAAAGAAATAGAAACCATCTTACTTGAAGAATTTCAGAAGGGACCATCAGTAGAAGAGATTTAAAAAACCAAAGGAAATTAAAACTACTCAGTCCCAGGTTGGTTCAAAACAAATAGATGGGGACAATAAAAAGGAAGGAACCGTTAAAATGCGGGAACCCTTGAAATGTTGGGGCTATGGATAACCTCATCTGCTGAGGGATTGTGCACACCAAAACATTCAGATGATTATGAGGGATCGAGAAGCTACCACAGTAAATGACATAGCAAGGAACATACCCACATTCAGTGCAGCCTAGGAGAGCTGACAAGCAGAACAACAAGCAACTATGGTCGAGATGGAAGGTAAGATTGTTGACCAAGCTGATATAGTTTTGATTGATCCTGGTGCTTCTTTGAGTTACATTAGTCCACAAGTTGTAGAGAAATGCAATCTCAAAACTGAAAAATTCCAGCAGCCTTGGCTAGTCCAGTTAGCCACTAGCACCAAGAGGAAAGTAACTCATAAGTTACCTCAAACAACAATTAAGTTAAATGATTTTCAGATAGAAGTAAACTTAAAATTTTTACCATTAGGCTCCTATGATTTGCTGATAGGAATGGACTGGTTAGAAAAGAGAAAGGCTATGATGAACTATTGGGATAAAACTCTACACTGCATAGATGAGGAAGGGAGACCCTTTATACTCAAGGGAAAACCAAAACCAATTTATGTAAGACAAATATCAGCTTTATAATTAAAAAGAACACCTAGGAAAGGGTATCAAGTATATGCTGTACAGGTTGAAAAATTAGGGCAACAACTTGAAAAAAACCTAATAGACACTCTGCCAGTGGTAAGAGAGTTCAAGGAAGTTTTTCCAGATGATATTCCTCATCTTTGTCCTAAAAGAGAGATTGAATTTTCCATCTATTTGGTGCCTGGAGAAACACCTGTTTCCAGAGCCCCTTATCGGATGAGCCCTCCTGAACTCATGGAGTTGAAAATGCAATTGCAACAATTTTTGGATAACGGTTATATCAGACCAAGTGTGTCTCCTTGGGGAGCACCGGTGCTGTTTGTGAAAAAGAAGGATGGAACCTTTAGAATGTGCATTGACTAGCATCAACTGAATAAGTTGACAATAAAAAATAGATACCCATTTCCCAGAATTGATGACCTTTTTGATCAGGTAAGAGGGGCTTCTATATTTTCTAAGATTTATCTGAGGACTGATTATCACCAACTCAAAATTAAGGAGGAAGACATTAGTAAAACAATTTTTCGAACCAGGTATGGTCATTACAAATTTGTAGTCCTACCTTTTGGGTTGACAAATGCCCCTACCACTTTTATGTGATTGATGAATAGCATTTTGAACAAGTACTTAGATAAATTTTTACTGGTGTTCATAGACGATATTCTGATTTATTCAAAAAGTGAGAAAGAGCACCAGGAACACTTAAGAATAGTTTTGCAAACTTTGAAGGAAAACCAGTTATATGCCAAATTCAGTAAATGTGAATTTTATAAAGACAAGATTCAATACTTGGGACATATTATTTCGTAACAAGGGTTCGCTGTTGACCCTGAGAAAATAAAGGCTATTAGAGAATGGCCGGTGCCAACTTATGTTTCAGCAGTGAGATCATTTATGGGAATTGCAGGTTTTTATCGCATATTTTTAGAAAGATTCTCTGCAATAGCATATTCTATAACTTCACTACAAAGAAAAGGTGTCAAATTTGAGTGGAATGAAAAATGCCAAAATAGTTTTGAGCAACTAAAATTAAAACTCACTATAGCCCCTATACTGAAGATTGCAGATCTTGACAAAGAATTTGTTGTGTGCACTGATGCATGTAGAGAGGGGTTGGGAGAAGTTTTGCTGCAAGAAAATTTTGTTATTTCATATGAATCTAGGAAACTTAAGAAACATGAACAAAATTACAGTGTATATGATCTGGAATTGGCTGCTGTAATTCATGCCTTGAAAATGTGGTGACACTATCTTCTTGGAAATTTTTTTACATTGATGACAGATCATATTAGTCTGAAATATTTCTATTCTCAAACAGATTTGAATGCCCGATAAGCCAGATGGCTATCCTTGCTGAGTGAATTTGATATGGATATAAAACATATCAAAGGGAATGAAAACAAAATTGTTGAGGCGCTAAGAAGAAACGCTTGCCAAAACATAACTAGCATTGGGGGTAGTGCAAGTATTGATTTAGAGGAACTAGTTAAAAGGGTAGCAGACGAAGATCCCAATTATGAAAGTCTGCAATTAAAAATACAGAAAAAGGAAATGGCTGAGTACACTCAAAACTAGAAAGGACTAATCTACTATAAAAATAGATTGTATATCCCCAATGTAGAGTCCTTGAAAAAAGAGATCCTAGATGAATATCATAAAATGCCATATTCAGGACATCCTGGATATGAGAAAATGCTAACAGCCTTGAAAAAAAAATTGTTTTGGTCAGGAATGAAAAAAGATGTAGTAGAATATTTAGCTAGATGCATGGAATGTCAAATAGTTAAAGTTGAACACCAGCATCCAACTGGTCTTCTAAATCCCTTTCCAATTGCAAAATGGAAGTCGGACATTGTTTCTATAGATTTCATAACCGGATTACCCAGAACAAAGTACCATCATGACTTAGTGATGGTAGTGGTAGACATTTTAACAAAGACTGCACACTTCATACTTGTAAAATCTACTTTTGGGATAGCCCAAGTAGCATATGTGTTCGTTAAATAAATAGTAAGGCTACACGGGGTCCCAAAGATGATTGTTTCAGATAGAGATGGTAAGTTCACATCAGCTTTTTGGAAAGGTATGTTTGGGGGCATAGGCATTAAACTGAATTTTAGCACTACATATCACCTTCAGACAGACGGTTGAACAAAGAGAACCAATTAGATTCTGGAGGATATGTTGAGAATGTATGTGATGGATAGGCCATCAAAATGGGAAGACTACTTGCATTTAGCTGAATTTGCCTACAACAACAGCTATCAGTCCTCCATCAAAATGATTCCATTTGAAGCACTTTATGGAAGGAAGTGTTGTACTCCTTTAAGTTGGAGCCAACCTAAAGACAAGCTAGTATTGGGGCCAGATACCTTACAATAAATGGAAAGGATTGTCAAAAAAATACAAATAAATATCAAGACAGCACAGGATCGACAGAAAAAATATGCTGATAAAAAGAGGGTGCATCGAGAGTTGAAAGTGGGTGATCATGTGTACCTGTGTATTAAACCAAAAAAGAGCACAGTTTATGCTGGAAATTGTGCAAAATTGGCTCCTAGATATTGTGGGCCTTTTGAAGTATTAGAAAGGGTGGGACCAGGGGCTTATAAGCTGGCCCTCCCGCCCCATGTTAAAGTTCATGATGTGTTTCATGTTTCGTTATTGAAAAGATATATACATGACGCTTCTCACGTTGTGGATTCGAATGTGATACAGGTGGAACCATAAGGGGAGTTCCTTCTAGAGTCGCTTCAAATATTGGAGCGGGAAGAAATTAAATTGAGGAACCGAACAGTAGCAAGAATAAAGGTGCAGTGGAAGCACTTTACTGCTAAAGAAGCTACATGGGAAAGAGAAGGTGAGATGATGGAAAAATATCCATATTTGTTTGAAAAATGAACTCTAGTAGTTAGTTGTCAACATTGAGGATGGTGTTTGTTTTCAAAGGGGGAATATGTAACACCCCTAGTTTATGTTTTCTTTTAAGCTAGACATTTGAAATTAAATCCAAAGGGGAGTGGACCCCAATGGATAAATATGATGTGTATGTAATTAAAATTTTAATTATGAAAAATAAATAAAATAATTATGTGCATATTGACCAAATGAGAATTTCGAGATCACTTGCCAAGCCCATGAGGTATGGAAAGAGGCTAAGACTTTCCCCAAAAAAATTTCAAAAATCCTTGAAATAATTTATTTCTAATTTATATTTTGAGGAAAAATATAGATTTTCCCCAATGAGGTGGAAAGTAGTTGGGAAGAGGTTAAAAGCTGGAAAAGCAGAAAGCAGCTTTAAAAGTCCCTTAATAAGAGAAGCCTAGGCAAACAGGAAGAAAAGCATCATGTAATTCTGGATGCAGAATTAGAAACATGCTTTGGGGAGAAAAAGCTTAAATAATCTATTCCAAAACATATTGAGGTTGGTCTATTCTAGGAGAGGATCTCAGCTCAGGGGTGAGTTTTGGAGACAGAGGAACTCTACGGTTGGGAGTTTGGTTAATTACAGAAGTGGTATGTCCATAATTATTCTAGGAATGGTTAAAAGATCTGGTTTTGTACAATATGGTTGAGGACTGTAGAGGTTAATTTAGATTAAAAAAAAATTTAAGTGTGATTCCTTACATTTAATAGAGTTGTATAGAGGAAATTAATCTTCTTAACTCTATATAGTTGTAGGAATAAAATTTGTAGGGAGAATCCATCAGAGTCTCTAAACCAATTATTGGTTTAAATATGAGGATACATCTTATCCCATAGATGTTTTAGTAGTTTAACTTTAATCTGCTTTTGGACTAATAATATAATTGTCACATATATGGAAGAAACACTATTACATGAAATAGATAAAATTTAAACCAGACATATCTCAAACCTGTTCCATTTAGGTGATGGGAAAAATTATGAAGGTTAAGAAGTATAGAATAAAATTATGCAGGTGTAATTATAACTGATTTTAGTATTCATGAATCACCTAAGAAGCAAGGAAAAATTCAAGAGAAAATATTTTATAGTTAATATAAAGAGGCCCTGTGGGCAGACTATATAGTGTTAAAACAGTTAATTTTCCTTCAGAGATCTGCATATAGAAACATAGTAATCTACAGTTTTCAAGGTAAACTAAAACGCAAATAGGTGTATTTTATATCCGTATTGTGAAGTTAGAAGGTTAAATCTAATCTAGACCCTTTCATTTATTAGACTGAAAACTGTGATAGAAGAGAAAAATATATATATAGACAGTCATTTCAGTATAATCTATGCTTAACATTAAAGTGAGGCAAAGTGCCTTGAAAGATATGGTTATGAACTAGATGAGGGAAATTTAGATACATCTATGTACTTAATTCATACTAACATTTTCCAGAGTTATATTAACATATGTACCTCCCTGAACAAATTGAGTATAAACAATTAAATCATATAATATTTTATCTCTCTGGAAGTGATACAAATAAATGTCCTATTGAAAGCTGGTAGTGTATGAATAGTGTCTAGACTGAAATGGAAGTAAAGACATGAACTAAAAGCAGTTCTGTAAATTATTATAGTTCTGATATATATACTGACAAAAGAGTTATGCAATTAGTAACTGGAGATAAAAACTATGTAAGCTATCAACCGTAACTGAAGCCTAGTATTATATAAAGAAAAAAATAAAGATCGGAAGAGAATTAATTACGAGAAATTAATAAATGTATACAATTATTTTTTGGAGTTACTATTATTAACTAGACGAAATCATGATATAAATTAAACGTAGAGGAAAGAAACCATGGAAAAACCCAACTAATAGCATGATTTTATGCAAATAAAAATTAATCTAGTGTAACCACGAGAGCTCGTTGATATTAGTACAGGACTGTATATCATTTTAAATATGCACAATTATATGTAGACTTCCTTCTAAGTTACGAGAAGTCGTAACAAGAAATAAGTAACCAAACCCCATCAAGGAAAAACTTATACGAAATTTCACAGGCCTAGACTTCAATAATAATGTATAGATGTGTTTAAGCCGACTTATCAACCTCGGCGCCTGTGAATTATTCCTAAACTAATAACATTCCATTTTGTAGAGAATTAAAACTTCTAAGAGAGAGAAATCATTTCCATCAGGAAACTTGCTAGGTCGAAAAGCTTCAATTTACCACCAACTTGAAATAAGAGAGAGAGACGTCATTAAAATATTTGACTGAAATCCAAAACAAAAGACATAGTAAGGGAGAACACGGTGATGGCTCAGTTAACTAGTACCTGTAGTTCAAACAAATAAGAAATCGTTAGCAGGCTCAATATTAAAAGGAACGTTAGACTTCAAACAAAAGCTAGAGAAGGAGTTCCCTTAACTGGAAAACTAGCTCTCTTCGTCCATACGAAACCTTCAACAGAAAAGAGATGAGGGTTTAGCATTAAACTAGATAATCAATATGGCAAGGATTCAGTCGAAAAACAAGAAATTGTTATAGATAGAGGAAAAATGTTTATCCTCAGCTCATAAACTTCCTCTATCGAAGACAAAATGTTATGATAGCCTTGATGGAGCGATCTTATCTTGGGTGATAACATACAAAGTTATCAGTGAATCTCGAACAATTCCCTTCGAAGGGATAAACCAACCGATACATATCATAAGTAGTCACCACGATTAAACCTCTGTGTCTAGTTAACTATTCAACGCCAAAAATTTATAGAGTGGGCGTAAAACAAGAAAAAACCAATACTACAAGTGTTAATATAGGGTTTTACAATAAAATTTGGAGGAACACGACCATTATCAAACCCCAGGAGAAATATTAAATAGACGGCATAGCAAACTGAGAAATAAATTGGAAAAAAATTATATACTTATCATAACACATCATGCCAGCATCGGTCACAAAAACCAGAGAGTGACAAGGGCGAAGTCTCGCTTTCCATGGCACCAGAGTGAACTAGAGAATACACCCTTTGTGGAGAAAACACCGGGAAAGAGTAAATGAAATGGAGAATGATTAAAATAGAAGACCAGCAGAGAAACCCTAAGGGAAATCCCACCGTCCACGAGGTGGCCATCGACCAATGGTTACAGGGATCCAAGCATAATTATGGAGTTAACAAAAGGATTGATAACAAATTCAATACGAAACGTACTACTACAGTTAAATTGAAACTCAGGTCAATAAAATATTATTTTTTATGTGGCTCGAGACGAGATATAAACCTCTCTCGCCTCACTTAGGTGAACATACATGATTAAAATAAATACACATTGAAAACTTGAGGGTTGACGATGCCGTCGTGAACAAGACAAATTGAAGTGCTATGCACCATAAATATCACACAAGAACCCAAACGCTATACGTTGAAGATTTCTCGGTACCTCTTATGTGCATACAACCATATAGTTACATGTATAATGAAATTTCGTTGGAGCTAAGTATAAATTCCTTTCGTTAGGATTTATTTTCATTCCACGTAACAAGGATATTAAACTCCTATACATATATATATAAAAATCCAAGTGTGGGGAAAATGATGCTAGCATAGTAACTCGACATTTCATAAGATACTAAGACCATGATCTAACAAATAAATCACATGGGTAGTAAATTAAGGAGCATGTTAGTTAAATATAAAACAAAAATAATTTTAATACTCTTACCCGTAACCTATCACTTATAGGTATGAAGGCATAAAACAATTATATTTAATATAGGTATATTAAATATAATTAAAGGAGGAGATCCTTGTGTAGAATGACTGAGTAATTGGAAAAAAAATTTGGGAAGGATAAAGGGATAGTGACAATTGAAATTTTTTTTTATTTTTTTATTTTTTTTTGAGGAAATTCGTGGAGAGACATTATAAGTGTTGTCCATTGCAGCACAGAAAAAGTGGAAAGTCAACCAAATGGATGTGAAATCAACATTTCTGAATGGAGTTTTGAAAGAGGAGGTATATGTTTAACAACCTCCAGGCTATGAAATTTAAGTCCAAGAGAAAAAAGTGTGCAAGTTGAAGAAAGCTCTTTACGGGCTAAAGAAAGCACCAAGAGCATGGTACAACACGATTGATACTTACCTTATGGATAATGGGTTTGAAAAATGTTATGGCGAACCCACACTCTACATTAAATAAAATGAAGGTAAGATCCTTATTGTTGTTTTATATGTAGATGATTTAATTTTCAGAGGCAATGAAGTTTCTCTTATTGCTGATTTTAAAGAAGTCGTGAGTAGTGAATTTGAAATGACTGATTTGGGTTTATTGAGATATTTTTTGGGAATAGAAGTAAAGAAAAATGAAAAGGTAATTTTTATTCCCCAATAAAAATATGTTGAAGAAGTGTTAAAGAGGTTTAAAATGAAGAACTCCAAAGAAATAACAACTCTAAATGTCATGGGGTTAAAACTAAGCAAAGAAGATTGCAGCAAAAATATCGATCCGTCATGTACAAGAGCATAGTTGGTAGTCTAATGTATTTGAATGCAACTAGGCTTGATAGTATGTATGTTGTAATTTTAATTTCCAGATTCATGGAGACACCAAAGGAGACACATTGGAAAGCAGCAAAATAATTTTGAGGTAGGTGAATTGAACAAAGGAGTATGGTGTTCAATACTCCTCAACTGATAATTTTAGGTTGATTGGTTACACTGACAGTGATTGGGCTGGAAGTGTAGATGATATAAATAACACCGATTGGGGGCCATTTCATGGGCTTCCAAGAAGCAACCAATAGTTTCATTATCAATAGTAGAAGCAAAATATGTGGCAGCAACAACAACAACATGACAAGTAGTATGGATCAGAAGGATGCTAGGAGATTTGTGTCATGAGAAAGACAAAGGAACCACAATTTATTGTGATAATAGCTCAGCAATAGAATTGTCAAGGAATTTTGTTTTCAATAACATAAAAAAGCATATTGATGCAAAATATTATTTTATAAGAGAATTGGTTAGCAACGGTGAGATTGTTTTGTAGCATTAGAGGACAGAGGAACATTTTGTTGATATCCTCACAAAGCCATTGGGAGAGAAGAGTTTTTTTTACATCAGACAATGTCTAGGAATTACTAATGGAGGCACTTGTGATTAAGGGGGGTGTTGGAATTATACTCCCAACTACCGCCATGAATGAGAAGTGGCAACAACTCACACTTCATCAATTTTGTGTAGAGAAGGACAAGCAAGGATCCAAGAGCTTGAAGGCTTTTTCACGCAACCAAAAAAAACAGAGTACCCAATCCATCCTCTGCATTTATTTCTTCAACCATCGCCTTACCTTACCTTTTTCCTGCAGCGCGCAATCACAGGTTTTTTTTTTACCATTTCATCCATTCATCATATGTTATTCTACCATCGATGAGATATCCGGCGAGACCCACCTTAACTTTACGACATGAGCCAAAACCTTTTTTTTTTCCTAATTCCTTTGTATTTCCCTTAATGCACTTAACAACAGTTAGCCGCACTGCAAAGTAAACTTCGGAATGTTTACCGCTTACCTTCCACCATTCGCAAGTTATTTTATTTTACATGCGATCTGATTGTGCTACCGCACATCACATTCGCAACCATTTGAGTTTACCTCTTAGCGCCAGTAAGTTAAGATGTTTGTTTTGCAGTGTGATGATGCCATCACACATCGCACCCACAAGGATTTAAGTTTACCTATGTTTGCACCAGTTAAGAGTTAATTTCACCAATCTGCGATTTGTGATGAATCGTTGGATGTGATGAGGTTTCAGAGCCAGAACCGATATTATTTGAAGTCTGCTCTTTTGTGTTCTGAATTCATTTTTATGTGTTTTCATGTATAAACAAAAATACGGTCTACGTGTCGATTTAATGAATATATGGGTCTTTTGACAGCCCAAGGACGAGAATTTGTTGAACGTTCGCTCATCAATTGAATAACATTGAATATAATTAGGTTTTATAGGTGTCGGTCGTTCTGTATAAGAAATGTAATTTGCATTTGTTTCAAGAGAGAGATTTGAATGGAAAAACGAATTTCGTTCCTCTCCTGTATTTCACGTTTTCTGTGTATGACTGTTTATTGTTTCGCGTTATTTACAGTCTCTGTGTGGTTGGGGGAAACACATTTCCTTTTATATTTTTTCATTCAATATTTCCAACAAGAGCGTTATCAACATGCCATTCCAAACCAAAGAAGCTAGTAAGTTTGAGTCAGTTAAATGATTCCTCACGCATGCGAGTCTGAGGTTGAAGCACAAGCATTAAAGTTATTTTCTTTGTGTTAAAGTAATTTTCATGCTTGAAGGGAATACCAAGCATGCATGAAGGTATCATTTCTTACTTGCCTTAAAAAAAAATTAAACATATTTCATTAAAAGGTATATAAAGGATTTTGAAAGCTTTATACGAAGGTTTTTAAAAGCAAGGAAGCTCAAAAACAAAAAATATTTTTTTATTAAAGTTTTTATTTTTTTTAACTTTAAATTTGTAAAGGTTAAAGAAAAGAAAAAGGCTGCAATTTTTTAAGAGATTTTTTAAGTATTTAAAAGAGATTTAATATAGATAGAGAGGCTTGGTCAAAATGTTTAAGAAAGTGCTTTTAGTTTTAAAATTTCTTCATTTCTTCCATAAGAGAGTGAAATTTTAGTGTCGAACAAAAGCACTACACATAATCACCATGTTCGCAATTTTTTTTTCTTGTTGAGTTGCATTGATCTAAAACTTAACAAATGGGAAAAGCCAAGAGGCTAAAGAGAAAACAAGAGATTTTTGAGATCTTTTTAGATCTCGAAGTGAAGAGGAAAAATGATGCCTTTGCATTAAAATGCATAAAAGAATCTGAGGATGACAAAATTCTCCATCTGATTTCAAATTCCAAGAGAGCGAACGAGGCCTGGGATACCCTTGAGAGGTGTTTTGGTGCAGCAAGGAGCATTGAAGTTGAAGATGAAGGTGTATCTATCCTAGTATATCTACAGCGAGATGAAAAGACTCAGCCACAAGTGGATGATGTCTGTGAAGAAATTTCAGAAGAAATATAGAAGGAGCACTAATATTCTCATGAACCCCACTATGCAGAGGTACAAGTGGACGAAATTTTGGTGAGTCCAGAAACAGAGCTTGCTGATGACAATTTAATGAATATTTTGTGAATCCGCCAACAAAACTTGATGATGATGATTTTATGATTCCAGCAGCAAAGCTTGCTGATGATGATATGGTGAATCCAACAACACATCTTGCTCATGAAAATTTGATGTTTCGAACAATAGAAATTTCTGGTGATGATATGGTGAATCCAACAACAGAGATTTTTGATGAGAGAAAAACTATTATGGTAAATCCAGTAATACATATTGATGATGCAAACATTGATAAATATTTGCTGGCTAATGATGAATGGTTGCAAATGACGCAACAAAATCATGATACTGACAGGATGCTATTTGGTGAGATAATCCCACTTGAGTCAGTGGAAAACAACCTGTTTGCAACAACATATATTAGTGATGAAGAGACAAAGTTAGAAATAGAGATAAAGGCAGATGGAAAGAAAGAAGTCTGCAAAGAGAAAACAAAAACATAGATAAAGGCAGAAGCAGAGAAGCAAGCACAACAGGAAATTTTTTCCATTGTAGAGCAGAAGGAACAAAACCAATGTGGCTTTGGAGTTGTTTTATCACCTACCATTGATTTTCAATGAAAAGGTACACAGACTAATTATGAAGAAGAGTTAAAGTTCCTTGAAAGATGGCTTGCAACACCATGTCTAGTTGAGGTCTACACAAAAGTTGTAGATATGAATGTTGAAGATGACATGCATGATGAACACATCAATGAAATTTTCAGGTATTGGAGTTTTGAAGAGATAAAATATTCTTCTCATCTTATGTTGCAACAGATTGATGATGAAAAACACAGTACAAAAGAAAATATGTCACGACAACCCACATACAAGTCATTTCTTGAAGAAGTCCAGGACATTCTTATACAGTCTGGAACAATAGAATACCTACACCAAGAAATGGAGGAACTGATTTTTGAAGAATACAACAAGAAGAAAATGTTGAAACAATTTAGAGGCTATAGGATCTCAAAGAAGAGAAGACAAAAAATAAATCTAGTTGAAGTCAATTTTTTAAATTGTAAGCCTCTCTGAGGCATAGACCATCGGGTATCTTAATTAAATTTGTATGTGGTTGTAATTAAGGGGGAGTGTTGGAGAATCTAATTCCAACAACCTGATAGGTGTCAAAACCATCCATGCAACTGTCCCAATTTAGTTTCACTTAGTCGAGTTTTAGTTTAGTTTCACTGAAGGCATTTACTATTGATGTTTCCAATGTAATCTTATTTAACTCATTTGTAATATTGAGAAGAGTAATCCTCTGCTCCACTTCTTTTCAGTTTTCAATTCCTGTAAAAAATTTCTATTAATTAAAATACTCTTATGTCAAAATAAATAGAAATATTAATGTTACAAAATATTTTTCTAATTAACACATAACAATGTTGAATTTATTGCAATATATGTTCACCTTAATCATATAAAAATGTTATAACCACAAGATAATAGAAAATATTTTTCTAATTAATATATCACAATGTTGCATTTATTGCATTATATGATTCATTGAGATTTTAAATCATTGTTTCTTTCACATTTATAACCAAATTGTTAATTGTTTTATTTTTCTTTATTTTTATAAATAGTAATTGTAAATATTTTCATTACAAAAGAATTTGAAACTAGTGATTCAATTTAATCTTCTGAAAAATAAATTTATATAATTTACTCAAAAATAATATGAATTTGTGGGTCTTCTCTACAATTTCTCGCTTACATACATCCATAATATTCTATAGATATAATATTTATGAAAACTCCTAGGTAAAATGTCTAAACGCTCTCACCATCAACACTTATAAAAAAACAATAAATAAAAACAAAGAGATAACGACAATATGTTTTATCATCTAAATCCTCCCTGAAACGTAGCTAAGCCACTAGAACATTAACAACATTTTTCATCATCAAACTTCTCCCTTGAAACAAAAATTAGGCAGGAATGTTGTGCGAGGACATAACGATGAGACACAACACTATGTATTCCACAAACATGTACTAAAATTATTTAGCTACCATCCATCAACCCAACCGCAATTCATCTATTGAAATTATCCAATGATCATCCATCATTCCAACCACAATTCATATATTCAAATTATTCACCAACCATCCGTCAATCCAACCATAATTCATGTTGATGATAGGAACTAGAATTAGTCCACATTTAAGCCTTTCTCATAATTTTTGCAATGATTTGACTACATAATCAACATATTTCTGAGTCCTACATAGATTCCTCTTTTTCATATGATGATATTGATGTTTCTAGGATATTTTTTATATCAGCTCAAATGGTTGTCCACAAACAACATAATAATACTTTATGATACCAACACTTTCATCATATTGTGTAACACAATCAACAGGGGCTTCTCTTCCATCAAATTAGTTTTAAATACATATGCAATAAATGACAACTTCCCAAATTCAAAAAAAACAAATTGTAATAACATTGCCTTAGCCATTATTCCCAAGTCCTCCTCCAAAATATTCCATTTTCGATAATAGTATAGAACCAATACCAGTAGTGTGTTTTTTAAAGCTATGATATAAAAAATAATGTGACGAGGCACAATCATCAATAGCCTTATTCTTACAAATATCAATGATATAATGAAGATCATGGAGCATGGAAGAAGGTGAGATTGGTAGTTCAAAAACTATTAATTTTGTAGCTCAATGAAAAACTCCAATCATGAGACTAAATTCCTCTTTTTGAGACCACCGATTTTGAATTTTGAAGCACTTGATTTCGATAAGAGAAAATTTATTTTTGAATCAAAGCCCACATGTGCATGAAAGGAGAGGTCGGCCCAAAAGAGAAAATGGGAACCCTTGGATGGATATAAATTCAAGTCAAGTGACCCTCATTTGGAAATAATCATGGTCATACTTCTTTATTTTCTTTGGCTCACATGCGTCTAAGGTGTTTCATGGATGTTCGCTTGCACAAGTATGAAATTGCAAGATACTAAGGTCGCACATGACATCTAGGGTTTTGGTTCCCAACTGTAGGGATGCTACAAGATATTTTCAAGCACAAACGTAGACGTGGAGGCTGTTAAGTCCCTATATTAATAGTGTAGTCCCTTATTATGTTAGTGTAGCCCCCCTTATTGTTATCATTTTACCCTTTTAAGCCACATATTTTTATTATTGTGCCTTTATATTATTATTGTTAGGTCAGCTAGGATTACAATGTGGCCCCATGGACTCCTATATATAGAAAGGAGGTTTTGTCATTTGTATCATCCAATAATTTTTCATTCATGTAATGTATTGGAGGTTTCCCCCTCGAAGTGGCTCATTTATTAGGCGTTGATATCTCTTTTCTTCTATTTTTGGAGTTGGTTTCACAACATTTGGTATCAGAGCTTTGAGATTCTAGGGTTTCAATGCTCCAAACAGGTCATCATGGTATTTTCGCTATAACCTTTTTTCTACGAAGGTTCAGAATCTAAAAATTTTAGAGTGTGAAGCCAAAGCCTGAGGAACATCATTGCAAAATTTCAAAGCTTGGTTCACAATATTTCAAAGATATGATCTATGGAAGTTATGTCTGTTTTAGGCTTTTGAATTTCATCCCAAAGAGGTGACCATGGAAAAATATTCATAGATCTCTCTCTGAGCATCGGATTCGAATGTTTTAAAAATTGGCTGCAAGTAAACAAACTATAATTTTCTTTCTATAAATTTCAGAGCCAAAGGAGAAAACAGTGACACATGGCAAGTCGTACAAGTTCGCTCTACTAAACCAGTCCATAATTGGGTCATTGTGGGAGATTGGACATAACTTTGCCTTAAAGAATCCAAATTAGGTCAGACCTGTGGCATTATAAAGAGAATTCAAAGGGCTACCTGAGTGCCAAATTTCAGATCTTGAATATCCGGAATCACAAAGTTAATTCTGTTTCAATATCGAGCTCCTGAAAATCAAGAAAAAGGTGTGTATTCGGTTTTTTCAATTGCATAAAGTTTGTTTGAAAAAGCAGTTTGGAGTGATTCCAATGGAATATTTTATAATTTTTATCAGTATTGGGTTCTATAATGCCTCCAAAAAATAATTCCATACTCATTAAGCCCTCAAAAACCTATACTATGATGCATGAAGAGGAATAATTGCAGTATGAGATATCAAAATTACGGTACCAAGTGTAAGAAATTTCAATCTTATGAAGAGCAAAAAAATATGTCATAGATGGTTTAAAAGTAGAAATGAAGGCTAATTTGGATGGTTTGAAGGAGAAAATAATAGCTAATATGGATGATAAATTAGTGGAAGATCACATCGACCATCAACAACAAGTTCTCCAACTCTCAAAGGATAACCTAATTTTGGTGCAGAATCTAATGAAACAATAGGAATATCAACATTACATCAAACGAATTTCTGAAGAAATCACAGAAACAAGAACTCGACAAGTACGATCAATTTCAGATTATCTTAGCAAGTGGAAGAACTTTCCTGTAGAAGATTCCACATGGGAGGATGAGAATTTTATACAGAAGCATCAATAAATAATCAAGCATTGAGGACAACACTTGTTTGAAGGAGAGGGGCATGTTAAGTCCCTATATTAATAGTGTAGTACCTTATTATGTTAGTGTAGCCCCCCTTATTGTTATTGTTGTACCCCTGTAACCCCCATATTGTTATTATTCTACCCTTACATTATTATTGTTAGGTCGGCTAGAATTACATTGTGGCCCCATGGACTCCTATATATAGAAAGGAGGTTTTTTCATTTGTATCATCCAAGAATTGTTCATTCATGTAATGTATTGGAGGTTTCCCCCTTGAAGTGGCTCATTTACAAGGTGTTGATATCTCTTTTCTTCTATTTTTGGACCTGGTTTCACAACATAAGCTTATGCGTGTGGCTGGAGGGACTGAACCACATGCACATAGATGCTCTACATGCGGTTGGAAACTAGGGTTTTGTTTTTTCAGTTGACCGCAGATAGCGATAGTTGTGAGCAAGATTCTGAATTATGGTTTTGATTACTAGCATTGTTGGGTTAATATCTTGGATGTTGTTTAGTTTATTTTCCTCGATATTTTTGTGGTTGAAGATATCCCTCATTGTAATATATGTTTTCTAAAAAATTGAATCACAATGTAGTAAGAATAACAATTTAAAATGGTTATCCCCCTTGTGGGGTTTTTACCTAGTTTGTCACCAATCTTGGTATCTCTATGTGTCAATTATTTTCTTCTATTGCTCCTTTACATTTCATTGCATTGATAATGATATTGTTCTTTATATATAATTTCATATGTTGTTGAATAATGTTATGATGCTATGAGGTGAACTCAATGTGCAAATAATGAAATACAAATATCTGAAGAAAAGAATAATATAGCTCAAAGAAAAATTAACATTGTAACAAAGTTGGGTTGAAGAAAAGTCATTGATATCAACTCTAAGAAGAGATCTTTGATGGAAACAAGTGAATATTGAGAAGACTTAAAAGAATTCTAGGGGTTGAATGAAACTCTAGGAAATTTGGTTATTAGGGTTAGATGGATATCATGAGATTAGGGTTTGGAAGAAGCCCTCGGATAAGATAATGGATGGAGTTCTATAGTTTTGAAACATAATCAATGATAAGTTGTCCTGGTTGGGATAGTCTCAATTACTCTTGGTTGTTGATGAAGTAGAAGAAAATATTGAAGGTAAGGCTGGTTCAAGAGGAATATGATGAGCTCTCATTAAAGATAAGTACCTTTTAGATTTATGTTAATTATTTTTTATTCTATTATTGTTTAGGATTATTTATTTGATTGTTTCTTCTTGCATGAATATTTTAGTATGTGATTACTTATAACCTCTAAATGAGATGTGAAAATAATATCCTTCTTTAGGATCATCTAATCTACAGGAAAAGAAGAGTGTAGAAATTTAATACAAAATATGTATTGAATGGATTCTCCTAATCTAACAATTATATGCCACTACTAAATATAGAATCTCTTCTGCAAAATATTTGCAGAATTTAAAACACAATCGCCAATAGCAATATCATGAAGAAAGATCAATCACACATAACACAAATAATTTACTAGGAAAGCATAAAGCTAAAAACACCAGTATCTCCTATTATGTACTATATCATGGATCATGAAACAATGACATACAAAGCTCCAATCCAAGAGCTCTTAGTACAATAGCTAACTGTCTCACACTATCATACAAAAATTGGCAAGTTCCTTAGCCAATTTATTGTCTCCAGACAACCTACCTCCACTGTGCAATCCCAACTAATAGAAATCCATGAATGAATGGAATCTTGCTTTCCTTGACTGCGCAATCCTCATTGGCACATCCAATGTGTGTGTGGCTGCATGTGTGCAACAGATAATGTCACAATTGATAATCAATATGTCCCTTTCACCTACATCTCAACTGTGTCTCCACTGGATCTGACATGCATGTAGTTAGTAGTAGTAAATCTTCAGTTGCATGTGAGACCATTGATTTTGAATTAATTAATAATTAATTCACTTGATCTCTCACTAGTGCATCTTCAGTTACAGCTAACACAACTGATTTTAACTCACTTAACTGAGTTAAACTACTTTACAACTTTCATAACTACACTTCCAACTCTGTTACAACTTTGAATCACCCAGTTACAACTACGCCCACTTGCATGTCCCACCAACCAACCAATCAACTCAAAATTCCTATAGCTAACTGATTTTCCACTTCAATTAACTATTTCCAAGTGCTCATTGAGAATAGATTACTATTTATTGTCCAACTAATATTAGGGGATAATAATATTCGACATGCATCTATAGAATAGACATGAAATCTATAAATAGAACTTTCACATACATATTTAAATATAACTCATGTATAAATATAATTTTCTCATGCATCGATAAATAGACATCCACCTAAAAATACCCTAAGGCTCCATCCTAGTGTAGGTGCATAATTTTCACTAGGATGTCCTTGTTGAATCTCAACACTCCCTCTCAACAAGAAAGGGATTATCCTTCACCTCGATCATGTCTCTATGTTATTCGAATTTTCTCCTAGTTAGCGCTTTCATCAGGATATCTGCATCTTGATATTTCATAGGAATTCATTGAAGCAACATGATATTCCTCTACACAGAATATTTGATATGATGATACTGGATATCTATATTCTTATATATATCATGAAACACAGGATTAATCGAGAGTTTAATGAAACTCTGATTATCACAATGAATCACTATCATATTTAAATGATAAAAAAATAAACCAACCAAGATCTTTCTCATCCAGATAGACTCATGCAGCTTGACTCACTGCCATATATTTGGCTTCCACTGAACTGAGTGCCATGGATATTTGCTTCCTACTGTACCAATAAAAAGTTATAAATTCAATGCTAAAGATCTCCCCTAATGTTCTCTTTTTGTCAGATGGGCTGTCTACCCAATTTGCATCGACGAAGCCATGCACCTTCACCTCATTCATTTTTCTATACCATAAACCATACTCAGGTGTTCCCCTTAGGTATCTCAAGACATGCTTGCCTGCCTTGGAAAAGAGCTTTTTAGGCTTAACCACCACTTGACTCAGCTGGTTAGCCAAATAGCAAATGTCTGGTATCATGTTCACTAGATACATTAGTGAACCCACAAACTTTTGATAAACAGTAGTGTCCACTACCTCTCTAGAAGTAGCATCCTCTTTCCTCTAATTTCCTGTAAGAGTAGTATCCATGGGTTTGCAACCCTCCATGTGAAAATTACCCAGTAGATACCTTCCATACTTTCCTTGAGACACAAAAAGTTCACCATCTCGCTGCCATATTTCCAATCCAAGGAAATAATAAAGGAGACCCATATCCTTTATCTCGAACTCCTTTGCAAGGTCCTCCTTGCGTGAGTGCATCAACTGCTCATCATCAGTCAATATTAAATCATCAACATAAAGAAAAATGATAAAAAGTATACCCTCCACCAAAATTTTGTATAGTTTTGAATCTGCTTCAATTTTGGTGAAGCCTAGTCCAGTGAAATAGCTATTTATCCGAGTGTACGAAGCACAAGGTGCTTGCTTTAGCCCATCCAATGCTATTTTGTGTCAGAACACATGCAACTTGCTGCCTAGGATCTCAAATCCTTCAAGTTTCTCCACGTACACATCTTCCTCAATGATCCCATTCATAAATTCATTCTTCACATCCATTTGATGAATGCGCCAGCCCATCTGTGCTGAGAGAGCAAGGATGGTCCTTGTGGAAGAATAACTTGCGACAGGTGAAAATATTTCTTCATAATCTATCCCCTAGAAATGTGAGAAGCCCAGGACCACAAATTTGGCCTTGAATTTCTCAAAGCTCCGATCAGTAGCTTTCTTTACCTTTTAGATCCATCTTGAACCTACCACTGATTTATCAACTGGCCTTGGAACAATTTTCCAAGCACTGTTTTTGAGAATGGAGGCATAATCCTCCACCATTGCATCTACCCATGTGGGATCCTACACTGCTTCCTAAAATGAAGATAGCTCAGTCACAATACATTTTCTCATGAGAGCCATGTATCTAGTAAATCGCTCAGGAGGCTGTCTCTATCTACCCTGTGAAGTAGGGGCTCCTACATTCTATGCAGCAATTCCAGCTCCCTCTCAAGTGATATTCGCATGGCTTTCCAGTCATTGAATTTTGTATCCTGTCACACCACATTCATTCGACTATTTGGGAAATATGCATGATAATTATGGGGTGCTTCTATGTACCCCAAAAATATCCCAACTTCAACAGTCGGCTCCAGCTTATTCCTGGTGTCGTTGGTCACATGCACATAAATAGATGAGCCAAAATTATTTAAGTGTGAAACATCTTGTTACTTACCAGTAAAAGATTCTTCAGGTGTACTCATGCCAAGTACTCTATGAGGACAACAGTTTTTCACATAAACCACAATATTGCATGATTCTTCCCACAAATGCATTTTTAGGCACTGATCATGCAACATCACTCGTACTGCACCCATGATCATTTCGTTATTCCTCTCTGTGACCCCATTTTTTTGTGGGTTATGAGTTGCTATGATTTCTCTTTGAATTCCTTCTTTGCTCCAGAAGTTCTTGAATTTGTTAGAGATGTATTCTCCACCATTATCACTTCTTCGAGCCTTCACTTTCTTCCTCGACCCTTTCTCCACCAATTCCTTAAACTCAGAAAACTTTGAGAATGTTTGATCCTTCTTCTGCATGAAGGAGATCCAACATTTACAAGAAAATTCATCAAAAAAAATAACATAGTACTTATTTTTTTGTTCAAGCAACCGATAATTGTCCACACACGTTTGTGTGAACTCTCTCAAGGATCCCCAAAGCACGTTTCTCCTTTTCATGAAAGGTGGAATTTACATAATTCCCCATGGTGCAAACCTTGTGCTGATATAACTAAGGAAGTGTTCCCACTGGAAGTCCAATAGAGATTTGTTGCATGACTTTCAATGCTCCATGATGGAAATGGCCCAATCGCATGTGCCATAGTTCACCCTCATCCTGACTCACCTATTTTTATTCCCTTCCCATCATGGAAGTGCAACCATATACCTCCATCTTGTAGAGATTATTAACTCGAATCCCTATCCTCTTGGCTTGAACTATTGTTTTATGTCATAGGAAATATTTTCCATCGCTAAAAACAACGTCATAGCCTCTGTCCTCAAATATTGCGAATGAGACCAAGTTTTTCTTCAGACCTGGAACATGGATAACATCTTTCAATTGAAATGGTTTACCTGACTCCCTCTAAAAGGTAATGATACCAATTTTAGCCACACTGTATTGTACATTATCGCCCATCTCTATATTCATCTGGAGATATTTCTCCTCTAATTCACTGAAAATATCCTTATCTCTCGTCATGTGAATGGTGTTGTCGTCCCTTGATTTAGTAGATTTATGGAATAAATGGACAGTGCAACATCAAACCAGTCTTTCGATTCCTAGGACCTAGCCTTCCTGGACTCAGAGAGGGCTCTCTCTATTTTTTTGAAAAAGCTATGCGCGTGTTTGCTTTAGATGGTTGATTTTAGGCTAGTTTTTAAGTACAAGGTTTGTTTGATTGTTTTGGTTGGTTATGATGATCAAGCAGCATAGATAGAATGAGGAAATCTCTAATACATTGGGTAATGGAGGCTATGAAAGTCATGATAAGTTCATCAATGGATCGGGGAACATCATAGGGAAAATTTACCTTGGTCAGTGGATCTTCAAGGTTTTTAGGGGTAATGAGATGGACATCAGTAGTAATAATAATAAGTAGGACAAGGGGAAATTAAAAATGCTTTATCATCTGTACTTTTCAACAAAGGGACTCAAATACCATAAGCATAAAGTGGTAATCAATAGACAGGGAAAACCCTAAATTCTTTTGATTCAACTAAAGTAGAAAATTATTCAAGACAAACATTTCTAATGAAATATAGAAGGCGAGAAACTCATTTAACTTCTATGGATTTCACTTTCAAGGATTTAAAACACTTAAGACACACACATAACTATAATCAGAGAAGAGGGAAGCCTAAACATCGTTGATTATAGATATAAAGATCTTTAAAAAAAAAAATCAAGCAAGTACAAAGGGTATGATCGAAACAAAACCTCTTTGGAAGACTTTAACTAATGGTACTTGAGAAGCAATGTTTTAGTGACAGCAACTAAGTAGGGCTAGCCATAAATCATGCTTGATGCCAACTGTATTAAACTATTCATGAAATAAACAAGCTTAGGGGGTCTAGAGAGCAATTAATAATTCCTTAAAATGTCCTAGCAGAAGAAAACATTAAGGCAGTGAAGAACAAACATAACTAAGGTGCTTTCAAAAGAAATTTATTAGTCCAAATATTTTGCTCTACCGCAACATAGAAATATGGAAACAAAATGAAAACAGGAAATAACAATAACAGATTAGAAGCACTTCGCCAACAACTAGGCTCAAGGATCCTGCAATCTAGCCTCATCCATCAACAAATAAATCAGGGCATCCACAAGTTCGAAGACATAAATTTATTTTTAAATTCCAAGAGACTATGTATTACTTCAAAGAATCCTAAAATGCCAACAAGATAATAATTTTAGATGTAGTATTTATCTGCAAATGAGGAAGTGAAGCTAAGTTATGGTTGGAGTGTCATTTATTACAGAGTTAATGAATTCCTAACCTTGAAGACCATGCAAGGCTCAAGGCAGGAATATTTGCAGACATTTCTCTATTTAATAACTCCTATCTTAACTCCTAAGGAAAAATAGGTGAAATATTTGACTTTAAGGCCTATTCATAACTTTTACAATAACTGTTTGGTAGATATAAATATCTCTGACTCAGTTTAATAACTGCCTAATTCTTTATTGAAGAAAACAAAGCACTAGGTGCCAAAAATATTTTTTTGAGAAGAGTAAATGTCGTAGGTTGAGTAATTTGAATTTTCTTTCGGTAAATCTACCTTTTTTTTTATCTTTAATATTTGTTTTGAGGCCTTAAAATCTGTCTTTATGCTCTGATTGCCTGTCTTTATGATATTTTCTTTAATCTATTTGATATTTTTTTTGTTCCTTTATTATTTGGATTTATTCTTTTGATCCTTTTTCCTTTATCCTTTCACCTTTGACCTTTATTTGTCTGCCTTTCTTTCTTTAATATTCTATTTTGATTGGCTAACCCTCTTGTTTTGGATTTTGATTAGGATTAGCCCTTTAATATTTCTAACTTCTTCCCTTCATTGTTTCTTTTACTGCTTATGTCTTTCATGTGCAGGGGAAGCTTTCTTCGTGGCTGAAGGTTTCGTTTGATACATCGATGATCATGTTTCATCGATGCAAATATTTTCAAAAACTCTCTGGCCATTATTGATCCTTTATGAGCTCCTGGATCATAATCTAGGCCCTTATTCGATTTAATTTGGCCCTATGAAGTGGACTTCAATTACCTCCACCATTCAAACCTAAAAAAACATAAAGAATTAGTAGAAAAGCCTATGGGAGGGTTTTACTGCATTTTTTAGGGTTTTGGAATATTAGAGGGAATTAGAAAAGGAGGAGGGGGTGCAGGAAGTAGAGTTCCAAAGGCGGAACCAGGAGAATTTTGAACAAGAGGTGGGAATGTTTTGAAAAAGGCCATGGAGGATAGGTGGTTTTCTAAAACCAGAGTGGTTTATTGTGTGGAGGATAGGTGGTAAATGGTTTTAGGTGGGGGTCGCGTGATATGTCTTAGGATGAGACACGTGGTGGAGAAAAACCGTCGATTTTCCGTGGGTTGTGAAAAAATAATCCAATCACAACTTTATTTTCGATATGAAATATGGCCCGTCATATCTCGTGATGGGGGATCGATGGCTGTCACACATCTGGGAGGGGTGAATAGGTCTGTTGGGTTGGAAGAAGTGGAGGACAGGTGGCAGGTTGTGATTGGACGGTGGGGTTAAATGGAGGATGGGCTCTGGGACTTTTAAAAATTAACAAAAATGTGTTAAGTGGTAAGATTAATGGAAAGGCATCGATTTTAATGAGAGGCAGGGCCCTCTTTTGATGTTTCAAAGGTTAACAAGGGTGAGCGGGGGATTTTATAATGTTATGGTGGTTTAATAAAATAAAAGGGCAGATGCTTAGTTTATGAAGGGAAAGGGCTTAATAATAGAATAGGTCGTGGTCTTATGAGGGTAAAAGGGGGCAGGGGCTAACAAGGAAAGGGGCTTAAGGATTATTTCATCAAAGGGCGAGTTTTATACATAAAACAGAGTTTTATAATAAATTTAAAGGACCCGATATGCTTTAAAACTTAGTTTTAAACAATGTAAAATGAAGCTTTTACATTGCTTAATGTTTTTAGAGGAAAAAATGATGAATGGGGGGGGGTTATTTTATGAGGGTTTTTAGGAAAGGAGAAAATGGGTTTTTCAGAGGAAAAAGGAAATGAATGAGAGTGAGGGTGGGGATAGTGAAATGAGGCTAACAGGCCCAGTAATGAAGTTATTTTCTGAGCAGTGAGGTGAAAATTCTAGAAGGTAAAGAGGGGTAAATTTAGTGAAACAATTTGACTTAGGATAATGAAGGCAGTGAGATTTCTAGAACTCACAATACTTCTCAACTTTTTTTTCTAGAAATGTAGGACTCTTACTTAGTCATATTTTGATATCAGCAAAAAAAATTACTAATGGCTAACAGTGGCTCCACTTAGGGAGGGCAGCTCCTTGTTGGGGAGGTGTTCAGAACTTTTAGTTTATCAAATATATGAATTTTGAAGACCAGTGCCTCTTCCATTGGGTATATTTTCCTTCTTTTCTCTTTCTGATATTTCTTTTGAAGTGATGATATTAATATTTTGCAACATAGGAGTCTTCCAACAACATTTCTACCTACCCAACGTACTTGTCCTAACATTTTTTCTTCTTTGAGTTCATTTGAACTAGAAAACTCATGACATTTTTATTTTTTAAAATAGAAATAAACTATCTATTTCTATCCTTATTGCTTCCAAGAGTTCAGATTAAAATAGTGAACTCTTTTTATTCTCTACCCAGACTATTTGACTGCTAAGATTAAGTTGTTTGGCAGTCTTGATTCTCTAAACTATTGACAAGAAATCGAAAGCATGGTTCAAATTAGGATTAGGCAGCCTGACTTACCATGGTTTGTGGCATTGGAACAAGCTGCACAAAAAAAAAAAATCGCATAAAATTAAATAGAAAGATAAAGGTTGTAATCTATCATTTGTTAGGCATCATCATCTTCCTCTTTGGTTATGTTCTGTGCATGTGGAACTAGTATATTTTATTCCCTAATCTATCCTTCCTGATAAGCCAAGCTTGAATAGTTTTGACAATCATTGTTTTCACTAACTTATCAACATAAATTTAAAGCATGTTCAACCATGATTAGGCTAGATGACTGAACAAGATCTTCTTTTTGAGTGAGCAATGGAATTTAAGCTTGCACACTTTCAACAACACTATTTCTTTTGGGTTTGGGGCTATACCTGTTTTTCAAATCTGACCTCTTTTCCTTTTTTTGTTTTCTGAATTTTTTGTTTTTATGATCTCTTATCATGGAATGTTATATATAGTTAATGAAAACTTTGAGGCTAGGATTCTTGACAAAAACAGTGTTTGAGCATCTTTCCATTGAGAGGACCTCCAAATAACTCATCTCCATTTAGGCCTTGTAAGAAGAAACCATTATGACCCCTAATTGAACAAATGATATAAGGCCCTTTCCACAAATTCTCAAATTTACCATGTTTACCTTTGTCTTCCCTCTTAGAATCTCATTTCAAAAATTTTTCTCCAATTTTGAAATTATTGGCCTTAGTCCTTCCGTCAAAAATCTTCTTGATGCTCTTTTGAACTGTTTTTATTCTTTTTTACACTTCCTCTCTTGACTGCTGTAAATGAATAGTCTGGTTCAGCCTTCTCTACATGTCATTTTCTTCTGTTTTCACTTCTTGGAGGATTTTCATGACTGGAACTCCCAAGGATGTTGGGAAAACTACATCTGTGCCATATACCAACTGATAGGGAGACATACTAATTGATTTCTTGGTGGTTAGTCTATCAGCCCATAAAGCATGAACTAGTTTACTATGCCATGATTTCTGATTTTGTTCTAGAAATCTTTTGATAATGTTGATTAGGATTTTGTTGGAGAATTCAACTATTCCATTTCCCTGAGGGTAGTAAGTTATGGAATACCCTAGTGTAATATGGTATTTATAGCATAAATCAAACATTCTTTTGGATTTAAAGGCAGCAACATTTTCTGTAATGATCTTTCTAGGAAAACCAAATCCAGATAATATTTTGGTCTCAAGGAACTTGATAATTATTGATTCAGTAGCATTCCTAGAAGGGATAGCATCTATCCAATTGGTGAAATAATTAGTGGCAGTAAGGATCCACTTATGTTGGGAAGATGAGGTGGGGTGAATTTCTCCAATAAATTCCAAACACCATTGTTGAAAGGGAGCCTCAACACTGATGGGATGCAAAGGTTAAGATAGCAGTTTTCTCTTGCCATCAAAAATTTGGCACTTATGGCAAGTCATGACTGGTTTTTGAGTATCAGGGAAAAGGGTGGGCCAATAATAGCAAGCTTTAAGAATCTTGTTTGCTGTAGTTTTCTAGTAAAGGTGGCCTCCACACTCTCCCTCATTCAACTCATTCATGATCTTTCCTACATCATTCTCAAGCAAAAATTTAAGCAATATGCCAACAACATTTTTCCAACACAACACTCCATCTAAAAATCATTAGTTTAAAGCTTTCTATTTCAAGAATCTATCTTTAGTCTTTGATAATGAAGGAGGAGTATTAAGATAAAGAAGTACATATATGATATCAACATACCAAGATGAATTCAAAAATATTTCTTCAATGTATGGAGCAGTGAATTCTTCCTATTCTTCTAAAACATCAACCATATTCATATCTAATGCTTGGAAATTTGATTCATCCATAATTTTTTCTAATCCTTGTCATTTAATCAACTTGGTAGGCATGATTTCTAAATCATACTTTAAGATAATAGCAATCCATTTTCCCCTTTTACCACCAGGGTCTTGATTTAGAATGTCCTTGACAACTGTATGTGGGACAAAAGAAATGATATGAGAGTGTAAAATGTAGACTCGGAAATCTTTCAAGACTTTTATCAAGGCTAAGGCTTGTTTCTCCATGATGTTATATTTGAGTGGAGCATCTCTTAAGGCTTTAATAAATAAGGATATTGGTTGTTCATGACCTATTTTATTCTTTTGCAACAACACTGCAGCAATGGTGTGCTCAGATGCAAATGAAATAATGTAGAAATCTTTGGTGAAATCAGGATTGATAAAAACTGGTGTTTGAGTGAGAGCTTGTTTCACTATTTAAAATGATTGTTTGGATTCTAAGGTCCATTTAACTCATGTTTCATTTATGAGCATTCTTGTGATATTCCTCAAAATTTCAACAAGGTTGGGGATGAACCTTCTCAAAAAGTTGATCTTTCCAATGAAATATTGCAACTCTTTGAGGTTTCTAGGATGGCTGATTTTCAATATGCCTTCAATCCTTTTGGGATCTACTTTGATTCCTTCTTCAGAGATTATGTGGCCTAGGATTTTTCATTCCTAGAGACCAAAGAGTGTTTTCTTGGGATTCAAGGATAAGACATATTTTATGCATTTCTCAAAAATGTTTCTCAAATGGACTAAGTGCTATTTATCATTTTTTGCGTAAATAGTGATGTCATCAAGATAAATGATTATGAAATAGCCTATTTATTTTGAGAAAGCTATTTCCACAGCCCTTTCGAATGTGGCCCTCGCATTCATTAAACCAAATTGCATTTTAACATACATGAATGTACCCAAAGGTGTGGTAAAGGCAGTTTTGTGTTGATTGCTTAGGAGTACTAGCACTTGGTTGTAGCCTGAAAAACCATCCAAGTGTGATATTCTCTTAGATCCAACCACGTTTTGGAGTATGTGATCCATCTTAGGCAAGGGACACTTATCTTTCAGGGAGGCTTTGTTCAGATTTATAAAGTCAATGAAAAGCCTAATTTCCTCGATCTTCTTCCTAACAGATGCAAGGTTGGATACCCACTCTAAGTAGCTAATGGGGATTATGATCCCATAATCATACACATTTTTGATCTCTTTCTCAACCAAAGGTAATAAAATAGGGTTAATCCTTCTTATTTTTTGTTTGAAAGGTTTCTGATTTTCCTTAAGAGGAATTTTATGTTGAATAATGTTGGTATCATATGATTTTAGATCTTTGTACCCCCATGCAAGCGCATCTCCAAACTCTTTGAAAAGTTCAATATATTCCTTTTTGATATGAGTAGGAAGAGTGCTAGATAACTTGATCATTTTGGGTTTTTTCATGCTGCCTATGTTACGTTCTTCTACTTTAGTTTATGTAGGCTCCATCTTTGATTTTTTAGCTACATCATTGAAGTCGAAAAACTCCTCTAATGGTGTAAGGCCCCTTGGTATTGAATCATCTTTGCATTGTAAAACATCAAGGTCTTTTTGGTCTAGATAGTCAAGTAATTATGCGTTCAAAATATGTTCAAATTGGTTTATATCAATAGTAGAGGAAAACTCTGTTATGTGGACTTCTTTTTCATCAAAATAATCTTATTCATGGCTCGAGCTAGGTGTTGGTACAACAAAAATAATTTTTAGATTGCAGAAAATCATCAATGTGTTTATCACCCTCAAACACTTGCCAATAGCTTTCATTTTCAGGTATTGTAGGCCAATTTTTTACTTTGACAGCAAATAATTCATTTACATGGGGAATATGAAAATTTCTAGCAGCAAAGGAAAGCTCATTTACAAGGTTATTTTTAGCTCTAGGGATGAAAGTGAGTTAATATTTCTCAAAGGGTTATAGGAGATGTAAGGTAGCAATCCTATATTCTCTTAATCTTGGGTTTTTGGCAGAATACTCCCCTTTTATTTTCCTAATGATCAACTCTAAATCTCCTTGGACTGATATTTTCTTGGCTCTTATATTCTTAAGCAAATGTAAAGCAAGGAGGAGAGCTTCATATTCTAAAATGTTATTAGTGCATTGGAAATCAATTTTGTAGGAATGTCCTTTGTTTCTATTATGTATCCATACACCAGCTCCACAACCATTCAACACATATTTCATTAAATTTGGATGTTTTCTATTACAAGGCCTTCAACAACATTCATTATTTTTTAAATAATCATATTAACTTAATTTAAGATAAAAATAATTTAGGAATTTCAAATGAATTAGAGACCATGAATACGTCAAACATGGGATTGTTAGGTACAATAGTATAAATTCACAATAAGAGTGTAAAACAGAAATATTAGAAACAACTTATTTAAGGTAAATCATATTAGTATGCCTAACATCCAAGAAATATATTATAGTTATGGATAACATAATAGAGCCATCGATGTTTGATTTTTGTGTTAGACGACTCTAACCCCCTTTCCCACAACCTATTGTACTTTCAGAAAGAGGAGAAAATTATAAGAATTGTTAATGGGGAATAATTACGTGTGAAACACAACTTAATATGGGTTTTAGTTTAAATTTATATGGTCTTCATGCTCTTTGATTATTAAATAATTAATGTAACTACTAATAATTTATCATTAAAATATTAATTTTGAATATTAAATGTGTACTAAAAGTCATTTATCTATTGCACATGATTTTCCGTGTCACGATCTAAATAAACCACTTAAAACCCATTATCAATAAATTCTAATTAGTTTTGTAAAAGATTTATATTTACTTACATTAAGAAATTTATTTCGAAAATATAATATTACATTTATAAACTTATATGAATACATATAACTAAATGGAATACAATAAATAGCTTCATGCCTTGTTAGCTTTTATGAGATTATTTTAATTAAAAATAGTTTATTTAATAATTGATTTTTACAAAATGTTAATCTTAATGGGAAAATCGTTTCATGTGGTGGAAAAAGATTTAAAGATGTTCATTTCTGACGCAACTCTTGAATGAGCCTGAATAGAGTACTTAATGCTCGACATTATGAATTAATTAATCCAATTATGTTTCAATAGAAAACATTTTTTTCACAAAGATTTTTCTTTTAGAAATAATAATGTCACATTTATACATTCATATTAAACCACATGAGAGGTAATAAAGATGTTTGTTTGTGATGCAACTCTTGAATGAGCCTGAATAGTCTACTTAATGCATGACATTATGAATTAATCAATCCATGTTTTAATAAAAAACATTTTTTTACATATAGTTTTCTTTTAGAAATAACAATGTCACATTTATACATTCATATTAAACCACATGATAGGTAAATAAAAATAAATCGATTGTTTCTTGACTTATCGACTTATATGGCAGGATTGTATATAAAAGTAATTGATTTAAAAATGCATAAATAGAAAAAATTATCGATTGAAAATATAATAAACCACTTAGAACTCATCATCGATTGATTTTAAATTATTATTTTTTCTAATAAATGTATCTTTAATTACATTAAGAGCTTTATTTAAAAAATATAATACATTTATGACCTTGTATCAATGCATATAACTAAATAGAATGTAATATGTCATGCTTTATGTCTAGTTGGCTTTTATTATTTCAATTATAAATGGTTTATTTATGAATGGAAATTTACAAAATGCTAATAGGGATGAGAAAATCAAATGGTCTATGTTGTAAAAAGTTTAAATACATTTATTTATGACCAATATCTTAATAGAACTTGAGAAATCTACTCACTATTCATTATCAATTAATTATTTCATGTTTTTTTAGGAAAAAAATTTCATTTTACATGGAATTTTATTTCTAAAAAATAATGTCGCATTTATACACTTATATTAAACTTCATGATAAGAAAATAAAAGTTGGTAAATGGCTTTATATAGACCACTTATAACTTAGTAGCCATTACTTTTAATTTTTTTTATAAAAAATATATATTTGCTTACATTAGGAGCTACATTTCAAAAATATATCACAATTATAAACTTCCATTAATGCATATAACCAAAGACAATACAATAAATAGCTTTGAGTCATGGTGGATTCTATGAGATTGTTTAAATTACAAGTTAATTATTTAAGCATTGAAAATGAAAATATGTTAAAATGGATGGGAAAATAAATGTCTTATGGTGCAAAAATTTTAAATACAAACATTTATCATCTATCTCTTTAATTAATCTATATGGCCCACTTAACACATTTTTAATTAATTTTTCCATGTTTTATTAAGAAGAGTTTTTTGTTTTACATGGATTTTTATTTTTAAAAAAATACAATATGAAATTAATACTCATTACAATAGACAAATAAAGTTCAATAAATGGATTCATTATTAACTTATATGGGATAGATGATTACATACGCAGATAGTTGATTTAAAAAAAAAGAAATTAAATAAAATAAATAAAAAATATATATATATAAATAAATAAATAAAAAAATTATGGCTCGTATGATATGATTTCAGTTTATTTAAAATACGAAGAAAATAAAAATAAAGTTCAAAGACATAATTATCTATGATAGCGTCCAATCAAACCTTGATATTCCACTTAGTAATCATTATTATTAATTATATTTTTTTTTTACAAATGCAAAATTATTTATAATTGATTTTTATCTCAAACAATAAATATCACAAATATGAACTCATATTAATGCATTTTATAGGTAAAAGGTCAATAACGAACTTTGAGTTTTGTTGATTTTTTATATGATATATGATTTTAATTACAACCATTAATTGATTGAAATATATAAATTTATGTAAAATATGGATTGAGAAATCAAATCTCTTATGCTTCAAACAATGCAAATCATTTTCTTCTGACACATTTCCCATTAGCCTGAATAGCCAATAGTGCTTGTAGCATTTATCAAGTAAATTATTATAATTTATTCAATAAGAATTGCACTTATGTTCGCAATGAGCTCTATTTCAAGACTTATTTCACATTTATATATGAGTATTATTCATATAAGTAAATATAAGTCAATAAAAATACAATCATGCCTTGATGGTTCGTTAAGATTATTTCAATGGAAAATAATTCATTTAAGAACATACATACACACACATATTAGCAAAAAAAAATTGATACAACAAAGTCATTGCAAAAATAATTATAAATAATAATAGAAATATATAATAATATAATTGACAATTCTCATTGTAATTTTTTTTATTAATAGAAAGTTCTGATCTTTTTCCTAAAAAAATTAAAATTGAAAATTCCCATATAAGATTCCAAAAGATATAAAATCATACAAATTGATTCAAAAAAACTATGTTCAAATTGCATTCAAAAATTGGAATGTACTTGTGAACAAATTTATAAAGAAAAATATCTTCATCCACTACAATGAAGTACATGTTCTATTGAACATTCGAATGTACTCACGTTTCTCTTTCATACGATGAAGTGTCTTAAGAAAGGGGAATAAAATATGCATAAGCCGAGTATCTTGCTCTTTTTCTATATAGGCTTTTATCAAGATGTAGTTTGAACGATATCCGATGAATTGAGAAGTATGCTTTGTTGTATCTATTAGCAATACATTCGATTCTCCATAATTATCACCATATTGGGACCACACATCAGTTAACCTTTTCTCATGAAATTGTATTGTCCTCCCTGCTTCTAATTTTGTTTGAAAATGAAAATGAGACCTATTCCATGTGAATTTAAAGTCCTATATATCAATATTTGAAATTTCAAGTACTCGTCAGATGTACTTGTTAGTGACGTTTAATGTCCATATTGCAACATCATAATTTTTTAAGCAATATTTTAATAGTTCTGAATGAAAAGGCCTTAAAAAATAGGACCCATCAACAAACTTCCAATATGCTTCTCTTTGAATATAAAAATTTTGTTCATCTTTGGTGTACGATTAGAAGAAAACTCCTTCCATTTCAAATATCAACAACATCTTTTGACTTATAGTGATGCTCATTTGCGTCTGCAACTGCACTGCAACCACACGTATGATATTAACATATCTCCACTTCAACACTTCATTGCTTAATGATATAAAAACCTAACATTTCAAAAATGATGTTAATATTTATTATGAATTAACAGTAATCACAAATTATAATTACTAGCCCTAGTAAAGTGAACAAACTAATGATATGTTTACTTTATACATACAACCTAATACCTTTATTTAATTTTTTTGGAATAAGCAAGTCTTATAGGATCACATTGACCCACCATTTAAATCATTGATTTTAAGTCTTATAATGATTTGTTTAATTTGAATTGAAAGATATAATTACAATGGTTGCAATTAAACAAACTAATTATATATTAGTTTTCACATGTAATATAATAAAATTTTTAAATTTCAAACCTACTTAGTTATACGCTCTAGAGTCTCTACTTTATTTTCTTTTGGTGCTTCTTTTAGTAAATATTCTATGTTTATTGTTGGGGCTACATACATCCTAATATATTTTTTCAACTTATATGAAATAAAAAAAATTATAACAATGCAGTGAACCATCATTTGCATTACTAATTTCAAAGCCTGTATAATGATAACTTAAACCACAATTAAAAAAAATAATTGTAATATTTCAATACAATTGGAACAATTATTTATTAATTTCTACATACAATCTAATCCATTGTAAAATTTTCTATAGCATGAGAAATTTTGATACGAAAAATTTAAACAACCATTCAAATAAATAATTGTTATCAATACAATAATATCTCACAAAAATAAAGAACATAAAATTATTGTATTCTAATTTTGACAAACCAAATAAACAATTCTTTTATTAGTATTGTGAAATAGAAATAAACTTAAATTTAAAAGGGCTACAGAATATAGTAATAATTCATGATGTCATACATATTATGACATGAAATAGACACCAATCATCTTAAGATACTATTAGATGTTATTGAACATCCTTCAAAATATCCCACACATCTGTTGCCTTGCTGCATTTAATCAACATTATCCATAGCTTTTCAATCAACCAATCATCCTCTTTATTTGTTCCAATGAATTGAGGGGAAAGGATCACATTTTCTTTTGTATTTCCTTGCATTCTCTCAAGTGAACAATACAATACAATAGTATTGGTTGCATCATATTGGGTATGCATTTCCCACACTTTTTTCAATTATTTAGTGTGTATACCTTTTGGATTGTCAATGGCCTTATGTCCCTTTTTTGGTTTACATTCTGAAGCAGTCCACATAAACACAAGTTTATCTTGTATTTTTTCTAAAAAAGGACTTTTTTAGAACTCTTGTTGTGTTTTGTTTTGAAGCTGTCGTCCAAATTGCAATTTCAAAATATTCATTTTTGAAACGCATTTCAAAACATGTATTTGCATGTGGATGAATTCAAAATAACTTTTTCTCTATTTTGTAATCTGCATCAGTTCCCATTTTCACAATATGTCCTTTGTTTGTTGCTTCATCATTGATGCCGTGGTAAAAAATGTCCCTTAATTCAAGAATAACTAATTTCTTTTCAGTTATTTTGGCTGCAATACAATAAAAAATAGTCTAGTCAAACCATTTTATTCTTGTTACAAAAATTACTTTAAAAAATATCGAAACAATACACTTACCATGAGTGTTCTTTTGACTACTTATAGATGAAATAATATTCTCTTTTATCATCTTCTCGGAACCTGGAGTTAAAAATATTAAATCTTCAATTAAATATGATCAAATTATGTAATAAAATATATATTCAATACAAAATTCGTAATTAAAGAAAAGCCTTATCAATGTAACCTACGAAATACACACCCGCACACTTTTAACATTATTTTGATTATTAGTTTTCTTATTTTTATTTGTTCCTATAATAAACATATACAATGTTATGGTATAGAAGAATTAGAATTTGAAGAATAATAATAAAATAGAAAAATAAAAAGGAAGTAATAAGTACGTGATATGGCATTATCTTCATAATTATAACTTTGCACCTCATCATTGTTTTTGTTCTCTTTATTTCTCTTTACATTAAACATATAAAATAGTTTGAATTGTGAAAATGAATAAAAATAATTAAATAATAAGGAAAACAAATGGGAAAATTACAAGTACCTGATATTATATTTTGTTCTTGATTACAACTTTTCTCCTCAATCTTCGGATTATTGTCTTCGTTCTCATTATTTGTCTTTATAATGTACAAGGAATATATTATAAATTGTGACAATGATTAATTGAATAAAAAAACAAACAAAAGAATAAACAACAAAGTTCATGTTAACTACCTAATATGATATCATTTGCTTTATTATAGCTATGTTTCACATGCATTTGATCAATTTTTTTGTTCTCCTTGCTTGTCACTATGATAAACATAAAAAATGTTATAAATTGTGACAATGAATAAAAGCATTAATCAACTATATAAAAGAGAGAGAGAGAGAGAGGGAGAGAGACTAATATATATTTCTATCTCCATCATTTCATGGTAAATGTCTTGATTAATTCCTTTCTTCTCATAATTCCCTATAATAGACATCCGAAAATGTTATAAATATGAAAATTAAATTAATTAAAAAAGTAACATGAGCAATAACCAAACGAATTATGTACCTGATATAATAACATCTTCTCCTCCTATTTCCATCTCTAAATTTGTTTCAACATCGTGTGCACTATATTGATTATTTGTTTGCTTCCTACTTTCATCATTCCCTGTTTTAGAATCCCCATCATTAGTAATTGTAGTAAACATTTTGACAATTAAGAAATTTGACCAAAATAGTATCCAATGTATTATAAGAGAAACAATAAAGAAACTATAGTACCTGAATTTTCCAAGAAGCTAATGGATCCTTGGTTTGATAGTTGAAAATATTTGTAACTATTCAACATTATTGTCCTTTGTGATCCTATTTGCACAACAAATGCAATTATTCTTCTATATGTACAACAAGCCTTGATTAAATTTGACCCCACATAAAGAGAAATAACCACTTTTGCATCACTACATTGTTGATGTCTTTCCAATAAATCCATCCAGAAATCATAATCTCTCTCATTTTCATCAAGTATGTCTTCAAATGTGTGAGAGTATTTTGAAGCCTCGAACATTTTAACTCTAAAGTATAGAAATGTATAATCAAAACTATATAACTATAATTATTTTGGGACTTATATTCATAAATTCCAGTAGTCATTTTATATTTGAACTTGGAGTTCTGTATGGAAATTTCCAAAGTTTGACGTAAATCATTACAAAACCAAAGTTCTACTAAGAGAACTGTAGTAAAGTCATTCAACTCGTTTTTTTGATAAGAAATCGAAAAAATTCAATATAATATCTCTTGTGGAATGGTTCTTTTTTCAAAGCCACTGTATCCAAAACAACAAGGTCAGTATGTAAAATTGGCTGCAACTGACATGGAAAGGAGTGCAAAAGTGTTAACAAAAGTTTAGGCCCTCCAAAATGACAACCAAATTCAAAATTGTTGTCAATCTGTTGAATGTTTGTTGATTCTTTTATCATTTTGTCAAGGACTCCACATGCTTGTTTAGAAAGGGAATCTATCTTTGTATTTCGTGTTCCTTTTACATAAGTAGCCCCCTCCATAGTTTTGCAGAAATTGGAAAATATGAGCTCGTTAATTTCATAATGCTCAATAATATTGAATGTGGTAAGAGTCTTATCATTCAATTTCTCATCATGACTTTGACAATATGCAACCATTGCATCCCATATTTTTCTGTTGGTTTTCAATTTAGAACAATAATATTTTAATTTTTTGGCATTTGTTGGATGATTAGGTGGAATAAAAAACAAAATGGTTCCATTCAGTAAATTGCATACTAGAATTTTGTCAAATTATTTGAAAATGAATATAAAATAGATTTTTAGAATCTCACATTTTGTACCATAGTTCTTAGCATCTGAAAACATTTGTAAGAATTTATAATGGTAAGAAATTAAATGAGTTAAAAGCAATATAATTTCATATTATATAACATCTCATTTCATACATATGCACAAAAGAAAAGAAGCTCAAAGCATATGCAAGTTTTCTTAAAAAAATAAGGATAACATGAACTTCATTAATCAACAATCATTTATTAGCAACCATTGTAACAAAGTACAGACTAATTTTAAAATTGTCATACCATTTAAAGATTTTGCTGTTGTATTTGATGAACTTCCTTTTTCCTTTGATGATTCCTTTGAATTCCCACTAGCTTCATGGTCCATAGTTTCTGAAAATAAAGTAAGAAACTATTATTATAGTTTCAAATTATCAAAGAAAATATGAAATTATAAATACTACCACTACCTGCATCATTGTATGTGTAACAAAATGAACAAGAATAATAACAAGTGTAGAACTCACAATAATAGCTAATCATGGTGTTGATTAGAGAAAGGCCGCCACCCCTAAATAATTTATTATGTTCTTTTAATTATGCCTGTAAGAAATCTAGCACCAGCTAGCTTTCCTTCTAGTACAAGCATTATTAAGCACATTACCAAGAGACAACAATACACTGTGAATAAATAACAACAATAGTTCTTTTAATTGTGTCTATAAGAAAGCTAGCACATGCCGGATTTCCTTCTAGTACAAGCATTTAGCAGGTTACCAAGAGACAACAATACACTGTGAATAAATAACAACAATAGTAGATACTACAACAACATCATGTTTACACAAAATTTATTAATAAAAAATCATTTATTAGCAACCATTGTAACAAAGTATAGACTAATTTTAAATTTTTCATACCATTTAAATATTTTGGTGTTGTATTTGGTGAAATTCCTTTTTCCTTTGATGATACCTTTGAATTCCCACTAGCTTCATGGTTCGTGGTTTTTGAAAATAAAGTAAGAAACTATTATCATAGTTTCAAATTATCGAAGAAAATATGAATTTATAAATGCTACCACTACTTGCATCATTGTATGTTTAACAAAATGAACAAGAACAATAACAAGTGTAGAACTCACAATAATAGCTAATCATGGTGTTGATTAGAGAAAGGGTGCCACCTCTAAATAATTTATTATGTTCTTTTAATTGTGTCTATAAGAAAGCTAGCACCTGCTAGCTTTCCTTCTAGTAAAAGCATTAAGCACGTTACCAAGAGACAACAATACACTGTGAATAAATAACAACAATAGTAGATACTACAACAACATCATGTTTACACAAAATTTATCTTTTATAGTCATGTATATTCTTAGTTTGCTATAGAGATCATAAAAAGACAAACACATTGAAGAATTTTTTCTATCACATACAAGCCTTTGCCAACAACATTGCATTGTGAAGAAAATCTAGTGTATGATGAAATTACTTCTATCACAAACACAAACACATTGTCAAAAAAACATTGCAATAATAATCTTTCCTAGGACATATCCATGCTTGCGAAATTTGTCCTTAGTTTTTGAAGACAATGAATTTTTTTTCCATGCCTACGTAGATCGTTGTTCCAATATAAGAAATGTTAAACCCTCAAATGATTAGAAGGCCCTTTGTATGGAATATGTGGTCTAAGAATGAAATATGGGACAAATAGAAGCATGTTTCCAACAACAACATTTCATTGTGAAAAAAAAATAAATGAACTAAAAAACAATGTGAATTCATCTTCTATGACATCTCATTTCATACATATGCACAAAAGCAAAGAAGCTAAAATCATATGCAAGTTTTCTTAAAAATAAGGATAACATGAACTTCATTAATCAATAATCATTTATTGGCAACCATTGTAACAAAGTACAAACTAATTTTAAAATTGTCATACCATTTAAAGATTTTGATGTTGTATTTGGTGAACTTCCTTTTTCCTTGGATGATTCCTTTGAATTCCCACTAGCTTGAGGGTCCATGGTTTCTGAAAATAAAGTAAGAAACTATTATCATAGTTTCAAATTATCGAAAAAAATATGAATTTATAAATATTACCACTACTTGCATCATTGTATTTCTAACAAAATGAACAAAAAAAATAACAAGTGTAGAACTCACAATAATAGCTAATCATGGTGTTGATTATAAAAAGGGTGCCACCCCTAAATAATTTATTATGTTATTTTAATTATTTCTATAAGAAAGCTAGCACCTGCTAGCTATCCTTCTAGCACAAGAATTATTAAGCACGTTACCAAAAGACAACAATAGTAGATACTATAGCAACATCATGTTTACACAAAATTTATCTTTTAGTCATGTATATTCTTAGATTGCTATAGGGACTGTAAAAAGGCAAACACATTGAATAATTTTTTCTATCACATACAACAGATTTCCAACAACATTGCATTGCATAGTAAATATAGTGCATGATGAGATTCCTTCTATCACAAACACAAATCACAAATCACAAACACAAACACACTGTCAAAAAAAACATTGGAACAATAATTTTTCCTAGGACATCTTCGTGCTTGCGAAATTTGTCCTTTCTTTTTTAAGACAATGAGGTTTTAGTCCATGTCTATGTAGATCGTTGTTACAATATAAGAAATGTTAAACCCTCAAATGACTAGAAGGCCTTTTGTATGGAACATACGGTCTAAGAATGAAATATGGGACAAATAGAAGCATGTTTCCAACAACATTTCATTGTGAAAAAAAAAGCATTCTATATTACCCTCTATCACAAACACAAACACATTGTCAATAAAAATGTTCCAAGGTGAAAGAAATCTAACACATGTTAAATTTCATTTTAACATAAAAAAAACACTTAAGAACATTGTACAGTAAAATAAATCTAGCATTTGGTAGAATTACTTCTAGAAAAAACACAAGCACATTGCCAACAACAATATTGCTAACAAAATTAAATGAAGCACATGCTAGATTTGTTTTTAATTTTGTTAGCAATATTGTTGTTTCCAATGTGCTTGTGTTTTTTCTAGAATTAATTCTACCAAATGCTAGATTTGTTTCTAAGAAAGACATGAGCACATTGCCAATAACAACATTGCTAGGTGAAAGAACTTTAAGCATGCCACATTTTCTTCTAGAATAAATAAAATCTCACGTCAACATTGCAAGGTGAAAGAAATTTAGTGTGTGCTAGATTTACTTCTAGCAAAAACATAAGCACCTTGCCAACATAAACATTGCAATAGGGTAAAAGGAAATCTGGCACATGTAACATATCCTTACAGCACAAACATAAGAAAATAACAACATTGTACGGTTAAAGAAACCTAATACATGTTGGATTTACTTCTAGCATAAACACGGGGATATTACCAATAACTTCATTGTAAGGAAAAAGAAATGTAGCACCCACAAGATTTTCTTCTAGCACAAACAAAGTCACATTGCCAATAATAACATTGTAAGGTGAAAGAAATATAACGTGCACTATATTTCATTCTATCATAAACAAAAGTGCATAACAACATTGCAAGGTGAAAGAAATGTAGCATATGTTAGATTTACTTCTATAAAAAACACAACGATATTTTCAACAATGCCAGAAAAAATAAATCTAGTGTCTGAAAAATTTCCTTCTAGCATAGACATAAACACATTTTCAAATAAAAACAATGTAAAGCATTAGATTTCCTTCTAGCATAAATAACTAGATTGTCAAAAATAAGATGCCATTGTGAAGAAAATATAACACATAATAGATTTCCTTCTTGTACAAATTTAGAAACATATTGTCAAAAACAACATTGCTCGGCAAAACAAATTTAACACAGGTTAGATTTCTTCGTATCAGAAACAAAAGCACATTGTAAATAATAACATTGCAAGGTGAAAGAAATATAATGCATACTATATTTCCTTCTAATGGAAACATTATCACACAAGAACATTGTAGGTTGAGAAAAATTTATCTTGTGTTATATTTACTTCAAACACAAACATATAAATATTTCTAACAACAACAATGCAGGACAAAAAAAAATCTAGCACATGTCAGATTTCCTTTTAGCCTAAACACAAATATGTTACTAATAATAACATTGCAATGTAAAAGAAATATAACATGTGCTAGATTTTATTTTAGCACAAACACAAGCACATAACAACATTGTAGAGTGAATGAAATTTAGCAAGTGCTAGACTTATGTCTACCACAAATACAAACATGTTTCCCACAACAACATTGTAGAGTATAATAAATCTAACATGTGATCAATTTTATTCCAACACAAACACAAGCATGTTTCAAATTGAAATAAATCTAACACATGCTATATTTCCTTTTATCACACAACAAAATTGAAGGACATAAGAAATCTAGTGCATGCTATAGATTTATTTCTATCACAAACACAATGACATTCAAAGGTGAGGGAAACATAATGTGTGCTATATTTCCTTCTAGCCCCACCATAAGTTTGTTGCCAATAAAACAATTATAAGGTGAAAGAAATATAATGTGTGTAAGATTTCCTTCTAGCATAAAGACAAGCACACAAGCCCATTATAAGGTGAAATAATTCTAGTGCATGCTAGATTTACTTCTAGCAAAAAAACAAGCAGTTGAAAACAACAACATTATAGGGCAAAGGAAATCTAACATGTGCTAGATTTCCTTACAGCACAACACAAGAACATTATAAGATGAAACAAATCTAGGACGTGCTAGATTTCCTTCTAGCACACACATAAGGACATAACAACATTGTAGGGTTAAATAAATCTAACACATGCAAAATTTACTTCTAGCGCAAGTTAAAGCACATTGTCAATAACAAAATTGCAAGAAAAGAAATATAACATGTGCTAAATTTCCTTCTAACATAGTCACATGCATATTTCCAATAACAGCATTGCAAGGTTAAAAAATCTAGCATATTTCCTTCTAGCACAAACAACCAGATTGCCAACCACAACATGGCATTCTGAAACAAATCTAGTGCGTGCTAAATTTCCTTCTAGCTCAAACCCAAACATAACAACATTGTAGATTTAAATAAATCTAACACATGCAAAATTTACTTCTAGCAAAAGCTAAAGCACATTTCCAATAACAACATTGCAACAAAATAAATCTAACATGTGCTAAATTTCCTTCTAACATAGTCACATGCATATTTCCAATAACAACATTGCAATGTCGAAGAATCTAGCATATTTCCTTCTAGCAAAAATAACCAGATTGCCAACCACAACATGGCATTCTGAAACAAATCTAGCGTGTGCTAAATTTCCTTCTAGCTCAAACCCAAACATAACAACATTGTAAGGTTAAATCAATCTAACAGATGCAAATTTTACTTCTAGCACAAGCTAAAGCACATTGCCAATAACAACATTGCAAAAAAAGAAATCTAACATGTGCTAAATTTCCTTCTAACATAGTCACATGCATATCCAATAACAACATTGAAAGGTCAAAGAAACTAGCATATTTCCTTCTAGCACAAACAACTAGATTTGCAACCACAACATGGCATTGTGAAACAAATCTAGTGCGTGCTAAATTTCCTTTTAGCTCAAACCCAAACATAAACACATTGTAGGGTTAAATAAATCTAACACATGCAAAGTCTACTTCTAGCACAAGCCAAGACACATTTCCAATAACAACATTGCAATAAAAGAAATCTAACATGTGCTAAATTTCCTTCTAACATAGTCACATGAATATTTCCAATAACAACATTGCAAGGTCAAAGAATCTAGCATATTTCCTTCTAGCACAAACAACCAGATTGCCAACCACAACATGGCATTTTGAAACAAATCTAGCGCGTGCTAAATTTCCTTCTAGCTCAAACCCAAACATAACAACATTGTAGGGTTAAATAAATCTAACACATGCAAAATTTACTTCTAGCACAAGCTAAAGCACGTTGACAATAACAACATTGCAAAAAAATAAATCTAACATGTGCTAAATTTCCTTCTAACATAGTCAATGTGACCAGAAATCTAACATGTATACCACAAATACAAACATGTTTCCAACAACAATATTGTAGAGTATGATAAATCTAATGTGTCATCAATTTTCTTCCAACACAAACACAACACGTTTCAAATTGAAATAAATCTAACACGTGCTATATTTCCTTCTAGCACATAACAACATTGAAGGACAAAAGAAATCTAGTGCATGCTATAGATTTATTTCTATCACAAACACAATGACATTAAAAGGTGAGGGAAACATAATGTGTGCTATAATTCATTCTAGCCCCACCATAAGTGTATTGCCAATAACAAAATTATCAGGTGAAAGAAATCTAATGTTTGTAAGATTTCCTTCTAGCATAATGACAAGCACACAAACCCATTATAAGGTGAAAGAATTCTAGTGCATGCTAGATTTACTTCTAGAAAAAACACAAGCATGTTGACAACAACAACATTATAGGGCAAAGGAAATCTAACATGTGCTAGATTTCCTTACAGCACAATAAAAGCACATTATAAGAAGAAACAAATCTACGGCGTGCTAGATTTCCTTCTAGCACACACATAAGAACATAACAACATTATAGGGTTAAATAAATATAACACATGCAAAATTTACTTCTAGCACAAGCTAAAGCACATTTCCAGTAGAAACATTGCAAGAAAAGAAATCTAACATGTGCTAAATTTCCTTCTAACATAGTCACATGCATATTTCCAACAACAACATTGCAAGGTCAAAGAATCTAGCATATTTCCTTCTAGCACAAACAACCAGATTGCCATCCAAAACATGGCATTCTGAAACAAATCTAGCGCGTGCTAAATTTCCTTCTAGCTCAAACCCAAACACATTGTCAATAAACATTTTGCAAGTTTAATTCTGACGCGTGCTAAATTTCCTTGTAACACAAACACAAGCACATAACAAACATTGTAAGGAAAAAAATATCTAGCATGTGCTATATTTAATTTTAGCAAAAACTGAAGCTTATTTCTAACAACAACATTATCAATCAAAACAAATTTAACACATTCCAGATTTCATTCTGTCGTAAATGAAAGTGCATTGCTAATAACAACATTGTAAGATGAAAAAAGTATAATGAGTGTGATATTTCCTTCTAGCATAAATAAGCTCACATTGTCGATAACACCATTTCAAGGTGAAGGAAATATAACCCATGCTAAGTTTTCCTATAGCAAAAACATAAGCAGATAACAACATGGCGGGGTTAAAGAAATCTAGCTCGTGCTAGATCTACTTTTAGCAAAAACACAAGTATATTTCCAAAAAAAATATTGCAGGGAAAAAATAAATCTATTTTGTGCTAGATTTTCTTCTATCATAGACACGAGGCATTCTCAATAGCAACATTGAAAGGTGAAAGAAATCTAACATGTGCTAAATTTACTTTTAGTAGAAAGACACGCATATTACTAGAAACAAAGGTGCATGCCAAAAGAAAACTAGGACTTGTTAAATTTTCTTCTAGGACAAACACAAACACAATGGCAATAATAACATTACAAGGGGAATGAAATCTAACGTGTGCTACATTTCATTTTAGCACAAACAACCTCAACAACAATATGAAATTAGAAAACTTTCCAGGCTTTGTGGATTTTTCTCCATGAAGCCGCATAGAAAATGTAGTAACAATTGTTTTGAAAAGGCAACCAACCATGCCAATTTACTCGTATGTAACTCGGGGTTGGGTTCTAGTGGCTTGGTAGAGCACTAACTCGTTTAACACAGGGGTCTGGCTAGATAATGTTGGACCTCTTTCATGGATGTCTAAATCTGATCTTGAGAGGACAATGTAAATATTTTGCATTCAGTAAAAAAATTGAACCAACATAATATAAAGTTGGAGCAGGTGCTTGTATATTTAACACTGGTTTTGTTGGGTATTAGTGTAGTGTAGATAAGCCCTTGTTAATATGGCTTGTTTGACTATGCAGAGATATTGCTTCTCCATTTTGGCTCTGTGGATCTCAAATTCCAGAGAGGTGAATACATTTCAGCTATGGGAAGGGGTTGATGTAGAGGAAGATGGGTAAACATGTCGGTATATTGGTCTTACATTATTGTTGCATATAATGGTAATTTGATACCTATAATACTAATGGCCCAAATAATATTTCAACTACTTCAAATAATTAGTAACTATTGGGTGGCGTGGGCAACCCCTACAAAAGAAAATGAGAGTTCCCATGTTAGAAACTCCCTTCTCATTCTCGTTTATGTTGCTTTGAAATTAAGCAACTCTTCATGTGTTCTTGTGAGCTTTGTGCTTCTTTCATTGGTTGGACTTGAACACAACTGGCAATCAGCTTTTCAGCAATCTACACAATTGATGCAACTCCATTTGGGTGAATATTGAATCAAGCATCAACTAATCAGAGTGCAATGGACATATTGATTCCTACACAACTAGGAGCTTTGGTTTTTGTATTTATACAACTTTTGGGGATCATTGTAGTCTTGTCTCAGATTTATTGGCAGGTATTCATTGTGTTTATACCAGTGGGTTCAACTTGTATATGGTATCATTAATATTACATATCATCAACTAGGGAAGTGGCTCGGTTGTCATTACTTTATAGAGCTCCAATCGTACAAAATTTTGGAGAATCAATCTCTGGAGCAGTCACCATTAGAAGTTTTGACCAGGAGTCTTGGGTCATGGAGAGAAATCTCTATTTGATTGATATGTATACCAAACCTAGTCTCCACAATGTTGAGGCCAATGCATGGATTTGTATTCTGATGGATTTACTATCAAATCTTGCATTTGCATTCTCTATAATATTCCTAATGGAAATTTACAATGATAAGCAAAGCATGCATAGTAAAAAGAAACAAACACACAAAATTTACAGCACATTAAACACCCAAAAATCTCCATAAACTGTGTGAGTTGAGCCATTCTATTAATATAAATGTTGGGTACAAAGGTAAGATGAAAAAACATGCACCTAGGCTTGCCCAAGGCAAGCTAACAATGCCCAGGTGATGAAATCGACTACTCTAACATGAAATGTTGTTGTCCCCCACAATCTCTCCCCTAACCTAGTGAAAAATTGCATTGTTGGCTACAGACCATGGTTGTTAGGATCTCCTTTGGTGCTCAGAAAATTCTGGGAAATTAACCTTAGGCTCTCCTCCAATAACCCACAAAAATCCATGAAGGAATCGGCCAAATGTTGACCTCGGAATTTCAGCCCAATTTCCCCTAGCTCCTCTAGTTGTTGGCTGAGTTGGGACCCCTATTTGACCAAGTGAATCTACCCAAAAAATTCTGCCAAATTATTTATGATCTCCTTGTCAAAAACCCAAAAAAAAAAAAACCAGAAAGGGCTTTCTTTAGTTTTGATGCTCCAAAATTGACCTCAAAAGGCTTGGCCCTCCTCCACAACTAGATGCTCAGCTTGCTCCTACACCAAAATGCTGGAAAATCAACCATGATTTCCACCAATATAATTTCAAACAACCACAGCTCCTCAATCCCTTTCACAAGCCAATTATTGGCTTTGCCTCGGAATTTCGGCCCAATTTCCCCCCAGCTCCTCTAGTTGTTGGTTGAGTTGGGAGCCCTCTTTGACCCTATAAATCTACCGAGAAAATTATGCCAAATTATTTTTGAGATCCTTATCAAAAACCCAGAAAAACCCAGAAAGGGCTTGCTCTAGTTTTTCCACTCCAAAATTGACCTCAAAATGCTTAGCCCTCCTCCACAAGCAGAAACTGTAACTTGTAGCAGATGTTGGACATGCTCCTCCAACAAAATGCTAGAAAATCACCCACGATTTCCCCCAATCTAATTCCAAACAACCCCAGCTCCTCAATCCCTTTCACAAGCCAATTGTTGGCTTTGCCTCATCAACTCCTCCAAGAGCCCTTGTGTACTTTCCCCTTTTTGCATCATTAGAGTGTCTATAAGCTCACCAATCACTGTGCATGCGAGTCTAACACCGTCATGATCTTGCTAGCTTCCCCACAACTAGCCAATATTATGCTTTGATACCATTCTAATATTCCTAATGCAAAATTTACAATGATAGGAAAGCCAAGCATAGTAAAGAAAACAAACACGCATAATTTACAACACATTAAACACCATGAAATATCCATTAATTGTGTTGAGCTGAGCCATTTTATTAATATAAATTTTGGGTACAAAGGTAAGATCAGAAAGCATGCACTTGGTCTTTCCAAAGGAAACCTAACAATGCCCATCTGATGAAATTGGCTACTCTAACATGCAATGTGGTTGTTCCCAACAATCTCTACGTTGACCCAGTGAAAAACTGCACTACTGACTGTGAACAATGGTTGTTAGGGCCTCATTCGGTGCCCATAAAATTTCGGGAAATTAACCTCTGGTTCTGCTCCAATAACCCACAAAAACCCACAAAGGAATTGGCCAAATGTTGACCTTAGACATTTTGGCCCAATTTCCCCCTACCTCCTCCAGCTCTTGGCTGTGTTGGCACCAAAATGGTAGAAAATCCCCCACAATTTCCTTTCCTGCGTCCCAGTTGAACCATAAATGTATGGTATCGTCCTAGCTACCAAAGATGAGTAGAATTTTCCACCCTCGGGTGGCACTCGTGGTCCACCGAAGAAGAGGGTGACTTGGTCCCCACGAAATATTGCATAGTTCCTGGGCAAGATGATGCAGGCCCCTACTCCAAAATTCGTATTTTCATGGAAATACCTCCTTCTCTTGTAAATCCTTCTCTTTTTTCTTGGAATTTGGTCAAGGAATGCTTCAACGATAGTATAGCCCCTATCTCCGACACCACTCTCCAACAAGAACTGTGTGGGTCCTTTCCTACATCCCAGCTAAACCTGAAATTTGTGGTATCCTCCCAACTACCAAATATTAGTAGAACTTGCCTCCCTAGAGTGGCACTTGTGGTTCACCAAAGAAGATGGTGAGATTTCCCTGTGGAAACCTCTAGTGCTAAACATCACGTGTGACTGAGTTGAAAAACTTGAGCAACAATGTGTAAAATGACAAATTATCAAAAGGTACTCAATGTTGCCTTCAACCCTCTATTTATAATTGTTGCTTCGCCTTTCCTTGGGGGTATCGCATCAAAATATTTTGATCTCTTTTCCACAAAATCAATTATTCCTTGAGGGGTGGCCCCCACATTCCACAAAGGTTGATATTTTCTATTTCTTCTAAGTCCCATGTACCAAAAATGTCTCAAATGCCCAGATTACAAAATTGTGCTATGCTTGGCACTCCCCTAGTAAACTTCATTAATCTTGTTAAATGAAAAATCAAAATTGGCGATATTACATTCTCTTTGGTGTTCCTCATTCGCTTGCCTGGAGATGTAATTAGACCAAGAATTGCAAGGTAACATATGGTATAAATCTAAACATGACACAAACCTGGGTAACATGATGTCTTTGTTTTGTGTAGACCAAGATTATCTCAATGGAGAGAATAATGCAATATTCACGTATTCCCACCGAGCCACCAGTGATCATGGAGAATTGTAGACCAAATCCAACTGTCGATCTAGAGGAACAATAGATCTATCGGATTTGCAGGTGCATTATAGGCCACATCTTCTGTTTCTCTTAAAAGGCCTTACATGCACTTTCCCTGGAGGTACAAAGGAGGCAGTTGTGGGGCACACAGAAAGTGGCAAATCTACTCTCATTCAATCCATTTTTGGCATTGTGGAACCAAAAAAGGGATTGATGGAGTCAACATCTCAACAATAGACCTCCATGAGCTAAGATCCAAAATTAAGCATTATTCCACATGAACCAACAATATTTAGGGCAATATAAGAAATAATTTGGATCCTTAGGAAGACTGCTCGGATGATGAGATTTGGGAGGCTTTGGACAAGTGCCAATTTGGTGAAATTATACAATAAATTTGATTCCTCACTGCTTGAGAATGGAGGAAACCAGAGTGTGGGTCAATGCCAGCTTGTCTGTTTGTTTTATTATGGTAGAGGTGGGTCCCTTGTCCCACAAACAAGGAAGTCTCATACACCAATTTGGTTTATGGTTTAGTAATGACCTTAAAATTGGATAATAATAATAATAAATTACATGCTTCAAATCACCAATTCATCCAATTAGAAGTTTTGACCAGGAGTCTTGGTTCATGGAGAGAAATCTCTAGTTGATTGATATGTATACTATACCTAGTCTCCACAATGTTGGGGCCAATGCATGGATTTGTATTCTGATGGATTTACTATCAAATCTTTCTTTTTCATTCTCTATAATATTCCTAATGGGAATTTATAATGATAATCAAAGCATGCATAGTAAAAGAAAAAAACAAACAAAATTTACAACACATTAAACCCACAAAAATCTCTGTAAACTATGTGAGTTGAGCCATTCTATTAATATAAATGTTGGGTAGAAACGTAAGATGAAAAAACATGCACCTAGGCTTGCCCAAGGCAAGCTAACAATGCCCAGGTGATGAAATCGACTACTCTAACATGCAATGTGGTTGCCCCCACAATCTCTTCGCTAACCCAGTGAAAATTTGCATTGTTGGCTGCAAACAATGGTTGTTAGGGTCTCCTCTGGTGCTCAAAAAATTCCAGGAAATTAACCTCAGGCTCTCCTCCAATCGCCCACAAAAACCCACGAATGAATCAGCCAAACGTTGACCTCAGAATTTCAGCCCAATTTCCCCCTAGCTCCTCTAGTTGTTGGCTGAGTTGGGACCCCAATTTGACCAAGCGAATCTACCCAAAAGATTCTGCCAAATTATTTATGAGCTCCTTGTCAAAAACCCAGAAAAAAACCAGAAAGGGCCTACTCTAGTTTTGAAGCTCCAAAATTGACCTCAAAATGCTTGGCCCTCCTCCACAACCAGATGTTCAGCTTGCTCCTCCATCAAAATGCTGGAAAATCACCCATGATTTCTACCAATCTAATTTCAAACAACCCCAGCTCCTCAATCCCTTTCACAAGCCAATTATTGGCTTTGCCTCAGAATTTCGGCCCAATTTCCCCTAGCTCCTCTAGTTGTTGGCTGAGTTGGGACCCCTGTTTGACCCTGCGAATCTACCCAGAAAATTATGCCAAATTAGTTCTGAGATCCTTGTCAAAATCTCAGAAAAACCCAAAAAGGGCTTGCTCTAGTTTTTCCGCTCCAAAATTGATCACAAAATGCTTAGCCCTCCACAAGCAGAAACTGTAACCTGTAGTAGATCTTGGGCTTTCTCCTCTAGCTAAATGCTATAAAATCACCCACAAATTCCCCCAATATAATTCCAAACAACCCCAACTCCTCAATCCCTTTCAGAAGCCAATTGTTGGCTTTGCCTCATCAACTCCTCCAAGAGCCCTTATGTACTTTCCCCTTTTTGCATCATTGGAGTGTCTATAAGCTCACCAATCACTATGCATGCGAGTTTGACACCTTCATGATTTTGCTAGCTTCCCCACAGCTGGCCAAGATTATTCTTTGATACCATTGTAATATTCCTAATGGAAATTTTCAATGACAAGCAAACCAACATAGTAAAAAAACCAACATGCATAATTTACAACACATTAAACACCAAGAAATATCCATTATTTATGCTGAGCTGGGCCATTTTATTAATATAAATGTTGGGTACAAAGGTAAAATCAGAAAGCATGCACTTGGTCTTGCCCAAGGAAACCTAACAATGCCCATGTGATTAAATTGGCTACTCTAACATGCAATGTGGTTGTCCCCAACAATCGCTACATTGACCCAGTGAAAAACTGCACTGTTGACTGCAAAAAATGGTTGTTAGGGCCTCATTTGGTGCCTGGAAAATTTTGGGAAATTAACCTCAAGTTCTACTCCAATAACCCACAAAGGAATTGGCCAAATGTTGACCTCAGACATTTTGGACCAATTTCCCCCTAGCTCCTCCAGCTCCTGGCTGAGTTGGCACCAAAATGGTAGAAAAACCCCCACAATTTCCTTTCCTGTGTCCCAGCTAAACCATAAATGTGTGGTATCCTACCAGCTACCAAAGATGAGTAGAATTTTCCTCCCCGGGGTGGCACTCGTGGTCCACCGAAGAAGAGGGTGACTTGGCCCCCACGAAAGATTGTGTAGTTCCTCGGTAAGATGATGCAGGCCCCTGCTCCAAAAATTCATACTGTCATGGAAATGCCTCCTAATCTTGTAAATCCTTCTCTTTTTTCTTGGAATTTGGTCAAGGAATGCTTCAACGATATTGTAGCCCCTATCTCCGACACCACTCTCCAAAAATAACTGTGTGGATTCTTTCCTGCATCCCAGCTAAACCTGAAATGTGTGGTATCCTCCCAAGTACAAAAGATTATTAGAACTTTCCTCCCTAGAGTGGCACTTGTGGTTCGCCAAAGAAGATGGTGAGATTTCTCTTTGGCAACCTTTGGTGCTAAACAACACCTGTGACTCAGTTGAATAGCTTGAGCAACAATGTGTAAAATGAAAAATTATCAAAAGGTACTCGATGTTGCCTTCAACCCTCTATTTATAATTGTTGTTTCGCCTTTCCTTGGGGGTCCCTCATCAAAATATTTTGATCTCCTTTCCACAAAATCAATTATTCCTTGAGGGATGGCCCCCACATTCCACAAAGGTTTATATTTTCTATTTCTATTAAGTCCCATGTACCAAAAATGTCTCAAATGCCCAGATTACAAAATTGTGCTATGCTTGGCACTCCCCTAGTAAAATTCAATAATCATGTTAAATGAAAAATCAAAATTGGTGATATTACATTCTCTTTGGTCTTCCTCACTCGCTTTCCTGGAGATGTAATTAGACCAAGAATTGCAAGGTTGACAATAACATATGGTCTAAATTTGAACATGATATAAACCCGGGTAACATGATGTCTTTGTTTTGTGGAGACCAAGATTATCTCAATGGAGAGAATAATGCAATATTCACGTATTCCCATCGAGCCACCTGTGATCATGGAGAATTGTAGACCAATTCCAACTATTGATCTAGAGGAACAATAGATCTATCTGATTTGCATGTGCATTATGGGCCATATCTTCTGTTTCTCTTGAAAGGCCTTACATGCACTTTCCTTGGAGCTATAAAGGAGGCAGTTGTGGGGCAGACAGAAAGTGGAAAATCTACTCTCATTCAATCCATTTTTGGCATTGTGGAACCAAAAAAGAGATTTATGGAGTCAACATCTCAACAATAGTCCTCCATGAGCTAAGATCCAAAATTAAGCATTATTCCCCAAGAACCAACAATGTTTAGGGAAATATAAGAAATAATTTGGATCCTTAGGAAGATTTCTCGGATGATGAGATTTGGGAGGCTTTGGACAAGTGCCAATTTGGTGAAATTAGACAATAAATTTGATTCCTCAGTGCTTGAGAATGGAGGAAACTAGAGTGTGGGTCAATGCCAGCTTGTCTATTTGTTTTATTATGGCAGAGGTGGGTCCCTTGGTCCCACAAACAAGGAAGTCTCATACACCAATTTGGTGTCTGGTTTAGTCATGACCTTAAAATTGGATAACAATAATAATAAATTACGTGCTTCAAATCACCAATTCATCTAATAAAATGTTCCAAAGTTTTTTATCTTCTAAACACATAAATAACCATGAAAATTTTAATCCACTCTTACGTAAATCCATTAGAAGTAACCCCTCTTCCAGAAATTAACTCTGCTATCCATCCATCTATAAAATTCAAATCCACGGGTTTTAATCCATTGCAATTGAAATATCTCAGCAAGAGGTTACAACCTTGGATGTACTTTACAACATGATATGTTTATCCATCCCCAAAAGAACTTTTGTAAACTCCGTGACACCATACATGTCTTCTCCAACCCAGCTCTAGAAATTCACCTCTTACTTAGACACAATATTGTTTCAAATGCTATTGCAATTACATTTTTGAAAACTATCTGGATTTGTTTGTGGTATGGGAGGCAAGTGATGCTTAGTCCATAGGTTCAATAAATTGCATATATTCATCCTCAAATCCTGCAAGGACTATCCTCATTCTTCTTGCAAAATGGTGTTGTATTGCCTTAGATGGCAGTGCTTTAATTGTTGGGGGAAAAATGATTTATAAAAATGAATCTTTAAAGCCTTTATGTGTTGATATACATCCAATTTTGGTGTTGGAAGAATTGATTTCATACCTTATTCACCATGCTATATACCTATGACTTCAACCTTTTTACAAACTCGCATTCCAAACTCTTTTTACTAGTATTTTGCAGGACGAAACCAAATGCTTGTGGCCATGCATAATAGTTCTATAGTTATTTCCTATATTCCTTAGCATACTCACAGAAATATCCATATTTATGCACCTTATCAAACAATGGAAATTCGGGATGATGTGTGATAGGAAACTTCTCCATCATTACTCAACACCTGGAAAACATTTTTAGTTTGCAATTCTTCTAAAGGATGCACATCATTGAAAAGCATGCAGCAACTTGTGAGGAGACTCTCATTTGTACATGCATAAGCAAGCATTATAAAGTATATAGGAGGACCAGCTGATGAATTGATAGATTACCCATGAATATCAAAGGGTAACATTTGATTGTATATTCTTTTCTAGGTTTCCATATTCTAGTGCTAGTGGTGCTTCTCATTACTCATAAGTAAAACAAGAGAGTGAGGGATGTTTTTTTTTGGAATGCCTTAATGCCCTCTCTAGAGAATGACCAATACAGTAAATTTTTGCACAACTCATCAACCTAACCTTCATTGTTTTCCTTGAGTTCTCTTACCTCTGTCAAGACTTTTATAAGACTTTTGTCACCTCATCAATACATGCTGCATGCTTTGAAACAGATTGACTGTTCTTCCTATCATTTGTCTCTAACAAATTACTTTAAATCTTCTCATCATCACGAACTTGTGGATTTTAATTATTGTTCCCTTTATTATTCTGCTCCACAATTGATACATATACACAACATCTGGCATGATGTCCTTTCTGATGGTTTCCTGCCACATGATGCCCTTCTTCATGTCTCAGTAGACCACCAAATTTGTCAACCTTTGAATTCTTCCTGAGTGGTCTCTTCATTTTCTGTCTATCTAAAAAGAATCAAACCCTCAAACTCTTTCCCCAAATTACCCTGTATCTGTTTATTAATAAACAAAGATGTTGAAAAAGTGTCATCCATTGCATAGTGCACATGTCATCCATCCTGTATGTTATAATTAAACACCACGTCTAGGGATAGAAGGCCCTTGCAATAGCTTGCACTCACTGTAACTGTATACGAGATAGGTGACATCCCATTTAAATATTAGTGGTGGATAGAAATTGTGGCACTGGAAGGAATATCAAGTTATCTATGCTTAATCCATATATAATAAATGACATATATTCATCCTCAAATCCTGCAAAGACTATTCTCATCCTTCTTGCAAAATGGTGTTGTATTGCCGTAGATGGTAGTACTTTAATTGTTGGGGACAAAATGATTTAAAAAAATGAATCTTTAAAGCCTGTATGTGCTGATATACATCCAATGTTGTTGTTGGAGGAATTGATTTCATACCTTATTCACCACACTATATACCTATGACTTCAGCCTTTATACAAACTCACATTCCAAACTCTTTCTACTAGCAGTTAGCAAGACGAGATCAACTGCTTGTGGCCATGCATAATAGGCACATTGGTCAACATCTCTAGCCCAGCTTCAGATAAAGTTTTCTTTGACTTCTAAATCCATGTGATATCCAAAATAAATCCATCATGCCACTGCCAATAACTCTTCATTCGATTCTTCCTAATATGCATGTGATCTCCAACATACTAAATATGGGGAAAGGCCTATAACTAAAGCCTGCCAAGATCTATCTGCAAATCTAAAACACTTTCACCAGCCACCTTTAATACCTTCATCATGTTTTGATCAGCCCAGAGATGTGACTAGTTGATAGATTTACTGCCACAAGGGAAACACCATAAAAGCCACCTCGAATTAATTTCCTCTAGGTGCTATAATTGTGCTTTTGACACATTAAATTCATTGTCGTTCTTGTTTATTTGTTGATGAGAAAGGAACTACCTCTATAGTTCTTTCCTATCTTCCTTAGCAAACTCACAGCAATATCCATATGTATGCACCTTATCAAACAATGGAAATCCGGGATGATTTATTTTGGGAAACTTGTCAACAACGGGATTCGAATGGATTTTCTATCAAATCTTCTGTTTGCATTCTTTTTGGTATTCCTCATTCACTCTCCCAAAGATGTAACGTCTTAAAGATAGTAATGAAGGAACAAGGATCATTGTATCACCCTTAGATGAGTCTCTTGGCAATGAAGACAGAGTTTTTGGTATTAGTTGAGTGGCATAAGAGGAAGATAAGAAAATATGAGGGGATGATTCCTCACTAGCATTGAAGAGGGGGCACCGCAAGGGACCTTGGTTACCTCTTTTTTGACAGATCTGTGGGAGAATACTACATTCAGACCTGGTCTTCAGATTTTTGACCTCTCTGGAGAATAAACTTATTGTCACTATCCTTCATTGTTTCTGTATCATTCATCTTTGCTTAAAATCGAGTCTCATTAGGTGGATAATGGAAGCAACATTGCAGACCTATTACAAACTGTCAATCCTCGACTCATTGTTCCTGTGCAATTACAGCTGACCTTATCTCCTGAAGAAACCTTGGAAGCTCATTAGTAGCATTAGTTTACTGACCTTGGAAGGTCATATTGATCTTTACTTTGATTCCCTTATAGAAGTTTGAATTATGTCAAACATTAAGAACCCTTGGAGCTTTATTTTAAAGTCATCGTTATTAATGACTTGAAATATCCTGTAGCAGCATTGAGACTTGTTGAAACATTGCTGATGCAGGTGTTTTAGAACTGCTCCTATGTGGACTTCTACATGATGGAGGATTCTGGAATGATCTAACCATAATGACAATGTTATCACTCTTTTGAATAACCTCATCATAGTGGAATTTGGTATCTGTATAGTCTCAATAATGTGATTCCAGTATTGTTGCATTCATTGATCTCAGCCTCATCTCAGTCGTATACTCTCGACATTCAAGTCTATATGAAATGATCTCGGCACACCAAGATTGATTCGATTCTCAGCTTTATGACACTTTATTCTTGTCAAGTTATTCAATCTTTGATATGACACAATCATAGTATATCATATCGTTGTTGCAGCTGCTTAAGGGATGGCTCAGTTATACTTCTATCATCTATACTCTGGGAATAAGCCTCTTGCTGAGGACAGATGGTAGTACTGAGCATTGAATGATGACAAATTCAACCTTGGCACAGTTGTATCCTCTCATGATGGCTCGATGATGGTTTTTCTATCCCTCAGAGACATGCTCTTGCACATCTTGTTGGAATCTAGAGTTATCATCCTGCTTCTCGGCATAGTCATTTGACACTATGACTTATATATGTGATTTATGGGTACTATGGTCTTATTTCTTGATGCGGGATCCTTAGAAAAATGATTTATGATTTCCAATACTGTAAGTGCAGGAATGGTATCTACTCTAGAAAATTATGACTCAGATGTGATCTTATGTAATTTCAACAGTGCCATCTATGCTAGAACAGTATGATTCATCTATCATCCTCAGAATGTGCAGGAGTGGCATCTATGTGATGTATGCTGTAACCTAGAATTTGATAAGCAACTGTGTTTATGGAACCTGAATATATATATATATATATTGCAGTGGTTGGCAGAAAGTAAAAAATAGTATTGAAAAACATTGCAGTAATGGGATTGTATATGTATTGATAAGGTTGTATGATATCTTAAGCACAGTAATAGCAGAACATCATAGATATCAGTGTTGATGTGGCATGGCATCATCATTAGAGAAGCTCTAACTCTAAGCAGGAAGATTTATTCTTGTATCTTGTATTGTTACTTCATTAGCACAACAGTAGTATGGTTGACATTTCAGTTGAGAGATCTGTACTTTCCATCAACACATCAAGCATGGAAGGTCTTCAATGACAGAAGCATTAACATTAGTTCTTGTTCACAATCGAATTTGTCAACAAGATGTGTAAGTTCTAAGTCAGTCTAATGTATTTAAAGGCAGATATATTCCAGCACTATGTTTTTGGCATCTTGCACCAAGGCCTTTTGATGAAGTACAAAAGTAACTGGTCTATTAGCAAGGAAAATTTACCATCTCATAGAGTCTCTGGAGGAATTTAACATAAAGGAATTTCTTAGTACTTACGACATGGCTTCATTAGCTTCTGATGTCTTTGGACTGTCCTAAACTATCACCATTATGACAAAGAAATAGGATTTCTGTTGTTCCTGAGTAGGTCAGTAAAGGGTCTAGTAAATTTCCCATCATTGTAACCTACAACATTCTTCTTAGGGCTTATGTTGAAGCCTGCTAAGTGGATAAGGTTAATGCACTATTTAAGGATGTTGAAACAAATGAGATTGTGACATGTTTAAGGAGGACTATTTGGAGGCACCTTAAGACTTTAGATGCCCTTCTACATCAGGCCGCAATTCAGAGAAGCATTTCTGTGTTTCTTACTTCAGTTTGGGCCGCAGTAAGGGTTTCTACTACAGCATGTTGCAAACACTTATGAAAAGGTTTAATGGGCTTGTTAGCATCCATCATCTCAGCTTCAGTTATGGAGGGTAGGCGACAGTAAATTCAGTGGGTGCAACCCTTGTATCGCTGCTGCTGGACTGTAGTCTCAAACCCTAGGTTGCAGACATTGTTCATAAGAATTTTGACTGTCCTAATCTCATTCCATTCAACATAGAAGGTTGCATCATATGATCAAGGACCAAGTTCCTTGTGCACATTATTCTGCCACCACTTTAGCTTCTCCTGATCTCTGGTTAGGGTTTGTCTGCTGATATTTGAGGACTGCTCTGTATACTTGATTGGGCTGCCTAATTGTCATTTGGATAGTAACTCAAAACATCATTCATGGCTAGTCAATCCTGCATTTTATTGTACTATACATGTTAATCCTAAATTTAACAAAAAGGCTCTCACAAAATCCTGCGGATACTTCGACAAAATGAAGGAGAAAGTTAGATGTCAACCCAACATTGTAACCTACAACATTCTTCTTATGGCTCACGCTCAAGCCTGCCAAGTGGATAAGGTTAATGCACTGTTTAAGGATGTTGAAACAAATGAGATTGGGAAAAATGTTTATACTTTTTTAGCATGAAAAATACGACTGGTTTATATTATGTACCAGATCATAGTCTATATTCAACCCCAAAAAAACGATTACATTCATCTGTTACTATTTGAGAGATCAAACCTCCATCTTTTCTACATAAACTGTAAAACAGTAGGCCCATATCAAAAACTATGCATACATTTGAAAACAAAGTTATTTGTCCCCAGCGAAACATGAAAACAAAGATACAAAAACATTTATCCCTCCCTATTACATAGTTAAATCCCTCTCGTGATCGTGATGCTAAAACAGAAACAGTGATTGAAGAGCACTACTAATGTCTAGTGTAGTTATTACCCAATTTTATCCCAACAGAAGCCATACCAATATCATCCTCACGCTTCTGTAGGGTTTGTTTCTTACATACCAGACATCATAATGATCTCCTCATACACAGAGCTTATGTCGTCACTCAACTTCTTATATATATGTATATAATCGATTTAGCTTTGGACGGTGATATTCATAGTTGAATTTAAACTTACTGCGTCGGGCTCCAGCAATTCTTCAACGGCTGCAATTGGCAAGAAAACATCCATGACATAGAGTTTCTGTACTATTTATATTTATTGACAGCTTCTTGACTGAAAGGATTCATTGTTCTACCATATTTAGTAACTCGTAGGAAATTTCTATAAAATTCAAATATGTTGAACTTCCTAACAGTAAAACTTCGTAACACTAATGCCATACTATGCAAACTCAAGCGAGATGAAAATACAATAAGCATTTTATCTACAATAATCCATAATGACAGAAGAAATTCGAATCAGAAATACAAGCCAGAGCATCTCACCCAGGTTTTCTCGTCATCTTGAAATGCTGATCGGTGAAGCCAATAGAAACGTTGTCTTTCTTTCCCTTGTCCTTGACATAAATCTCAAAATAATAAAGAAGCTTCCGGACCAGAGTAGGGCAATTGCCCTGTATTTCTCCGACATCATAGCCATGCCACGCATCACCGTTATACTGTGCATAGAGCTTATCAGTTGATATGACCAAGAAAGGGCAATTGGTGGTGATATTCAGGTATGTGGGAGCTTGTTCCTCCTCCACTGGATCCTCGGCACCCCTCCTCCAAGCCAGTCGGTCCAGGCTTATCCTGTTTAAGATCTTGCTCACTCCTTCATTGTTCAACATCCTCGTAAACTTCTTCCAACAAAAAACTCATAAAAACATGAAAAGATAGTCCCTACTATTGCACTGCAACTTTAAATTCTGCAAAGTTTCTCTAATTTTGTGGAACCCTAATAGCAGATTTTCTTTATCAAACCTGACAGCTGAAATTCCTTATCAAACCCTGAGTGCCAAAATTCTTCTGAAACCCTGAAAAATATAATTTGGGCCCCGTGTTATATCCCTTGCCCCAGATTATGACAACAACGTAACGGAGGTCGATGTAGGGAAGGTGATGCATGTCAAACAGAGACTTTGAATCCGTTAATGTATTTTGTTTGCGAAGACTAGCCCTTCCAGCTCCTCTCTTTTGCAGCCCACTTCCTTCATTGGACCCCAACTCCCCTCATTGGTCCAATCCACGCCTAAAGAACCCTAGCTCCCCTCATAATTACAATCCATGCCCCAAGAATCCTCACTCGTAAACCATGATTTTACCCTCAACCCAATTGACGAGATGAAGCTCAACTCCCTTAATGTATCAAGCTTGGAAAAAGCTTTAAAATAGAGAGACATGTTTTCTTTTCCTAAGCACCAAGTAAAATAGCTCAATAAGGCATACTTCAAAACGTGTCAAGTTGGTCTAAAATATGACTCTTAACAATTTAATACTAGGCCACTGGGGGCATAATCCCAACCTTTGAAGGATTCATCAAAATTGCACAAAGAGGGAAAAAGAAGAGGTCGGAAAGAAAACCTTCAACTCCTTGATGAAATAAGGGGTATGTTGGTAAATTCAAGATGCATAAGGACGATAACAAATTGTTTACCTACTTCCAACATCACCCCAAAATCAAAATCCTCTCATGGAATATCACAGTCCTCAACTATAGAGCCAATCAACAACTCCTAAAAGAAAACTGGAAATCTAAAAACTTTGTCGTCATGATGATCCAAGAGACTAAATCCTTTAGTGAGGTCATTTCAAATATAATAAGTAAATGGGGTAGAGATTTTTATGTGAACATGATAAATGCTGAGGGAAATTTAAGGGGCCTTGCCATCATCTAGAACACTCAAGAGATTCAAATCTTAAATATCTTTTCCGTATTTCACATTCTCTCAATCCAATCTAGGATAATTGGTTAAGCATATACATGTTTTCTTTATAACATATATGACCCAACCTCTCCAAGATACAAGACTATTTTCCTTTATTCCATTACTCAGATACATAAGCTCCTTTCTCTTGCCCCTTGGATCCTTGGTGGTGACTTCAATTTTATAAAATCATTGGATGAGAAATGTGGCAGCATCAGAAGGCTTGAAGCATTCTCAACCCTTTTCAAATACATAGTGACAGAACTACACCTAATAAATCTTCCCACTACCAATCATACATTTATCCGCAAGAACAGAAGAGGAGGGGCTTAGCAATTGGCATCCAAATTGGATAGTTTCCTAGTCTTTGAATCTATCATTATGTTGAGAGACGCTCACTAGCCTAGTACGAAAGAGAGTTGTAATGGCATGTCTTATTGTAACATACCCCCTTATCTTGCCAAAGGTGGTTACTATGTTACCCTAACAGTGTACAATCCAAACATAAGGCATACCTCAAAACTCTATTGCTTAAAGGATATTGACAATCAATATGAGGTTGGTTTCATTTTACTTTTATGTGGATTAGATTCAAATTAACTCTATGTCCAGTCACAACATGTTACTCGAGAAATTACATAGTTATTTTCCCTTGGATAGTGGGTGGATAGTCGGTTCTTTAAATAAGAACTAAAATTCCATACCTAGATTATATAAAAATCTAGAACAGCTACATTTAAAGGCTTACTCACATATTATGCTTGTCCAAATTTTTTTTCTAAATCAGACTAATCTATTAATTTATAAAAGTACTGTTACAAAACTACCCTTGCTGCTGCTGTGTGAGCCAGCTAGCTGGGACTGATTATCATCACTGTTCTTGATTGTTTTGGGTTGCCCAGAGTGGGAAACCAACCCATTAAGCAGAATGTGTTGAGCCGCCCTTAGAAGGGAAACCGGCCAGAGGATTATACATAAAATGTAAACAGCAATGTAAAAGCTAGAAACATCATACTGCTCATCAGTGGAGCAATTGAAACAGCAAAACTCAAAAAGACCAGAAGTGAAAGAGCCAGGGGATTTAGCCCTCGTGCTCAGAAGACATTGGTTCCTCTTCAATCCTGCATGCATATTCATTCTCCTCGCTACTGTCCTCCTTTCCTGCATGGCTATCAGTCTGCAAATCTTTGTTGTCAGCTCCAGAACGCAGCTCCGTGGGGGGAGAGGGGCGATGGTCAATGGGGAGGGAAGGGGTGGCACAAGGCGGAATTTCCTCACGGAGCGAGACAGAGATGAGGGCGGTGATGATGGAGTCGAAGGAGGTGCAGTGGAAACGGAGTTCGGCATTTTGAGTAGTTTGACGGATTGTGGCGCCTCGAATGCAACTTTCCCGGGGAGTGGGCTGACTGGGAGGGGCAGGGAAGTCAGAAGGGGGCTGAATGGTATGAGCCAGAGTTTCAGGAGGGCCAGGAGGCTCAGAGGTGAGAGGTGGCTGACCTGGGAAGTCACCAGAACTCCTAGCACGAACACGACCCCTCCCTCTGCCTGTATGAACATAATTCACAGCACGTCGACCCCGGCCTCTTCCTCTGACTCCACCACCTCGAGAGGCAGGCGGGGGCGTGTGAGCGTCATCCTCCGAGGACGAGCTGAGCTCAGAAAGCGGGGAGGGTGGATTTTCCATGGCCAGACCTCGACTAGTGCCCCTTCTGCAGCGCATGCGCTGCCTGAGGCGTGGCATAGCTAACAAGGGGTGGGGCTCGCGAGGACTGCCAAGAAGGGAGGGCAGAGCTTGGGGAGTAGTGAGGAGGCTACCAGGGTTAGGCCAACCAGACTGAGAAGTTATATAACCAGTCGAAGAAGCAAAATAACCAGACGGAGAAGCAATAAGACCCGACGGAGAAGCAATGTAACCAGACGGAGAAGCGATATAACCAGCAATACAATTGCTAGTGGAGAAATTGTCCGAGGAATGCAAATTGAGGCCAGAGAGAGCCGGATTACCTGCAGCGAATTCTGCTGTAGCTCCAGTTGAGGCCGAAGCACCGCAGAGGGGACTGTTGGAAAAATGAACACCCGGGACGATCTCCAGACAGGCGAAAATGCTGCAGCGGCGTCCAGTTTGCGTTTTGCAGCTGGAATTGGCACAATCGAGCGAACAAACAGCATCAAGCGGGTTCAAAGGTCTGCCATAGCTCTCACTGTTCGGCATTCCCTCCATACTGCAGACTTTCCACAAAAGCAACACCATATATCCGAGAACGATGGTGCAATAACTACCTCTCTGGTCCGATCGAGGCAAATTAATATCTCCAGCGGGCATAGTGCCATGAGCCATGTGGGCACGGCGTGTGGGCAGCGTTGGAGGCTGCACGTGAGCCCTAGGTTCATTAATTTCCATCTGCAGCCGCATCCGGCGTGGAGCAATCCTTGTGCACCAAGGAGGAGCAATTTTGTTGTGTTTCAGCATCATGGATGATATTGAGATCCCCATGAGTGAGCAAACTATTATTCTCAGCGCCATAATTAGCCAGAAGATCAGCTACCTTATTTCCTTCCCTTTTAACGTGGGTGAAGGAGATGGCTCTGTTGTCATGGATCCAGTCACTTATCTTGCAAATACGAGCTGCCAAACGCCAACTCTGAGTAACCTTATTGGGATCGGCTCCCCAAAGAAGCTGATTGGCAATATGAATAAGGATTTGAGAATCCCCTTCAATAATGGTAGGGAAAAAGTTGTGTTGAAGAATTAGTCTGAGGCCTTGCCAGAGTCCTTCAAGCTCCGCTGAATTGTTGGAGTCCCAGCCAATCGATCCAAAGTAGAGGAGCTGTGTTTCGCCATTGGAGTTTCTAATAATGCCTCCAAAACCTGCTTGCCCAGGGTTCCCCTTGGATGCACCATCAAAGTTTAATTTGAAAAGCCCTGGGGGAGGAGGAGTCCAATGTAAAGGCGCCTTTGAAGCCACTGTATTTCGAGTGTTCTGAGTAACTCCAAGATTGATATTCCAGTTGTTCCAGATGAGGACTTCTTGCTGCTGCTTAGGGAGATCCTCTTCTTGCCAAGAGTGGAGTTCCAAGGATTCCTGGAGATTGCTCATGAAGGTGTGCCATATGGAGTCTATGGAACTAGAATGGTTTTTGAAGATACGCTTATTACGTTCTTTCCATAAGGTCCAAAGGATTAGACCCGGGAGAAGATGCCAAAGCGCATTGAGGAGTGCTGAGGCATAGGGACGTTTGGGCCAATTTCGAAGAAGGGAGGTAATATCACAGGAGGGTATGCGTTTTTGACAACGGATTCTACATTTGTTCCATAGGGAGTTGGCCAGCGGGCAAAACAGCATGAGATGAGGGATGGTTTCAGCATTGAGAGCACAGTTTGGGCATCGGGAAGGCCCTATGAAGCCTCTTTTGGTGAGATTATCCCAGGTAAGAATGCGTTTGTGACTGAGAAGCCAGAGGAAAGTGGAGATTTTGGGCCAGGTTTGAGGATTCCAAATCATCTGCCAAAGAGGATCCGGGGGAAGAGGGGGGGGGTGCATCAGGGCATAGGCCTCTTTGGTGGTGAACATGCCTTTGGTGGTGTGACCCCATCTGAGAAAATCAGGATCAGGGGAGCTTCTGATTTGTCTTCTCTGTAGCTCTTGATCGAGGTCTTCTATCACTGTATTCTGGGCTTGAGCAATAATGAGATGAGAAGGTTTCCAGATCCTGTATCCATTGCTATCATTATCCTTCCAATGTTCATTGATTTTCCTGTCTAAAATAATTCTGGGTTCCCCAAGGTTGGTGAGGGGGAATTTTTCCAGGAGAGCAGATTCCTGTTGCCATGCGTCTGTCCAGAATCTCGCCGATTGACCATTGCGCACCTCCCAAAAGCTGTGCTGCTGAATAAGTGCATGGTGTTGCTTTGCCGCATTCCATATTAAAGAACCTGAGTTGATGGGGGTTAAACGAACCAAATCAGCAGTTGCTCTGTTGTTTGCATACTTCGTTGTCCAGAGTTTGGCCCAAGGAGTTTGGGGATTGGACATCCATCTCCACCAGACTCGGGCAGCCATAACTTCATTACTGTGCGTTGGGTCTCTCAAACCAAGACCTCCATCTGCTTTGGGGGTGCTCACTAGGGCCCATTTCCGATTTTGTCCCGAGGAGCCCCAGAGAAAGCATCTCTGCAGAGTTTTGATCTGCTTGAGAACCCACTTCGGAGCTGCAAGAACAGAAAAAAGGTAGAGAGGCAAAGATTGCAGGGTGGCTTTAATGAGAGTTAGACGGCTGGCCATGTTGAGGGCTCGATAGGTCCAAGAAGAGAGTCGGGTTTCCAATTTCTCAAGAAGTTGGTTCCACGAGGAATGCTTGATGGCAGAGTCCGTAAGGGGTGCTCCAAGGTACTTGTCAGGGAGGGTGGCCAAAGAAAATCCAAGAATGCGAGCAATGTTGACTTGAGCTGGAATGGGAGTGTGGAAGAAGAAAACCTGAGACTTGGAATCATTGATAGTTAATCCAGAGGCTTTAGAGAACAGATTAAGGATATCTTTGTAGGATCGGGCTTCTTGTACGGAAGGGTGGCCAAAGAGCATATTGTCATCAACAAATTGTTGATGAGTGGTGGTGGGGGTATCATGAAGGGAAAGACCACGCAAATGACCAAGATTGACTGCCTCATGGATGAGTCGGCCTAGCCCTTCAGCCATTAGGACGAAGAGGAAGGGGGAGAGAGGGTCCCCTTGTCGGATGCCTCGAGAGGGGTGAAAGGGGTGAGAAGGGGTGCCGTTGAGAAGAATGGATAGAGAGGAAGAGGAGATGAGGCTCATGATCCAACGAATCCACATATTGTCAAATCCATAAGCACTTAGAATTTGCTGAATATAATTCCAGTTCAGCTTGTCAAAGGCCTTTGAAAGATCGATTTTGAGCAACATACCTGGCTTTTTGCAGACTTTGAGAGAGTGTATGATCTCGTGGGTGAGAATGATGCCGTCCAGAATTTGACGCCCTTCAACATAACCTGTTTGCTCCTGAGAAATGAGGAGAGGGAGAAGAGGTTTGAGCCTGTTAGCGATGACCTTGGTGATGACTTTGTAGATAACATTGCAAAGGGCAATGGGTCTAAATTTATCAGGTCTGCTGGGCTGCTCCTCTTTTGGTACCAGCGCTACAAAGGTGGTGTTGAGAGAAGGTAGAATCCAGTGCATAGCTCGAGATTCTTCTACCAATTGCCAGACTTCTTCTCGGATGAGAGCCCAAAAGTGGTGAAAAAAGTTGGCTGTGAATCCGTCCGGTCCCGGGGCTTTGCCATCCTTGAATTGAGCCATAGCCGTGTCTACTTCTTGCGGGGATATTGGTCGTAGCAGCATTTGATTGTGGTCATCCGTGATGAGTTTTGGAATAAGCCGTGTGATCTGATTTATAGCAGGCTGTCTATTGGCTTGTGGCTCCTTCTGGAGGTCCTTGAAGTAGTTAACAAGCTCTTTTTCCATATCTTCATGCCTCTCCATCCTTTCCCCTTGTTGATTCATGATGTGGCCTATTCTGTTCTGCATTCTTCGTTGGATGGTCGTGTTGTGGAAGAACTTGGTGTTGCGTTCTCCTTCTTTTAACCAACGAACTCTGGACTTTTGTCTCCAGAGGATTTCCTCCTGTTTATATCTGTCTTCCAATTTTCGTTGAAGTTCCAGCTCTATGGTGGCTAGAGGTTCAGACCTGCCAGAGTTTATAATCTCCTGCTGAATATCCTTCATTTGTTGTTCTAGGATTCGCTTTTCCTTGAAGATGTTACCAAAAGTGTTGTGGTTCCATTCTTTGATTTGCTCCTTGACCCACTTGAGCTTTTGTTGGAATTGGTACATTTTTGACCCATTGGGAGGGGTGAATCTTTTCCAGGCTGAGTGTACCATGTCAGTAAAGGAAGGATGCGTGAGCCAAAAAGCTTCAAACCTGAAAGGCCGTTTGGTATGGAGACCCATATTTTGCCAATGGAGCATGATGGGCCAGTGGTCAGAGCCCGTGATGGGGAGGATGGATCCGGTAAAATCTCCCCCCACATGGATAGCGTTATCCGAAAGAAGGAATCTGTCCAACTTGGAAGCTATCTGTTGCCTGCCTATCCTGCGGTTGTTCCAGGTGTACAGCCCGTTGCAAAAAGGAATATCTATGAGCCAATTGCTGTTGATGAAGTCCTTGAAGTGGGCACAGTCCTGATCAAGTCTAGCTCTTCCTCCAGACTTTTCAGCCATCTTTGTGATCACGTTAAAATCTCCGCCCAGAATCCAAAGAGGATGAGTCCTGTTGGAGTTGAGATACTCAAGTGTATTTAAGAGCGTTACCTTGCTTGCCAGGTCTTGGGGAAAGTAAACATTGGACAGATGTCCATGAATGTTGGTGCCTATGGGATGGAAAGTGGCCTGGATAAGATTGTGAGTGGCATGAAGGTCACTAATCTGCAAGGCTTGAGGGTTCCAAGCAATTGCCAATCCTTCCGAATATCCTGAGGCGTCCACCGCTGCAGATCGACATCCCGGCCAAGCTTTAGCCAAAATGGAGCTCAGCGTTTGACTGTTACATTTAGTTTCTTGAAGGAAGAGCAGGTGGGGTTTTTCCTTCTGTATCAAGTTCTTTATCATTCTGTATTTGCCGGGACCGTTAAGTCCTCGTACATTCCAGGAAATCAAATTCATTGAGAACTAGTTGGGAGCGATTTGAAGAACTTAGTGAGCTTGGGATATTGTCCCGATTCCACTAATATTTTCCCCAGAGCCATGGTGCGCTGCAAGTCAGGAGTTCTCCCTCTTTTCTTGGATTCTTTCATCACCTTCAAGCTATCCCAACGACTGCCAGCCTGGACCCCCAGTTTCTTGTTTTGATGGACTTTGTCCAGAAGTGCCTCTATAGTATCAATCTGCCATTGGTTGATCTTATCATATTCTTTTCGTTCACAAGCTTCTTCCATACCTGTGAGTTCTAGCTCGCTTATGACAAAACCTTCACTGTCTTCGTCCATTTGAATGGCCTGGTCGGGTTGGCGTAGATCTGTGGCCTCTGGGTTGACAGGGGAAGCAGAAACCTCTAAAAAGGGGAGGTTAGGGTCCCAGGAGACATGTTTCTGATTGAGGGTAAGAGTGAGGTTAGGTTTTTCAACAGAGGTCGAAGAGGGTGGAATGGGCGGGGGTGGTGCAGGGTTGGGTAGATTTGGAAGGGGGATGGAGGGGCTGACAGGATTGGGGGTGACAGGGGTTTGAACATTCGAGGGTTCAGTTTGTGCAAGCGCCTCAAAACTATTGCTGGTAGAAGGGGTGGAGGCAGAGGTGGTGGGTTTCTTACCTGGAGCGGATTTCTTGCTATGTCTTTTCCTGGAAGCGACTTTAGTGAATCCATCTGCTTCTGCTTTCCCCTCTGATTCAGCTTTGCGAGCCTGGACCGTGAGAGGACAGTCTCTATAGAGATGCCCATGGGCATGACATCATCTGCATCTGAACGGCACATATTCATAATCTAAAGGCTGGATCCACTCAAAGTCGTCATGAAAGATACTTACCGCGTCTGGGAGGGCGCTGTCCAAGTGCATTTGAACACAGATGCGAGCGTAGGAGGTATATCTTCTGAGCTTGGTTTCTTCGGCAATTTTTATGAACTCGCCTAATCCAGATCCTATCGCCCTTAGGGTTTCCTCGTCCCAGTATTCAAGTGGCAGTGAGTAGAGTCTGATCCAGACAGGAGCCCAGTTGAAGTTTTCTCGATCTGGGTTGAATCTTTCTACCCAGTTTCTCAAATACAGCCCTGCCGAATTGAAAAAATATGGTCCCCCATCCAAGACTCTGTTTCTGTCTTCCAAGCAGTTGAATGTGGCGGTGAAAAACCCCTTTGCTCCAAGCTGCAAAGAAACTTCTCCTTTGGGCTTTTATTTAGAGGCAATCCAGCCCTGGAGGGCCTTCTCCGTGGGCCAAAACCCAACAAATTTGCCTATGAGGGCATGATCCGTCATGTACTGTATTCTGGCATTTATTCGATGACTTGGCAGATCAATTTTAGGCCGTTCTGAAGCTATGGGCTTGCATGTGGATGATGTGGCTTGTTGTGTCTCCGTTCTTGCTTCCGTAGACGATTTCTGGGCTTTTTCCGTCTCTGGGCCCTTGTCAGATTTGTCCTCCATTC